>CM029361.1:19827391-19892783 GCA_017140985.1 Hormaphis cornu
ATACCTACTAATAATATTATTTCAAAGGCGACAGTACAAAAAAAAAAATAATCATTTGAATAAACATTTAACATTTGTTTTCAACAAAACGATACTACTAGGCGGATAAAAAATTGTTCTTACGCCCTGTTCGATAAATCTATGCGTTGTCAAAGAGTGTCCTATAGCTATTTAAACCTACGTTGTTCAACTCGCAAATAATATGGTACCTAGACGTTGGAGGTTATGGATAATTTAATGGAGAGTATCCTTCGTACCTCTTACTTCATCGGCTTTGGCCGTCAACAGAATTAAGCAGACTAATTATTAGTTTACGATCGTCCAACTGTTATACCGGAGTACGATGATTTTTAACGAGTAATTGAAATATACGCGATAAGTAGATATCGCATTTTATGGACCGCCAGGAGTCAATGATTACTCGCTGTACAGGTGCTTATAAATCATCATAATTATTACTATTATTATTAGTAGGTTATCAAATCCAACCTAAAACACGTACGCTTATTGTATACGTAGGTACTTTTTGTTCGATCGTCTACAAATCGTTCAATACCTAATTAAATCAACGGGCAGCATTATGCAGATCCAACATGTATCGTTTAACCTCACGTTTAACATACACAACAAACACACACACACACAGACAACTCGGCTATAATCTATTTAAACGTCCTATGATGATATATAATGGTTATTATACAATCGAAAACGCCTTCAGACAGTTTATAATATATATATATATAAACACAAATAACTTATTCAGTATCTAGGAAATAGTATACATGTACATAATTTAGTAGGAATGGTGTGCTGAAATACATAAATAATTTATTATTTATGAAGATAAGATACACCAATCTGACATATTATTATTATTTTAACGTTATTGATAAGAGGTTTTTTTTTCTTTTCAAACGAATAGTGAAAAAAAAAACCAGACGTAACGTACCCACCGTTACCTACCTATCTAACCTACCGCCGCCACCCGCAAAGTCCCGCAAGCATAAGTAGTAAAATATTATAATAATAATGATGTTATTATATTTACATGGGTATATTTTTATTTCACACGGCTGGCTGCTATAGCTCGGACGGGGACCGAAACGGACTGGCCGGGGGCGATTTCCGACCGGTTTCGCGTAAAAGCTCACGCGCGCGCGTTCCGACCGACACGAAAACCGCGACTGCCGGACTGTGACGACGGTCGCAACAACAACACGCTGTCGCCGTGTGCGGCGCGCGCGGCTAGCGTAACGACGACGACGACGACGAACACAACCCGTGTCGTCCGACCGCCGCGTTGCGTTGCGTTACGTTTTTCACGCACACGCACCGGAAAACCGAGGCCGTCGTCCAGAACGGGATTTTGTTCGGTCTGGGCGGGGGGGGGGGGGGGCCCGTGAACGAGATAAAGGGTATTGTGCCGGGCGCGGCTACCGCGGAGGAACAGGTGCGAAGAAACCCGCCGCCGAAAGGGTATCGCGGGAGACGACATTAAAAAGCAATAAAACCCGTCTTTGTCTGGGTTCCCCTCCCCGCCGCTACTCGCGCCGCGATAACTGGACGCGCGTCTGGCGTCCGGTAGCGGCGCGCTACGGGAACCTGTGTACCCGCTGTACGTTTTTTTTTTTTTTTTTACGATACTACGTATTTTACGATCGCGTAAAGTAGTGGACACTATAACGCTGCAGCCGGCGGGCGATAACCGGAGCCGATTGCACGCCCGAGTTATAACAGTATTTACCCAATGTGCTAAAAAGGACGACAAACGCATATGAACACATTGTTGATGAGACGTCGATGAGATACAATATCAATACAAAACGGAAAACGACTTACTGCTGCTGCTGCTGCTGTTTCAGAGACGGCGAATTGTTGCTGTCCGTCGACGAACCGGGTTCCATAGCGGCTCCGAGTAGTGTAGCCGACTCGCGAAACAAAGTGGCCACCTGCATCTATCAGCGGCCGCTACAATCGGACGCTGCTGGCGCTGGCGCCCCGACCGTGTGCTGGTACTGCACCGCCGTCGCCGTCGTAGTCGCCGCCGTCTTTATAGCGTTGCGTGGTCGTCGCCCCGGCGCGGTGGTACGGTCTGCTCCAGCGTCGTCGGCTGCCCGCCCCGCGAGCAGGCTGTCCGTGCACCGTCGCGTTACGAACGTCGGCGACGTCGCGTCTTCTCGACAACGGCGTCCACGGTACGGCGGCGCGTCGACGACCGTCGCGGCATTTTTCGCGCGCAGAACCGAGACGTAGAGAGAGAGACAACGAACCGGAGGAGGAACAACGGATAGATAAATTAATATCAATAATAAGCCGAAGAACGCTCGACGACCGGACAGACGTGCGGTATTCTGTTTACTAGAGCCGTGCCTATGTGTTATACGGCGGAGGCAGCGACGGTCGTCGGCGTCGTCGTCGTCCCGAACAACGCGCGCATAGAAAGAACTCTCGAGACGCGTACGAAACGGCGTGAAAAAATTAAAATAAAATCGCGCGCACTCGATATTATTACTGTTAGCCGGTAACGCGTACGATATGAACAGGTGCGCGTTTTTTTATTATTTTTTTTCAAAAAATAATCACACGAAACAGGCGCGTTATCGGCGCGTCCGCCACGGAATACGGCGCGATAAATTCCCCGAGTTCGGCGCTGCTCGTTTGGCCACCGACCGACCGACACACACGCACGCACGCAACCCTCCCACTGCCGGCGCAAAAAGAGAGACGGCCCGCGGGCGAGAAAGAGAGCGGAGTAAAAATAATCGTCGGCGAACGGGTGAGGTCGGAGGACGTGCGACGGAGTGAGAGAGACAGAGTGAGAGAGAGGCAGAGACGCACACGCTAGCACGGCCGTCGCACTCGTCCGCGCGCCTGCCGTTCCCCACCCGTCCACCCACCCGTAACCGCACACACACACGCAGGCGCGCGCGCGCCAGCGCTATACAGTACACGCGAACGCTCGAGCGCAAACTCGACACGGGCGGCGGCGTGACGGACGACGGTGAGCGTCGGGGAAAATGTCAGCTCATTGGTCGGTACGAAATATGACCTGGAAAATAATCAATATGGTACGCGGCGGCGGCGACGGCGGCGGCTACACGGTCGGCCGCTCGACAGTGTTGCCGGCGCGCCGTAAAAAATACTATGGGGACGACGGCGTAATTTTATATTAACGATATTCGCCAAGCACCGGCGGCCGCGGCGGCTCCCCCGACGAATATTCGCGACGATCACGCTACGCTTACCACCAGCTGCCGCCGCCGCCGCCGCCGCCGCCACAATAATAAGCGCGGCCGGCGTGACGAACGGGACGGGACGGGGGGACACGAGCGGTTTTTCGGCAGCTGCTGCGCCGGCTGGTCGGACAAAAAAAAAACAGTACACGAAATCGTGTTGGAACGTACGTTATATTTTGCGGCCGCGGAAGTTTTCCACGTTTTGCGTCGTCGTCGTTTATTTGTACCTACGCGAAAGTCGGCGTGCACGTGTGTCCCGGCCGCGGCGAGCGCGTCCGTTTCGTAATATTATCTTTGTCCGCGGTAGAGGCCGCGCACAACCGACCGTAGTCTGCGACCGTGACCGCGGGGGTGGGAGGGAGGGAGGGGCGGGCGGGAGTGAGGCCAACGCATTGTGTTGTGTACGCCGAGTGGACGGCCCGCGGCGGCCGTGTGCGCGTAACAATGACGTGCGCGCCCAGAGGAGACTCTCTCAGGGAGGGGCTGTGGGGGGGGGGGACAAACAAGTTTTTAGATTCCGAACTTTTTATCGAAACACGCGTCGCGCGAAATACTGTTTGAAAACCATTTTGTTCGGAGCGATTCTCACTTTTAAAAACCGAAAAAATTCGCGTAAATTATATTTTTTATGAAATACGCGCGTCCAGCAACAGTTTTTTTTTCACGTTCGGAGTACCGAGCTGCTCTCGGCGCGCTGCTCTAACTTTCGGTCGAACCGCGCTGTGCGTGATCAATAAAAACGCGACGCGCTCTTTTTCTCTAAATTTTTTTTTTCCCCCCCGGTGTTTTTCAACTCCTCTTCACGGCGCGCGTAGAAAAATCTCACAAAAATGCCCGCCCGCGTGCGGTACTCGTCTGCGCGTGGCGCGCCGCTTGGTTCTCGCCCCGTCGAGGGGAAATTCGGCGGCGGGTGGGGAGTTACCCGTCCGTCAGGCACTCGAATTCGGGTCGCATTCCGTGACGCCGTTTCGAGTGTCCTCATATCACGTTATCGTGCCGAACGCCCGTCGTGTCCTCCGGAAAGTTGCCACGGCAACCGCCGCGGCCTTGGGACACCCGCGGACGAGAGCCGGTTCGGTTCCCGACGCACCCGTGCAGTCGCAATTCCAACGGCTGAGATCGTATATAAAATACACATTCGGGAGGGGAGGTCAATACTCGTGTTCTGCTCCCCCGAGACGATAGCTGTGTATTATTTAAAACAAGTTGGCCGGCGGGCTTAAGACTACTAACCGGGGGGGGGGGATAGCCCCTTGAATTTTTGCCGTACTCTTCGTACGTTAGAACGCGCTTTGGGTGTACTCTGTGTGCAGCACGCGAATCGGTTTGCACGTATACCTGAAAAGAAGGGATACATTTTCAAAGGCGTTTAATTTGGGCGCATGTTGCAAAGATGAGGAAAACAATGCGCTTCAAAAATTAACAACACGAGTAGGTACGATATTGGATTTTAAAAGGAAAAAAATAAATACGAAACGTCTTATATTCGATTACTGTAATTTTATGAATCATAGCGATGTAAATAAAACATTAAGGAAAAAAAAATGATTTTAACCGGTGAAAGCGCCGTTTAATTTTAGTTTTTGTGTTTTTAGGGTTGTTAAACATTTTTAAGAGCATGCGACTTCAGAGTTTGTCAAAAGTACTCGTTTCGTGTTCGCTCATTCAAAACACAAATTAAAAAATGTTGTTTATACTTAAAAGACACGAAATGCCTGATTTCCAAAACAGTCTGTATTTTAAAATATTTAGGACGGCGGCGATTTCAAGGTCCTGATGTTCGACGTTGGGAAAACTGTACATTATACGGACCTTTGCTGGTCTGTTGTTAATAAACGTCTATTATTGTACATAAACTTGTTATCTCATATTTTAAAGGCCACGTACACGGTGCACCGACGCTGATTATACATTGATCTTGGGCAGTTCGCTTATCCTACAAGTGAACTTTTGTTACTTAGAAAAAATTTACTTCAAATTTAAAAAAAAATTGTTATGAGGGATACGTCCCTGTTTCAAGTACGCCGTGGCCCGGTAGAGAGACTTTTGAAAAAGGCGAAATGCAGATGACACTTTTTTGTAAAAAAAAATGAAATAAATTAATACGTCCTATAGGTTTAAACGAAAAACACGATTATACCAACTACGTCATGTACATAATAATTATACGACCTAGAAACAAAATTGAAACTGCATCATAATATGGGAACAAATTTGGAAATATCGTTGGGATTAGCTCGGAAACCGATATTTGCATAAACCGTTCGTAACCCATTGGCGCCTGAAAAAATTCCTGTACAAATACGGTTAAAAGTCGTGCAACATTGCCTAATTCGTCTAGTCTTTTGTAAATCCGACGATTTCAGCGAGTGTACACTATCGATTTAAATCGAAATATGTCGATTCCCGACGCAGCAGTTTTTTTTTGTGGCAACGCGCAATAAGATAAGACCGTTGGCCACACTTCAGGGTACGTTTACGTTGACACGGAGTTACACAAAAGTCTAAACGTCGTACAACTTGTATAAACCGTTTTGCGATTGCATTTAAGTATGAGGTTTAAAAAAGGCCGTTAAATTAAAATATTAATAATTGTTTATAAGCATTTGTAATTTTTACCATGCAGCAGCGATTATAATTTAATTATTTTTTATGCGCCATGATGAGTACTTGTGAATCGTTATATTGACACGTATAGGCGCAATACATTAACACGTCTCAAATTCTGCAGGGGGCGTGTGCAGGTTAAAAACATCTTTTTATGCGCAAAATATTTTATATTGTTTTTATTCGATATCTTTTTAGCAGCTTGGCCAATTTTCGTGGGAAATAAGCATCTCTAGGTTACCGTTTCCTTCGATGATAACCGTAATAAGCCTGTACATTGTCGCGATATTCGTTTAAGAAATTTAATTTCGACATTTATATGCGTATAGTGTATTTGAAAAAGTCAATGCGTGAAGTACGTTTTGGTTCGTTTTAATTTTTGTATTTTTTCAACGAAAATTACAACATATCGTATTTAAACATCAATAATTTTCGTATTCGGTTGTAATACAATATATATATATTGATATAATAAAATATATTTATACTTTACTTAGAGGTAATTTATCGTTATCGTTACTTTGCAAACTGTTTAATAAATTTTTGAAAAATGACGCTACTACGATACAAGCGGAAACGTCGCGCTCTAAAACGGGCGTAAAAGTGAGCTCTAAATCAGCATGTGGTAGATATCCTTTTTTTCGGCCGCGTACATCCTTTTTCCTGGCGCAAATGGGTTACAGCATAACCAATGCGATAATATATTGCGCCATGTGTGTGTGCATACTCCTCTATTGTACGACACGTTCGCATGACGTCCTTTATATACACCATTGTCGGAACGTAAGATTTGTGTTGGGACCTCAACATCTGCAAGCCGTATGACCGATCATTCGTCCGAACAAAAGACCGGAAAATGCTACCGATTTTAAAAATGCGGCGCCGCAGTTCGATTTCAGCACGTGCGAATCGTCGATCTCCACACCGATTTCGCATTCTTCGTCAGTATTTAGGGATTCGAATTTCCAACACGTTCGTTCGAAAACTCGCATTACTAAACGAACATAATTAACAGTGATTAATATGGATTATTAAAACCGTATGTTTATTGGTATCCACCGAGAAACAGCTGGATACTCGGCGGGGATGTTTTCAAGTAGGTAAATATAGTTTACTTGTGGTAAAAACTCTACGCGAGGTATAAAATATAAGGCGTTCTCTCTAATACGTTTGTTTCTAAAATCAAAACGATTTTTTCAACGTTTCGCTGTTATGTTAACTTTTATCTGTCTTATACAAACCCGTATAAGTATTTACCAATTTACGCGACGTTGCGCATAATATTGTCAACACGATCAGTGTGTTATTTGTCGTTTATTATTCCTAAACGTAAAAATATATAAGTTCCTACTGTAATTTTCTTAACTGTTCCTATCTATAAAAATAATTAAATGATGAAAAAAAAAACCACACAAGTTGAACCATAAATTAAGGGGGGTACAAGACCTACCTCATAATTACTGCGCTGAAAAAAGTGAAAACTTACAGGATGAAACTCAAAAGCACAAATTCGAATTACCCAAGCCATAAAATATATACTTACACGAGTATAATAAATATAGTAGGTGATTTCATGGACGTGAAACGGTTTTTTTACTTTAACATTTCACCCTGAATCCAAACGTAACTATACATATAGAGATGCCGAAAGATAAAGACCTTGAAAAACTCTCCAAATAGGACTCCTAATGAACTCTCCTGGTTATTTTACGAGTAATTACGTAAAAATATCATCACTCGTTATAGTGGCGTAATTGTGTAGACTGGACTTGTAAAAATAAAAGGTGAAGTTTGAATTAAATGCGAAAGGGAAAAAACGGAAATCCGTTATAATATAATATCTTATCCTTAGAAATTTATTTCCGTAACCTAATAATGGTCAGAACCTTTGGACGTATAATTTGTGGTTTGTACACGTCCTCACGTTCAAAGACAATTATTGGTAAATATATCTGCGATGTTTATAAACTTATTAGTTATCACTCTTGTAGTCTTGTGTAATGAATTATATACAACAACATTATAATAATACCCTGCAATTAATGGAGTCACACTCTTTATATTCAACACAGTGTTTGACGTAATTTAGTATAATAAGTGATGTGAATACGTAGTTAGAAAAGGACTAATGAACTATAGGTTTTCACAAAATGAACCTATTTTGTAAATTTCGCGTACCTAGTTGTTGACGAAATCGATTAAGATTTGCGACTTTATTTTGTCACTGTTTTGAAAGGTTAAATTAGAAGATGCAGTATTTTGAACTTGAATGCGATTGTAAATTGCTTACGAAAATAACGATGCTGATTGAATTAAATTTTCCTGTATAAAAATCGAAACTGGAATCTATGTTATTAGAATTGGGCACTACTTATATTAAGTACTAGGGTACTACTTATACTAGGCACTATTATACTATTATTAAAAAAAGTATCTATACCTAATAAAATATTTTGAAACAAATAATAAAGTATTTGAAATAACGTTTTTACAATTTGCGAATTTGACACTGCAGGAACGTACAGTTTATAGTACCTATGGTATACATCGTGGAAACATAGTTTTAAAAAACAGTTTATCAGAATAATTTGTTAAATTACAAAAAACCATTATTAGGAAAGAATAGTGGTTTTCATAGTAATTTATTTTTGTGTCTAGTCCAGTAGCCACTAGCCGTACCGAAGATTAAAAATATACCAACCGAAATATCTATCCAACCCTTCATAACCTTGTCTGTTGTAGCTGCTAAACAACCATTAACACTTATTATTGTTTTCTATGTGAATATTTTTATAACTATCTGTTTTAAAACATTTTTCTTACGTCGTTTTTCTTACGTTTTTGATCTAAAAAGTTAAAGATATCAAGTATCTTGTACACGTGCTATATGTGTCTATATAGGTAAATGCCAGTTTATTATATTACGTTAATATAATATTACGCTTCTACTATTTTCCTTATAGGTACTTAAAAATATTATAATTAAATGTTATGTTTGCATGCGTAAAGCGTTAGATGTATTTAATGAACAAATGCGGCACGTCTCTAATGTTTAATTTATGGTAAACAATTCATTAACGAAATTTTTATAAAACTTAGGTACCTATTGGTTTTTGGCGAGACACACTAATGAATGCATTGAACGTAATTTAAGTGCACTTGTTGCATTTAGAATAATTAGTAAACACAAAGTGTAGGTCAGGTTTTTTATTTAATTTTTGTGTGTGAAATGAATGATTGTAATGATAATAAAAAGTTTACATTATTTACACACCAATAATTTATTTATACAATAAGCTGCAACTATAATACGTACGTAGGTATGAATGTTCCCGGCGGTGTATGTTGACATTTATCTGTAATTTTAATGTACGCTATTATCGGGTTATCTTTAATTTTTAATTTTTCTATAAATTTTGTTTTTTTAATTGGTAAATATTTACTTTTTAGTATTGAAAGTTATTGTGACATTTATACAAAGAGTGCATTAAATTAATATTATTCAATCTCTGAATTACAGAAAATTTATATGCTTTTATTATTATTTTTAGATTCTCAGTGTACCAAAATTTTAATAATTTTGATCAATTTTGTTCGTAGACAAAAATATGTCATAGCACTATGAAGTTTGAAAAATGGACTTAGATGGTACTTTATTTGAATATTTTATATTTTTTTGAGTTACGGGCCAAAAACCAAAATATTTTTAAAAATCGTATGGCTATTGGCATGCAATTTCCACAGTGTACGTAGTTTTTCGGATAGCAGGAGGCTCCAATATTTACGTTGAATAAAACGTACGAGTTTGTATTTTAGCTTTAAAATATGTTTCACTTTTTTTTTGATAATTTGATTATTTTCTGAGTCAGTATGTGCCGAAAACGACGAAAATTGCAAAGTCACCGAATTCAATTTGTCTTTTTGTGTAGAAGGAACGATCTAATCTATGCATTTTATACCACTAAAAAGTTAGAGGGGAATTTTATTTAAAATTATTCAAAACAAGTTTTCAAATTTTACATATTTTACGAGTTTTGATCCAAAAACTCATTTAGGCTAAAGTTGAGAGTGTAGTATTGGTCCGATGGGATCAATACCGATACCAATCTATTTTTTTGTTACCCATGCAATAACAGTCCTCCAAATAAAATCAACTTTTTAAGTTTAGAGTCTTTAAACTCAAATGAAAGCTAAACAACAGGTTTCTCTTTAAGTATAAATAATGTTTTCCTGTATAATATAATAATTTAAAAACATTGTGTGGTTGCTGCAGGTTTGAGTTTAAGTACCTGTAATTAAATAAGTTGTTTAAGTTTAAATTAAATATACCTAAAGGCACCAAATAAAATGACACCCGTTGGTAGATATATAGATTAATAACATTTTGAGTGATTTATTTATAAAACAATAAATAAACCAGCTTTAAATTAATTATTAAAATAAGCTTACAAATTTTTAGCGATACGTACATATATCGACATCATATGTTTTTTTATATGCACTTTTCAGATACCCGTTTTTTTTTTAAGAATTTTTGTTTATTTGTATTTATATTTTTGTTTAAAATGATTCTTATCACGCTAAATGCACTCATTTTTTGTTGCTTATGCCATTGTGTTGTTATAAGGATGTACATACATAAACTTTCTATTTGTGTTCGGTATAGAGTTGACCATTTTGTATGAGCTTGAGCCCATAAAATGAATAAATGATACTGTTGCCCGAACAAAGTTGTAAATTCTAAGATGCTACGATGTTATCAGAAACACAATCAAGGGCGTCCGCAGGTATTTGTTAAGGGGGAGTTAAAATACACATATATTTTTAAATTTAATTTTTTTAAATTTAATGTTGTGTTTTTTTATATAATGATTAAGATAAATAACAAAACTAAAAGCCAAGGGAGGGCCAAGTGCCCCTACTTGTCCTCCCCTGTGGACGCTCTAGAACACAATTTTGAATTAGGGGACTAAAGGGCATTATAGATGACCCAAATTGACCTTATCGTTTCACCCTAATTTCCATTCCACCTTAATTATATAATATATGCTTCCTTTTCACCCCATAGGTAGCTCATTAGCCATTTTGAAATTCGTCGGCTATAGTATCATAAATATTTGAGTAGGTATCTACTATATTTATACGTTACCAAGCCGAACACGCTTGAGCTGTGCGTAAATGCTACCTACTTATTATTTATTCATTAAAAAAAAAATGTCAAAAAATAGTAATACAAATTAGTTTTTTTGAATTAAAATTAAGTTCATATAGTTGTAGCATTTGAGTTTATCAAACGATCTAATAATTAGTTATGAAAATGCGTTTATTCTTTATATTATATAGGTAATTGTTAATATAGGTACATCAACATTGAAAATAAGCATACAAAATCGAATATTGATACCATTGGTTTCATTTTTCTCCTTGGCTAATTTATATGTAGCTTTAGATCATTTATAATCTAAATGTATGATTAAATTGTCAGTTTAATATTACGCCTAATTTTTAATATTACTAACTTTTATCGGTTGATTTTAACGCAATTCATACAAAGTTGGGTACGAATTAAACAGTATTATTTTCACATAATGTTGAAATTATTGCCGAATAAAATACGATTTAATATAGATCACATTTGTGATTATTTACATCATTTTAAAACTCTGAGTGAAGCATATATATATATGAAAAGCTGCAATCGTTTTATGAATTATAAATGTGGCCGAATCCTGTAAACAATTCACATCATCAGAATTGACTTTTAATGCGAACTCGAATTATGTAAGTATTAAATATTCAAAAAACCATTTAATATACATGAAGTATCAATATAGGTTTTACTTGTTGCTCACTCAAAACAGTGACCAAGAAAGTATAAGGTATATTGTGTGATATATTTAAATTTGAATTTTGAAAACACTTATCAAACTTGACCATGCTTCTCCGTAAACATATTGTTTTATAATATAATATATTGATTTTATTATTTAATAATAATACATAGATATTAATGTAATGTATGAATAATTTATTTCGTAACATATATTAAATATATTGAAGGTAACTGTGTAATATATATATATATATAATTAGTTTTAAAGCTTTTATTGAAGCTACTAAATACGTGCGTTAATTATTTCTTGAAAACTTTGCAGTCAATGTTTATTTTTAAATATTTATAACCAATAAAAATATCAACAGTAAAAAGAACAATGTTAACGTGCAATTTAATTTACCATTTAGTATATTTGTGCCAAAGACGACTTGAATAGAAGTAGGAAACGAACAAAAATTCCTTCGGGCTAGTTTTCTATACCTCATACAAGTCGACACAATCATACTTTCGAGTACAAATCTTGATAAATTTACTATAGGTTACTGATAATATCATGAAATATTATGGAAGTTTGCCCCTGAGCTGTAATAATGGCCGTTTTAAAAGTCATGACTGTCTTAATTTACTTACTAATCACAAAAAATAAGGCGATGCTTCACAATAATTGTAAGATAATGACGTTTATTATATAACATAAAACACTTACAGAGTTATAATATATTATTCGTATAATATTATGTTGTGCTTACTGTGCGTCTAATTAAAACCAAACTGGTTATTATTTTTGTGTTTGTGTTTTGTAGTTGTACCTAATATTCTGCTTAAATTTGTGACCTGCCCCCAGTATTTTTTTATCGTTAAAATTGTTGAATTCGATTTGATTTATATGCATATTAATAAAAATTACGATTTTATAAAAATTAAAAGATCTGGAAAAAATCATTGATAAAGCCACTTTGTTTATACGTAATTTGATGTAGGTATAGACAATAATTTTATTCTACAGTAAAATTAATATTAGAAGTTTGTTGCGAATGATAGTAATCAGCAATATATAATTAGATATCATTCTGTAAGACGTCAGTTGCTTTCTGATCATACTATTACACACGTTATAGTTACTAATAATTGAGTGAACAAGGCCAAGT
Organism: Hormaphis cornu; assembly: GCA_017140985.1. NCBI lineage: Eukaryota > Metazoa > Arthropoda > Insecta > Hemiptera > Hormaphididae > Hormaphis > Hormaphis cornu. Next base: position 19,840,222 of record CM029361.1, read on the forward strand.
GTCTCGACATAAATGAATGCATCATTTTTACTGTTTTATTAATATTTAGCTTATATTACGAAAAAAATAAATATTAATTAAAATGAGCGTAAAACATTTTTGTTATCATAACTGCTTTTTTAACCTTTGGGTCATTATACTATTTAAATTATTTGTGTAGTTTTAACTCATATTATTACTACATTAATCATTTAAATATATTCTTGTAATCAAATACTAGTTGGAAGTTTTTCTGAGGGTCTTGATAACAATTATAACTTACTTCAGCTTTTAAATATTTTGAATAATTTATGATCTAAACATATAGTTTACATACTTAGAGATTGTGAGTATTAAAAGTGTGAAAGCTTTAGGGTTGCTTATCTCGGTTGTCGAAAAATTTTTCATTGCATTTTTTTAATTATTTAAACTTAAAAAAAGTGTCCCAACATTTTTCGAAAGACAGTCACAATATTCTGACGGGAAACATGGACGCAATTGTAAATTTAAAATCAACAATAGAATAAGCTCGTTTTTATATTACTGCTCATGTTGTGGTCATTAATCATTATGTTATTGGTATTAACATTCAATGAAAATTTAAACGGAATTCGTGAATTTTTTTTTTATTTAATTTTTATTTAATTTTTTAATTGTTCCACATACATAGAAAATACATCATTTGCGTGCCTAGATAAAAATGTACAAGGTGTGCAAATCAAGTGTCGCGTTGAAAAGTCAAACTAATTGGGTTCAAATATTTTATACATTCAATTTTCTGTAAATTAATTTGTATTTAATTAATTAATTAAATTTAAGTACTGTATTACACTATTATCCAATGTTAAGTTTTGTATCTAATTCATAGTCAATATATACCAGCCTGACGTAAACAATACGGATATAGACAGTGTTAGATAAAAATAAACTAAAGTAATGCACAGAACTGTCAACGATATCAAACGTTCAATATGTAAACGGAAAAAAATATACACTTATCAGCTATTATTACAGGAAATAACCGTTTTTATACAAACAAAACGATTCACTTTAGTAAATTATAGTATAACAATTTATTATTCTGTGATTATTAGAAGAAAATATATTGTAATTACTTAAAAACCTGAATAAAACCGTGTAGTGTGACTTAGTCATATTGTATTTGCACTATAAAACAAAGTTGTGCGCCAAATTTTAGTTCGATTGGAAAACGAAAAGTGGTTTATATGTTAAAGGGCTCTTAGCCCTATATAGTCTTTTAAAGTCCCTGTTTCTGATTACAACTCTATGAACTCTGTGCCAAACTTTCCATACAATTAGATAAATGACATACTTTTTTCAAAATGTATTCAACCAAAACTAGAACATTGTACTTCAGTGATCATATTCAGAATTATTTAAAAACAATTTCCAGAAAAATAACAAGTAATTTACAAGTTAAATACATTATAATATTTTTCATTAAAGCATAAAATACCATAATGTATTTTAACATCTTAATTACTATTAAAATATAAATTGTATTGATATAAAACTACCTAGTTTAGGTTAAGTACAATATTTTGATGAGATAGACACTTAAAATAAAATATATATTAAATACTATTATAATACCTATCTCAATGGGACGTAGATAAAAGAGTGAAAGATAAGCAAACTCGTTAAATCATATTATTTTATATTTAGTTCTAGATAACTGTTAGTAAGAAGGTAAACTAAATATTTACACTAAAATTAATTTGAGCATATATGACTGTTTAAATTAAATTTAATAAACCCAAAAGCACAAAAATAATACACCTAGAAGTAGTTGTTGATTCACGCTGAAGATGACAAAATAGTTGTTAAAATACGTATACGCAGTAAAAAGTGTATTATTTATGTGATTTTGGAGTTTCTTAAATTAAGTAAATATTTATAATTATCAAATAAAAATAAAATACACTAGTGTTTTTATAAGCATTTTCAGTTTTAATTCTTTTCAATTTCTATAAACTATAGTTTGATCTTTTGTTTAAACTTACTTTTTCATTTTGGTGTTTTATATTCATCATGTGTATCAATATTATAAATAACAAACGATGTGTACACATTTTACGATTGTACGATTTGGTGTTTTATTTTCTAGTTAGCCGTTAGGTATACATCTTTTTCATAGGAATATTTTGAAATTATTATACACCAATAAAAAAACTGTTAACAACTTTGTTTTGTTCAATAAAAATTAAAAATTAATTAAGTTTTTACAACCAATACATACTAGCATTTAGAATTGTAGGTGTAGATAGGTTTATAAGTAGAATAAACTATTTTATAGTAAACGTTGAAATTCGAGTTTTAGTTACAAGGAGTTTTGTATAGGCAATCTTAACGACGCATATGGAGAAAAAAAATTTATCTATTAGGTACTCAATAATCAAAAAATAATTATTATCCTTATAATATTTAACTACTAGATATACTTATTAGTTTCTAAGAGAAAAAAAAGAAAAAATTATCTAAAAACGAATTTTTTACTCGCACAATACCCTTGTATAAACTATGACTAAAAGAGTTTTTTCTTTTGGGCTAAAATATTCGTGTCCAAATTTTTCTTTCAATTTACTTATTCTGTATCACTCATTTATATTTTAAGTAATTGTATGTTATGTGCGCGTGTGTCATTTATTCTTCGTACCTACTTATTTGTGTGTGCGTCTTGTTAGTAAATACGAAAAAACCAAACAAAAAATTTGTTAAAGCAATGAATAATATTTTAGATTTTTCAGTATTTTTTTTTGTTAAAAAAAAAATGCCATCCAAAAAATAACGTTTTAGTGTAACTACAGTTATGTGTAAATATTTAGCCCTTAAATATTTTAATATCGAAATCTTGGATCGATTGTAAACACAACATAAATTAAACAATTTTATTATAACATTTAGTGGTACATACGTAAAAGCGTTATTTATGGATTAATAAATAATTAATAATTAATAAAATAATAATTAATCTACCAATAAATGGTAGATTTTTAAAGTTATGAAAAGAATAACAAAAAGTATTTTTTGCAGTAATTATATCAAACAAATAATAAAATTTAGTTTTTTTTCATTCGTTCAATATTTCTTAAAAAAATAATGTAAATAAGTTGCATATGACGGCACACCATGATGAGTGGATATTTGAAAATGTGTTTCCTTAAGAATTGACTCTATTTTAAATGTGCAAGTTTATTTTTATGTGTCAATACTGTGATAATGACCATGCAAATTATGTATTTGAGTCTTTAACAAACAAATAAATATTATTTTTATACTATGACACAACCTTGGAATAAATTGCTAATTTTATTTGTTGTCGATGGTCATCGTTGAAATATTTTTTTGAAGCACAAGTAGATATGGATTGGAAATAATATAGAAAAGAAATTATTTATAATAGAAAAACAAAATAGGAGATTTTATTTAAAATATTCTATTGATTGAGGTCATTATCGCTACAGATAACGTCATACTGACGTGGATTAGTTTTTTTAGTTTATTGTAAAAATCAGTTATATAATTTATGTATAGGTTACCTCCTATTTTGGGTATCGCGATATTAATAAAATTCTAGGTCAGGATGTCCGGTTAAAGTTCATTGGAATAGTGACTACTTTACGGAGTAGATTACAGATTTGGGTGGGTCATTGGTTTGATGTTGTTATTAAATGTGTAAGCAATGGATTGCTAACAAATATATGTACAAGATATATTTTTTACCATTTAGATTGACATTTGACATTGGTTTACTTAACGGTGAAATAATTCCTATAGTTGTTTTATACAATTAAACAAAAATAACCATATTTTTTTATGTCGTTGTTGATTCTTGATTTAAGTTTTTTTTTTAAACGATTATTAAAGTCTTAAATTAATTTTTTCCATGTAAACGGATAAGTCCAAAATTACACTTTGTCATAAAATACATTGAAAATTACATTTTTCAATATATATATATTTTTTTTTATTTCAACCACTTTGTTTATTTATAAATAGGTTTATTTTTTTTACCTGTCGAATAAGTTGGTTATTTCCTTATATTTTTGTTTGTTTGAGTAGGTACTAGGTACCTACTTCTTTTTGATATTCGACGTGATCCAATCAAACCATAAAGGTTATTGTAAATAGTGTAGAAAAAAAGTCTGACATAAAACTTATAGACTAACAGTGATCAAAAAATCATTTTTTATTAAAAGAACTAAAAACCAATTCGTCAAAATTCAATACGGAGACAATAATGTAAAAACTTTAATTATGATGATTAAAAAGAAATAGTAATTATTCCCGTTAGTTATAGACTTCAATAACTATTACTATATTACTATTACTGTAACTATTCAGATATTTTACAAATAGTTACAAACAAAACTTTAATTTTTATTTGATAGTATTGAAAATAGAATTTTACACTTTTTAGGGATCTTACACGTTTTTCACTTAAAAAACGCACTTTCTGAGTCTTGAATGGAATAATTTTTAGTTGTCATAGTCAGTGAATTAATTATTCAGATGAAGATTATCGTCTTTTTAAAAACCTTAGAGTAGAGAAGTTTATTTTAGTTAATGGTTTTTATACGGCGGTCGGCAAAAAACTAAATAATAAAACCTATAATATTTTTCCATGCTTCATAAAAGCTTTGGGAATGTATATAAGTAGAGAATATGGTTTTTGCTCACACTTATTATAGTTAATTAATCCTTTAGTGTATAATTTTTTCATAGCTTTTTAGGAAAACTTTATGAGAAAATTAAATATTTTCTTGTGTTATTTGACTCAATATATCCACAGGTGGTTTAAAATGATTTTTTTGTCGAGTTAAAAACGATAAACAGAAATTTAAATACGATGGAATTTTTATCAGCAGTGATGTAATGTATAAGCCACTGTTTCGGACGGAGTAGTGTAAACGACACAGGCGTAGTATTACATAAAATTTAAGAGCAATGAAAAAACACGGATTACGAAAATAATCATTATAAATAAAGTCAATTAATCAAACGTTTATAAAAAAAAAGTTAAATTTAGATAAAAAAAAAAAAAAAAATGCTCAAAAAGTACCATTTGCGTCCAACTATTTATTTTTGGCAGCTTATAGAGTATGTAAAGGTTAGAGCAGTTCTATTATTATAGACAGATACCCGAAAAATTGTTTACGGCAAAAAAAACAGAAGAAAAACACCTTTTTGTAAAATCAATATATTCTTCGCTGCAGAGTCTATTACATACTTGTTAAGAATTCATACAGCATAAAAAATATACGTACAAAGAGTTATAATATAATATAGTAGGGGGAAAACCGAATGAGGCCTTCGGTCATTTAAATTAAATAATTAAACGAGCGTATTACTTACAGTATAATTACTATTACTATTCACAGTATGTTATTCATAATCTTGCGTTCTATAACTTCTAATCCGTTCGCCGTTTGGGGTCGTGAGTGTTAAAACTGAGAGATAAAAATTGTACGCGATAAAATACGACTATTTTAATGCGAATAATATCGTATAAAAATTTACCTGGTCGCTGACCGGTCAATCTCAATTGTTACATCATTACGCCGTTTCGCGTCCGTAAACACCTGCGCACGTCGAACGAAAACACTATAGGAAGGTTATTTCGAATACGGTTTATACGATTTCACGCGATCATGAGCACAAACAAAACGGAACTTACGCCGTGATAGTTACCGGGTTAAGGTGAACTGGCCGTCTACCGTGGCTAAAATCTGAACGGACGTCTGAGGAAAGAATTAATAAAAGACCTACGAAAGTTTTTTTTAAATGCATTCTGATAAACATTTTAAAAATATTATTTTCAAAACGAACACCGCACGCCTGCGGTTTAAACGAAACGATTCTCGCTCGGCGTTCCAGACCAAGGAGCCACACTCGGAACTCTCGGGAGAGATTTTCGAGTAGACTGAACATTTTTCTGAAGTGGCAGAAACATCAATTCTCGTGGATCGAGTGGAGGGTGAACACCCTCCTCGGGAACATTGTAGTGGGGTTATTTTCAGGACAGCACTACGATTGTATCCCCCGCCGTACAACCCCCCGAAAAGAAACCGGGTGCGTATATGTTGAAAGGACGTCTTCCCGCGAATTCCTCTGCGTCGTGGCAATACCGGTTCACCTTTTTGTCCAGGAACAATCGATTCGTCACGGTCAAATCTCTCCTTTCACCCCGTCGGCGGATCCTGCAGGTGATAGGTGCAGGTGATATTACGTTCGGTTCAATAATCATAATATTCACCGTCAAGCTTCCTTACTTAGGTTCGTGATGTTATTTTCTCACACACACATGACATTGTACAAGGTTTGTGTAAAGGATTACGACATTACTGCGTTCACTCACCAATCGCCGTATGCATTGTTTTCTGTATACATAGATCACCCCTATTGGCTATATATCACATAAGTCATAATCTCCCGTCTTGCTCTAAGTAACTTTAAAGCTCCTGTCGGGTGCACCCGACACGATACATCTACTTTTTTCATTTAAAAAGTTATTTAAAAATCAAACCCGTTACACGTATGACGAGGTTTGCCAACGACGGATCCGTCATCTCTTCTTTAGAATACATTTTTTTATTGTTTTTATGCGTTTGCGTGTTACCACCTGGTTACACCCGCCTAATATCTATAAAAACGGTCTATAAAATAAAATTTAAAAATTTAAACTAAACTACGGTTAGAACTAATGTACTAAAATTAAGATGAAAATATGCATTGATTTTTTTGCAGAAATATTGAATAAAGAAAAAATATGGTTTGAAAAAACGATGCATTGAAATTTATGAATTTAAAACAAATTAAGGTTCTATTATAAAAAAAAAAATGCAAAGAAAATGGTCAATAGTTTGTCATAACCGTTTGTGGTCTTTAATTATAACAGCACGAGGAAAACCTTTCAATTTATTACAAAAAGAACCCAATAAAAAGTACTGCCTACCAAAGTGTAATTGATTGATCTGCCTACAACACACCTAAGTGTGGTGGGAAAAATAAATTGAAAACCGTTGCCGCGTTTGTAGAATATTTATTCAAACACTGCGTGGCATATCAAGTCGTAGAGAACTTTTTTTTTTATGAATTTACTATTTTATAAATAGTTTATTCATAGTTTTGAATGATAATGTTTTGAACGGATTCTTGGACAGTCATTTGAAACTTATTTTGAGAGCATTTTCCACGTACAAGCTGACTCTTCAAACAGTATTAACGTAATAATAAAGACTATTTACCATTTTATTTATACTTAGAATTACAATTATTTGCGGTGGTTTTCGATTTTTAAGTTAAAACAAAATTACCACAAAATTTCGTTACATGCCTGTAAAGTATAATAAGCACTTCAACAAAATAAAACTGCCGTATTTCTTGTTATGGATGAAAAGTATTAAGTTAATTATTAGTTAGTGTAAAACCGCTTAATGTGGCGGAACTATTAACGCATGAAAAAATAAAGGATATAGCGTCTTGACTCAAATTATGAGATTAATTTTTAAATTGAAAGACTGCTATATACTCATTTATTATTATAAAAATGTTTTTTAAAATTATAAAAAAACTGTGTAGAGCAGGTACTGATACAATATTTTAATATGGAGTTGAAATATTATTATTATGTACATGACATTATTTTGAGTGAAAGTCAAAATTAATCCAACAGCAAGCGTATTTTAATGTAATAGGCAGAAGATGATTTTTTTTTTTCAAAACTCAATCAAATAATTCAAAATCAATATTATGTGTGTGTGATAATTATGTTGCCTACACAGCACTGACTGAGGAATAAGGCTTGTGACCGAAATAAAAAAACAGTTTTTATTGTTACAAAAAGGCTCAAAATACAATATGATTATGGAATAGTTTTAGTGAAAAAAATTTGAAATATATATTGTATATAATAATATTGTATATTTTAAAATTTTTGGTCATATTAAGATTGTTTTAGTAATTTCCATACTGTTTTCTGTCCATGGTTACATATAATGATGTTAACTAAAATTTATTATAGGTATACAAATTAAATACAAAGATGAAAAAATAGCTAAATTTGTTGAAAAAAGTACCTAATGATTTTCAATATGACGTATTCATACAACTTTTAGGTATAAAATATATTTTATATTTACATTTAATTGACGTAATTATCCAAACGTATATAACGTAGTCCAACGTTATAGGTATATTCAACTTCAGAATTTAGTATTGCGAATTTAAATAATAAATTTTCACAATTTTCTTTGGTTTAATGAGAGTTCTACTAAATTTATGAATAATATTAAATTTATAAAAGTTGTCCGACGAATAAAATTACGTAGTATCAGCTACAAAGCAGCAAAAAAAAGCATACAAAATGCAAACATTTTTGATCGGACATAAATTGTACCGTTGCTAATTTCCTTGTATTTGAAAATTACTAAAATAAAATTTAAATACAAAAACATGTATTTAAATGAATTTGTTAATAAGTATATTATATTTATACATACAAATTTTATCCCTAGGTATTAAAAATTATGAAATATTTATTTCTAATGTTTTTAGTTTGTTTTTTCTGATTTTTTTAAAAAAAAATTTTTTTTTATTAAAAGCGAAATCGTGGAGAATCAAACAATATTTTGTATTTATAATTCATATTGTACAGTTATAAACTCATAGATTTGTTGATTGATCAATTTCAAACATTCGATTCGACATCCTATAACGAAAAAATTTCATAGATCTGTATTTTTAATATGCTGTTTGTCATTTATGACTGTTACTTTCCTATACACATATGCATTACATTAAAAACAATAATTTAATATTTCTCTATTGTGATTTTTGTTTTTATAACGTATTGACTTTTGCCATAAAAAGTTAACTAAAAACAATATCGATTAAAACTAATTGAAATTTCAGGTAAATTTTGACTTCATGCGTGTTGTACTGTAATATTTGTACAACATCATAACCACGAACGTCCAAAGTGTTCAGTATACTGCTTTTTATTACGTAACTACCATGTTCATACCATCGTAAGCTAAATCCAGAGGTTATTAATGCTTAGTGTTTATCAAAATAATAAATAATACATGGAAAATATAACTACTTCCTATATATTTATAAATATTAATTAGGTAAGTAAGTACACAGTATAAAACAGTTCTTCACCACTTATGTCGATTTCCCTATATCGGACCACAAGGGGAAGTACATTAGTAGGGGTAGGTACGCTCATATATATTTTGTAAGTCGTCTTCTCGCGCCCCTTTAATTCGAGCACTGTACTGCTGTTCCGGTTTTTGATAATGTATGGAATATTTTACGTGGATCGTTCGAGTGTATAATTTTTGGGTACTTTGTTGAAAATGATGTTGTATAAAATAAAAAATCGCCAAAATTTTTTTTTAGACATAGAGAGGCTTAGATTTTAAATTTTGTTTTTATTCGAATAACCTCGATTACCACAAAAAGTAGTTATCAAAAATTTTTCAGTGCTGAATCGTAACAAACAATCAGGCTGTAACATCACATAACGATTCCCGTGCGAAGCCAGTGCTGTATATCATTCTGTGTACCCAAAATCCGTCTATGTTCTGAGCACTCTGTATACTAAACGAGTTTGACTATGCGGTGGCCAGTAGGACAGGTGTATACTAAACATACTAATTAAAGGTCATAATGTATTCACAGTTGAAAATCCAATTGCATAATAAATCATGTATTTGCATGTTAAATGAGCAATTGTGGTATAGTTAAAAAATATCATAAATCGCTACGTGTTTTAGATTTTTATGTGTGATGGAATATTGATCAAAAATTAATTTTTGAACTTACGCGGAATAATTTCACGGCGCATTGAACGTTTGACTGACAGATTCATAACGGAACGGCAACTCCAATGTCCGGCGATGAAGTCATTCACGAAAATAATGACCTGCCTTCAATTACGTATTCAAAAGATAGGAAATAGAATGTGTAACAACCATAGAAACTAGAAAGAACGAACCGTCGGCGTCAAACGGGGATGGGCGATAGGGGGGCAACTACGCCTCAGAAGACATTTGAGAGCGCCCCTTAACATTTAGTAGACATATATATATAAGATTATTTTATTATACTTTTTTCTACAAAAAAACGAATGGGTATGTATAAAGCCTGAGACATTACAAGAGAATTAAAATTTTCTTAACAAAAACAAAATGCGAAATTTATCAAAAGTCAAAAGTGAAAAATCCACGAATTCACGGATCACACCCGGTGTTCGTAAACCGAGAACGTCACACTTTTTCTTCCCTAAAGAACTGCCAGTTTGCCTTTCTCCCCGCCCCCCCCCCCCAAAAAAAAAAAAACAACGCCCAAGTCGTACATGGGAAAAATTTAACAGTACGATAAGTCATACGATACGTCTTTACAACTAATCGGAACAATTTTGTTTTCAAGAAAAATAAAATATATATTTAAAATTTTTTTTACTCAAATGTTTTTGTTTTTCCTCGATCTCTTGGTTTTAATGAAGTATAATTTTCAAACGTTGCTAGGTGTGTTTAAATTCAAATACTTCAGTTAATTAATAAATGATTAATATATTGTTACGTTGAACAAAATCTACTTAGAGTTGTTTTGATTCTTATGTTTAGAGATAATGTCCCTGACTATAGAATATTTTTCTTGACATAGTAATATTACGCGTGCAGTTTAACTACCTATATATATATTATTTTAAAATTTTAAAAACAAGCAATTTTGTTTGATCATGATTTATTTTACGGACTTAAACGTACGAATATATTATTCCGTTGTCGACCTAAAAAGTTTAAGATGTATCAAACAGCAGCACGTGCTGATCCTACCTCTACAGCAACACACGCATATTTGCGATGAATCTTGAACGAGTGAACCCCTCGAAAACCGCCATACTGTCATTTTTATAACGAGTAGAGCCGCCTATTTTATAAAGTTATTTTTACAGAGTTATAGTGGAGACGTAGTACTTACGTATATACTTACAGCTTCTCAAAACTTTATAATCTCACGGTTCCTTGAACATTATTCTCATTTACCACATCTGCAATTTACGAATAGCAACGTACGTAAAAATTAATTTTTTTTTTGAAGTTATGTCCGCAGTAGTGGAGCTCGGAAAAAGATTTAAGTGGGATAATCGCTTGTCTTGACAGTTGACATCGATAAAAACTATTGTTACTAAAAGCCGTACTTAAAAGTTAGATATTTCATATTTTTACTGCCTAAAGATAGTATATAAAAGATAGATTATGTAATAATGTTATATATATATATATTGAGTAATACTAATAACTGAGCGAGCACAGTGAATCAAATACTCTAAAAACTGTAAAATTTTTAAGTTCAATATTTAGCTAAAGAACGACCGACATTTTTGGAAGCGTGTATGATTCATTTTGGCAATCTGTAAGAATTTTAAACATTTTGAATCACTTTTGAAAGAAGTAATGTAAATTACAATGGTTATCAACAATTTTTCACAGGAAATAGAAAAATATTTTTTGAAAGTTGTGGTAAATATATAATATTTAGGATACGGGTATTTATCTAGTTTATTTTTTTTAAACGAAACCTGAACAACTTTGAAAATTTAAAATTTATACTATGCTCAAAAATCGTTAAAATTTATATACGACATTTAAACTTCGCTCGCGTTTAATTTCAGTTTGTGAACAATTTTTAGGATTAATGACCAAAAAGAAATCACGAAAAGAACGCAAAGTAACTATGCAAAAAACACGGATAAATAAATAAATAAACTGTATAAACTATAGTTCACGTAATCTTATAGATTCTGAGAGTAGTAAAGAAGTAATTGGTTTTACAAAGATGCTGTGTGTGTGTGTTTTTTTACGTGTCTCAGGTACTTAATAATCAGGGAAATGTTATTAGAAATTACATATTAATTCTTTGACGTTTTCGTACGTTCAATTGAACCGTATTCAAAAGGTCGTGTTATAAAAGTTTGAAAAACTCGAATACAAACATTTAAGATCGAGAACCCGCCGAGTATTCGAGACTCACCGAGTTTGCTCAGAGTCGTAATTTTCGTCAGCGAACCGTTGCAGTCATTGTATTAAGTCTGCGACAAACTACAACTTTCAAACCATAACTGACCCGCCCAAAGCGAGGTTTTATTATCACATCGGCATCATGCTACTTTTAAAATACTATTTGACTCTGAGCGTTATTGTTTTTCACTAATTGTCCGTTATAAACATTGTGTACGCACTGTTTTGTGATATTTCTCACTGTCAATCGATTTTAATCCGTTTTGAATTTTTCCCCCTTGCCGGCCAACTTTTCGCTGGAAAAGTGCAAGGAACACTACGGATTGTAAACTATTTAATTAAATAAAATTAAATTGTTGAAAAATCTTGTCTTGTGCGCCCACGACAAACCGACCGGACCAAATCTGCTGTTGTTCTTGTAACGTATTCGCCGCCGCGACACCGGTGATCGCGGGGAGTCTCACGTGCAGCATCTTCTCGTCTGCGATCGCCACAACGGTAGGAAGTCGATGCGACCGCAAGCTAGCGAATAGTAACGGAAACAACGACAGTAAAAAATATAAATAATAATTACATCCGATAGTTGTGAGAATATTAATGACGATACGAAGAGTGATTTGCGGGCGAAAATTATTATTAAAAATCCCCTCCTCGCGGCGCACCGGGTCAAGGCTGGTGCCACGCGCGCTTCGTTCGTCGGTGGCGTATTTACGTTCCGTACACGAGTTTAGCACAACGTTGTGAAATAATAAATGCAATCTTACCCGTATTTGCAATACCGTTCTGTTACAGAATGACGTGGATAGTATGGTAACTCTATCACTGATATCGCACATTAAATTTTAAATATGTAATAATTATAATAACAGTTTTTTAAATGCAGTGTTAAGTACGTTTTAGGGATAGTGACGAATTTACGTTTCACGAGATTTACTCTTTCCGCCACTATAGGCGCGCGTGTTAATTTGCATTCAGATTAAAACAGAGAGTTTGTTACTCGTAATGTAATGGGATCGAGTACGTCGCAAAATTTATAATGGTTACTGTATTTAAACAATTTATTATGTTGCTTGAATTCTTTTATAATTCTTCATATTATTCGGGTACTTTGTACTTAACTAGGTATCCGAGGAACAATTTAAAGGTTCTTTTATATTATTTTTTAATACTTGTAACTCGTATTGGTCGAATACCTAGTTATAAAGTACGGCACTAATAAACAGAGCCCTAGTAAACGCGTATTGTTACGTTAGTATGGGGTACATTACATAAATTTATATTTCATTATGTGGTTGTCGGTAATAAATGTAATAGTAATAGCTTAATATTACCCTAGAAAATAGCTATTATTACCTAGGTACCCAAATAATATTATTAAGGATTTTAATTATCAGTATATGACGTAAAAATATTGAAAAATAAAAAAGAACATTTAAATTACTCCGCGTAAAAAATTATACGATTTCCTTTATTTAGAGTATCAACTTACTACGGTCAGAATCTGAAATCGAATCTTGTAAAAAAAAAAGCCAAACTGTTAAAAAGACGATACCAATACCAGAAATAAAAAAATCAGGTTATGTTAAAAAGAATTTCCCGGTTTTCTGTAAACGTATATTCCGGTGTATAACATAAATAAACTCGGCTCAAGGAAGGCGCGATCGCCCCATCGCCTCCGGCCGGCCCCTGGATCCGCCACTGAAGTTCCCCAGCCCGACTCCGACAGCGATTTTTTTACGTTCACGAGTGCCAAGTTCGCGTCAGGCCCGGCGCAGCGTGGTATCCGAACCATTTAAACAAACGTCTACTGTTGAATCACTTATCAGTTATCAAATTGTGCACAGTTTTATTGTGCTCACATCTCGATATTGCTCGTGAGCGCATCATGTCAACACCACGAAAGAGAAAAATTATCACGACTACCGCCGAATTCTGCACTGTTGATTCTGATCAACTTCTAAACGGCTGTCCACGCTCTTAAAAAGCTGCTACTTTACGTGCACATTGTTTTGGTTGAAACGTATTGTTGACAAATTACGATGTTGGTATTTTAAGTTGCGCCCGACTACAAGTTATTCGAAGACCCGCGCGATCAACGTCACGTCGTTGTTTTATTACACTTAAATAGAAGATTACGTTAACAAGTTAAATTTTTTGAAACGTAAATAGGGGTCCCTCAAAATACGAATATGTTGATTCAACTCGGGGAGACAAGTAAGTTAAAGGTAGTAAAAAAAAATATAGAAATGCCAACTGATTTTTTTCCGAAATTTTTCGGTGTGTTGTTCCCTCGGACCCGTTTTTTCCGCGGGCCCCTTTCAACACTACGGTTCGCCCCGCCGCAAAATCCGGCGCCGGTTCGCCACGGTACGGAAACACGCGAACGGGTTCGCCGCGGTACGGAAACACGCGAACGGGTTCGCCGCGGTACGGAAACACGCGAACGGGTTCGACGCGTATCGTTTCGCGGGAAACCGAACGGCGGGAGAACAGCTGACGCTCGGAGCCGCGCTCGTGTGCGATGGCCGGCCGCGCGCGCCGTTCCGTCGCAGTTTTACCGGGACGCCCGCCACCGCAGCGCCGTGGTCGCCGTCCGCAGCAGCAGCCGGTATCGACGCGGAATCGCGCGCGCCGTTTTCGCTATCCGATCGATTCCGTTTTCTCGTAATTTATTTACCATCGAAACGGTCGCGGCCCCGATCGGTGTCGTACGTCAAACGGTCGATCGCGTTCGAGGGGTTAAACGCATTTTCCGCAGCTAGGAACCTCGAAAAATGTCCGACTACGACGACGCCGAGGACGAGGTAAACACGACGCGACAGTAATCGCACCCAAAACGAAACTCGTCTCCGATATTCGTATGCTAAGTCTAATGTTTTTTTTTTTTTGATATCGTTGTGTTGCAGTTCGAAGACGCGCTGGAGGTGATTCCCGCGTGAGTAACAACACACGTCAAGCCTATATAGAAAATAAATTTGTTTTCCGACCCGATTGTTTCGCGTTTAAGGAAACGTTCTGATTACGTGTTACGTGCGCGCCGCACTGCCTACGTTTTGTCACTGGACCGTAACGCCGTAACGTCGAGCAAACTCAAGATTGTTTAGGACATCAGTTTTTGCGAATTTTGTGAGCACAAATCTTATAAATTACACTGCGTGTGTGTAATACGAGCGGCGCCAAAGTGTAAAAACGTAAATTGCAAAGTGAAGTTGCGGTTTTTTAAACGCGTTAATACACGAAAGCAACTTTGAAAATACGATACAGTTGTGTCCGGTACGCGTCCCGGTAAAAACATCATCAATTTAACGATAAAAACTGTACGTTTCCTATTTTATGTAACAGTCTCGTGTCCGATCTTTATTTTGCGTGTTACGATAAAAAAAAAAAGCTAAATCGACGTGGAAAAAACACGTTTCCCGTGATTATTTGTTTGCCCCACAAACACGCGGCCGCCCGGAATGACGAGTTTAACGAGAAATCGGCTACGAACCAATTTTCTAAATTTTTTATCCACAAACGTAAAACCGTCTTGTTTGTATTAAAGTTTCGAGACATCAACATAAAAACTAGAGGTCTCATAGAATAATGACTGCGTGAAATTCAAAAATTCCGTAACTCCTTTAAAAACGATCAAAGTCGATTGAAATTTCAGCAATAAACTCGCTAAATCCTTCTCAATGACGTGTACAAATTTCAAGTCGAACAATCTCGAAAATTTCAACGTTTTCGTTTTTAAAAGTAATCAACATTTCAAAAAACGCTTCCTTTAAAGTACCGTTTCGGATCGATTGTTTATCATTTGAGGTACGTTAAAATCGGAGCTGTCTTTTCAGTATAAAAGGTTATAACAGAAAGAAAAAACATCATCGTAATAATCTAAATATTGTATAAATAAGGGATAAAATAATAATACTAATGAATGCTTAAGGGATCCATCCGTTTTGTGTGAAGGACAGCTGTCCTACGTGGACGTAGATTTCGACGCAACACCGGCGGCGTACCGATTGTGGGGGGTATGGGGGTGGCCGGCAGGGGTGGATTGGCCAGGGAAGGGGTGGGTGGTCGGTTTACCGAAAAAGTAAGGCCAGTTGAAGATTATTGAGCCAATGGACGATGTATTGAATAAATACCGTTAACGAATTCATGTAAAAATAGTGATTCCATACAATACTATACTAGTACATTTTATTCGCACATTTTACAAACATATTTTAAAATATGGTTTGAAATTAACAGTAGACACACTTCGTACACGATTTTCTAAAAGCGTTTTGGTTTCCGTCAACGTAGATTTTGGCCGATCACAAAATTATATTGTTTTATTTACGGGGCCGTATCGCTTTGTTTTTAATTTGTGTAGAAATTTGAATTAAAAAAAAAAAATGTTTTTCAATTAGAAATTAGTGGTGTACCTAAGTGATGTTCAAAAATACCTTTTTTTCGATTCTTGTCAATTTCGCAGGCCTAATTTTAGTTATAATCTTTGGGTCGAATTTCTAATTTCAGCCCCGGGGCCCATCTTCATTTCCAGTCCTTTACTGTACTGGCGCAGGCCGATGGAAGGCTTACTCATTATAGTAAAATGTTTACTAATAATAATTGTGATGAAAAAATCGTTCTTGTACATTAATATTATGCTAATATTACCTCCTCCTCACAAGCGCGCCACTGGTTCTGACAATTGATAGCGTTCAAATTATTTCAAATTCTTAGGACGTATAAACACGGTACAATCATACAGTTGTACCTACTACCTACACTGATTGCTATTATTATTTAAATCAGAACAAGTTTATTATGATATCAGTGTGTTAAAATAATTTTTATAAACGCACGTCTTTTTTACGACAAAAATAATATGTTTATGTAGGTATCGTATATTATGTTTGTTGTAGCTAATTAAGTTTTGAATCTCCTTTTTATTTTCACTTTAATTAATGAACATCATGATTTAAGTACACGTTTGAAAGTAAAAATATCATTCTACTGTAAAATTAGCACTTACAATTAATATTTTTCCTCACCGTCTGGCCAGGGTTTACTCTTGCGTGTATTCAATTACGTATGGATAATAAATTCTTCAATTTGGTCGGTGTGTATAAGAAATAAAAAAACATTTTAAAATTGCAATCATTATTAATACAGTCATTAGGTACCTACTTGTTATGAACCTACAAAGCACCGGCCATAATTTTAATCGATTTACCGCAAGCACTTAATCCTAGTTAGTAATTACATTGTGACCCAATGACGATGACCTTAACGGCTCATCTCCAAAGGGACGCATACTTTTTATTGTTTTAAATTGCAATTGTTTATTATAATTTTTTATTGCGAGCAGGTAAATTCCGAATTATAAGCAAGTCAACCGTCAAGTCTCTTAGGTCTTTTAGCAATGCCATATAATGGTATTATCAGAATTTATTATAAGAATATTAGCTATACCTGGCGCGCTTCGCGTCACCATTGATTTTGTTTTGTTTTTCTCCTATTTTCCCGATGCGTTTCGTTTTTATGATTCGACACAAATGACAGCCAAAGGTACGTTAATACCTATATTTTGGTTTTATTCTATTTGTTTACGAATTTTCAACAAACTCCGTTTGGTCTGCAATCCAAGAAATACTTAAACACGCGAAGGCGTTTTTAATTCACATTTAAATGTCGTAGCCCATAAAAATATTTTACTCTTTGGTATACATATATATTATATATGCTTTGATGATAATATATGACGAGTGTATTGAACATAAACAAGTCGTGTGCCAAATCTCAGTTTAATGTGGAATGAGGTTAAGGAGGTGTATTAAAACGTACCTTAAGCTCTTAGCCAAAATAGGGCTCACTGTTTCTGACTTTACCATTATGTATTATGATCATAAACAAAGCTGAGTGCTAAATCTCAGCTCGCTACGACATCGCTGAAAGTGGGTTAAATTCATTAGGTATGCAAGATTCAAGAAATCAGGTCCCAATTTTCCTTTTTTACCTATCGATTCGAGTTTGAAAACATTATTTGCGCAATAGTTATCAAACAGATATGACACAAAATTAAACAAAACCTCTGTTGGTATGAATAAAACGTGTATGCAAATTGTCCTTCAAATTCACGCAGCGGAGTGAGCGGTTTGAATGCCTATATGGGTAACATAATGAAAAAACGGGACTTGATTTTAATTTTTATATAATATCATTGATTATAAATATAGTATTTATAATCAATGATAATATATATGTATATATAAATGTATAAATAGATTTTGTAAATGTTTTAAGTATAACTTAAATTCTTAACACATGAAAAATGCACTAGAACCAGATACTTTTTATTTGATATGTATGTTAGCCTGATTGATATTTATGATTGATTAAAGTGTCAACAAAAAATATAGCTTCATATTTTGAAAAAAAGCGTTATTTTTAAGACGATTTCTTTTAACTCGAGTCCTGACTGCAGAAAATTAGTAAAGGGAGAATCAAAATATTATTTACACCAACTGTTTACTACAGTTCTTTAAATTTACATTATAGTTAAGTACGTCATGTTATCAAAAAATTATTTCGTTTTTGTAATACGTCTGCAAAATTTACTACTATATAATTTTACACAAATTTAAACTTTTTAGTATATGTATAAAATCGAGTATAGAAATCAGACGACAAACAGTCAAATGCCATAAATTATGTTTTAACCTGGTATTTATACGGTGAATACCCATCTCAAGACCTACTAAATCATGAATTGTATAATATGAATCATTATTTCATAAATGTAGTTTGTAAAAAAACTGCCTAATAAAAACATGGGTGAACACTATTGTTGGTGTTCACTGTTTGAAAAAAAATCAGAAAAAGTGTATGTTAGTCGGAGAAAAGAGGGTTTATGAAAATATTCAAATATTTTTACACGTTCTGGTCAGATTTTAAACAGATTAGTTTTGGCGAAAATCTGTAGATATTTTCAGTTTGTCTGAATGGCCGTGTTAAAAATTTTACTAATAATGGAAAAACTCAACGCTTTTTTAACATCGTTGGTGCTTATGCTAATCTGTGATAGAGGAAAAAGTCGAGGAAATAAATATTTTAAAAAATACATAGGTATTAGGGGATAACATTTTAATAGAATATATTAGGTGGTAATTAAGAAAACAAAAAATATTTCATTGGTAAATTTATAATTTTTAATCAGTAACTCGGCGTACCTGTACTATCGTGAAAATTATTTAAAAAGAATTAACAAACTATAAAATACAGGCCAATAAAAGAATATACGTATATAAAGAATGTACATTCATCGGTCGTTAAAAACTTAAAATTTCAGGATAGAAAAAGCTTCAAAGTGGATACCGGTGGGCAATGTCGAAAATATTTTTTAACGGGTGCAGCGTAAAAAACTAGAACATTTTTCTGTAAATGATCTAGGAATGGACAGGAGAAAAAAATGCAGCTTACAATAAAAGAATTTTGAAAAGTTTGTGAAAATAATTTAAAATTTGTACAGTGTTCATCTGTTTACTCTAAAGTTATTGTGAAATTACGTATACAGAATATCTTCTACTCTTCTCTAAACAAAAGTAAACATGGAGAATGTTTTATATTAACATAAAGGTCATTGTCACTCGAACAACAGTGACATCAAGATCATCAACTACGAAAACAATATTTATTTACGTGTTTGTATAATCTCGTTTATATTACGTTTGGCAAGTACCTACTGTGTTTCTCAAGAGGCGTGACAGTATTTATAAAAGCTATTCGTGGTAATAGCTACATAGTTAAGACTAGAGTTAACTAATGCAGACTGATAAATAGACAATAGTAAACGGTCACGTGCAAATGATTATTATGGAATTCTATTGTAATACTTACGAAAGTATTTTGTTTTAATACTTTTTGAAAATGAACAAGTGCTAGATAACGTGCACATAGTCGTAGTCTAGTATGTAGTACGGTGAAATACACGTTCTTAAAAACTAATACGTATTTTTTATTTAATTAATTTATACATAATCTTTCTAGTCAAACGTAAAATGCGCGTGCAACTACGTATTTTTGCAAATATTGATTATCTATTAACGTAGGTTACTAACCATTAATATTCTCGATACGACTTCTTTATGTAACGTTAAGTATACTGTATAAGTAGATCGCGACATTCGTTGTAATGAAATGTATTTGTAATCCTATTAGGAGCTTAACATTTTTGTCGAACGCACGAAGAAAAAAAAGTATGAAATGGGCTAAATATTATTTACTTAGACCGTCATAAATTTATAAGTAATTATCGCTCACAAGTATAACGACCCTAAGCAAGCTGTTTTTGAAGTGATTCAAATGAGGTTTCGAATTCTGAATTAGTTGAAAACTTTAAAGTCTGGCTCAAAAATGGTTTACGACAGTAATATCGTGCTCTACTTATTCTACCTGAAAACATGTAAAAGATTTAATTAATCAATTCTCCCCACCCTCATAAAAAAAAGAAAATGGAAAATAACGAAATAATAATAAGGACGCGAAAATGTCTATAGTTGAAAACAGTTTATTTATACACATTGTACAGATTTTTAAAATGACTAGATTTAATTATAGGATTAATGTTCTTAATAAATTTCTAAATTTTACGGAACATTATTATTTAAATAGGTACATATTTATAACACTATCTTAATCGTTATAGTTAAAAAAAAAAAAAATATTTTACAGGCATTGTAAAATGGACCTGAACACGGCTCTATCGGATTCAAAAATTGCTGTGCATTTATTTTTCAACAACAAATTTGACGAAGCACAACAGATGATAGCACCATGGTACGTAATTAAACTGTATAATAATTAGTGAAAAACAAATGTACCTATGTATTAAACATAATTATATTGCTTTTATTGCATATTGTATATTGTGATAAATCTTACCAAATGATAAAAAAAAAAAATTATAAATTTTCAGAGTGTTATTAAAAGCTCAACATCGGTTAGAAATTTTTTAAAATTGTACAAAACTTGTATTTAACGATGTGTGAACGTTTTTTTAAAATTCTTTTGGCTAAGTATTGTGAGAGAAATGGCATTATGAAAAATTTGTTAAAAACTTGTTTTTAATGAATGTTTTACCCATTTTTGGCTAATTCTTTGACTGCTAGTTTTCAGACTTTGAAAATTTCAAAAATTAACCATTAAAGCACCGCTCAACATCAGGAGGTACTATTGTATCATCTTTATGTCATTCCAGTAAAATTTTTACTTAGAGTTAACTTGTGTACTGTTATCACTTATTTAATACTTTTAACAACATACAAATATTAATATTGATTTTTTCAACTACTTACTCAATTTATACGCAGAAAAATACTCATTTGGTAAACAATCTGTATACGTTCTGTTTTTTCTTAATTTGATTATGATTAGGTATTGCTTAAATTATGCTTTTTTAAATTTTCTCGTTCAAGCTTCAAGGTGAGTTTTCTGGAAAAATTCAGCAAACGCAGTTGTTTATTTAAAATGTGTACAACAGATCAATTGTTATTTACTATTACATAAATTTAATTTGCTAATATATGATTAGTAACATCAAATATACTTGTGTTGATATAGTGATTATAGTGATGTCAGATACTACTATAGGTATCGGTAGATAATAAACAATGTTGACAAACATTTATTAAAAATCAGATTAGATTTAGATTATGATGTTGTTATACATGATTCTTACCATAAACATTATTTTATGATACCAACGCGTTTGGTGTTTTGTTAATAATTTTTTTTATTTATGACGTGTATTATCATAATACAAATATAAATATGATGGATAACGCTTGATTAATTATATTTGAAGGAATACGTTTGTATGTTTACTCAACCAAACAAAAATGTAATTTATTTTTAATACGAAATTATACAGTGTAAATAAGTAATACATATATTAATACGTTTACATAATAATTCAAGATTACTATTCCTAAATATTTATACAGCTTAACAACCTATTCTATAAAAAATTCGTTAACCCATAATTTGCAAGTTATTGTATACATCAACTAGTTAGTATTATATAATAGTACCTTGATATTTATTTACTATTTACACTTATTTGACACGTAAAACTTTATATTTTTTACACATTGATATACGTTTCACAAAAAGTATAAATACACGTGATCTAAAAAATTGCCTTCGACGTCAATGGTTGTATCTAACAACTTTAGTACCAAGACCGTAAGATTAATCTTAATTTTTATGTGGTTTTAGATTTTGAGCGGAAAGTAGAATCTATTGTTTTTATAAAAATGCGTGTTTCTTATTTATTTTTCGTGTCTTTGTCGATATACATGATACATATTATGTACCATTGACTTTTTCAAAACGTTCAATATTTTAAAAGTTACAAAAAAAAAAAAAGAAGAAAAAAAGAAACTTTGGGGAAAACGGTAAAATGTACGACGTACGTGTTTTTTTCAAAATCAAATTGGATGTTTGGTCATAATATTATAAATAACAATTGAAAATACCGGCAATTTTCCCACGGTGTTTATATATACGTAAAATACGAGCTTGTTATAAAATTAAAAATATTTAAAAAATTATCGATTTATGTATAGTAATTTAAAATTTTAAAATTTAAAATTTTTTTTATTGTTTTTTAATTCATTAATAACCTTTAATTTACCAAACATTTTTGCAAATATAATACATGGTCGACAATACTAACCTATTCTAATAATTACCTGTTAAAATAAACTGTTTTTAAAATAAACCTGTTCTAATAATTGTAAATTTTTTTTTAACCACTTAAACGTCAAAAAACGTATGCGGTACGTGTTTAACATAATAAATTTTTATATTTTTTACACAACTTTATAAAAAGCATTGAGCTAAACATAGAACTAAACAATTTTACATACATTATTATTTTTTCTAAAATTCTAAATATCTAATCTAAATTTTCCAGCAAAAAAATTTGAAAATCTAGTACAAGGTTAGGTATAAACATATAATTCTATTTCTGACAGTATTTTTTTAAAAATCTTAGTACTATTAGTATTTAAACGTAAAAAAAAAAAAACTAAGGAAATGTATGCTGTTCGTGTTTTACCTTATGTATGATTATTTTTATTACGTTATTATTACAATTTGGTATAACTTTCAAAATAATCATTTAAGAGACTTATTTGTTTGAGTATTCGTAAAATCCAAGTAGGTCACAAATTTCAACTTGGGCATAAAAACTATAAATCTTTTATATAATATCATTAAGTGAATAGTGAATTTTAAAATAGTATACCATTACTAATGATTACATTGCTGGTCTCATCACTGATGTCTCCAAACGAAACAATCCAAATCTAACTTACTTCTATTATGAAAAAGTGTGTATGACTCATGGTAAGTTGTACTTACCTACATAAATGATGCAATAATAAAAATTTTGCACAAATTTCCATATAAATTTAAATTTATTATGTTCTACTCGGTATAATATGCTGTTACCGAGTTAAACATTACGATTTACGACGTGTAACAACAATTATGTCTGTAATTATTCTTTTGTTCAAACACATTTTGAATAATTGATTATATACATGTATATATATAATATATATCAAACATAATCGAATTTAGTTGTTAATATTTGCAAGAGCGTATTTGTAACCAAACAGAATATTTTGTTACCGGAAACCGTAGTTGGAACGATATACCCACATAGACGTTTAAGCACATTTATTTTTATAGTTTTTCTACTAATAATTACCAAATTATTATTTTACATAACCTCTAACTATTATATTATCGTAAGAATAATAATTTATAAATGCATACAAACCGAGTGTTATTTATAATTAAAACAAATCTAATTACCATAGACGTTGAAACAATTTCAAAACTTATTCTGTAATAAAGAAATAGATAAAAGTGACACGTTTTGGCTGAATTTCACGTGATTCGGATTGGTCACTGTTTTGGAATAAACGATAAAGTATGATTTACGGATTTGTCTTTGAAAATAACGGTTTTCCCGGCCATGTTGAAATTTTTTTTTAATTGTGTAATGGAACAACTTTAAAAAAATATGATAATGGAATCCCACTGAGATACGTTTTAGAAAAACAATATAAATACTAATAAAATACAATCATAAGTGAATGTGGTAAAACAATTTACTAAGATTAGAACATTGAAATTTCTTATCGTTTAAAATTTCAGTAGTAAGTTGTATACCTACTTTACTTAGCTAGTAAGATCGAAAATAATTATTACAATATTCAATAGATTTCAGTGTTAACAGCAAAGTATTTATAATTTTATCATTTAAAGACCATTTTGTTTTTATAAATATTTGCAAACAAAATATTGTGCCTAATTATTTTTGAATTTTGTTTACTCTGTATATATAATACAAATAATAGTATCATGGGTCTATATTGTAATAGAATATGTTTTAAGGGTTTGAAGAATTTTGAGTTATAATCTAAAAAATTTAAGTTCTTATGAAACAAAAACGAATTCAGCAAAGCTTTTAATGTTTTTAAGTTGTATATTCATCTTAAAAAGTTGAAATTTTTGAAAATTTACTCGTATCACTTAAGTTCAGACATGTAAAAATCAGAATTTAGTTGACAAAATGTAGAAGATTAAAACAAATTAATCATATTTTGACTGAAAAAAAAAATAGTGTAAATAGTGTTCGTTCACTTTGCGCCTCCCATTTACCCTGTAAAATGTATCGTCATATTTATCCTTGTATTTGTTTGACCCTCAGATTTTTTTCCCTAATTTCAATAAGGATTTGAACTGTACAAAAACTATGGGTGATGCTGTACGTGTAAACGTTTACTATTAAAACCGGAAAATTTCTACAAGCTACAAATGTGTATCGACGGCCGAGAATTTTTAACGGCGATCGGGAAACGTCTATTTTAATCACGCGTATGAGTGTCTTACAAAGAAAAATTAGCATCGAAATTGGTGTTATTACATTTTTTTTTAATTGGAAAATGACTGGAGCAGTGTATCGCTTTAAAAAAATCGGATACTTCGCAATGTCGTGAATTTTCTGGTAGACGTTTTAAGGAGAACCCGAAGTCAATTGATGATCTTAACGGGCAGTTAAATAATAGGCAAAAATCGCTTCTATTTTATTACATAACAAAATGTCGCAATGTCACTGCTAGTAATTTACAATGTTTATTTTAATTATTGGTGTGTTATTGTGACTATAAACATTAAGTATAAACGTCTATATGATGTTACAAAATACCTTTGTAGTTTTGTTGTACCGACTGACTGGCTGTGATTTTACAGGGTCGGCACAAGCATGTATCACACGATCGGACGGTCGATTTTTTTATTCCTCGAAGCGGTGCTAACGTTTGAACAGGTAATTTTTGTATATAATATTATGTTTCGCTCGCGTTAGTAAATACTTATTTTTTTTTACGTACACATTACACATAAATTATGAATTATAACAAATTTTTTTTACGAGAATCGCCAAGAACTTTTTACGCGTGCACAACTGGTTTATACCCGGTTCGCCTTTGCCGGTTTAGTTTGTGTCAGGGTCGCGGATCCTTCGATTAAGTTATGAAATAGTGCACACAACGTATTTATACTGAACACTTTTAAATGTATAACCTAAACATTGCTTTCGAGTTATTTCAGTGAATCATCGTTATATTTCCGTGTATTGATACCGCGAATTATACTTTTTCTTCATAGTTATTAGTTAGTATGCTTTGGGAACGACCGAGAACATTATAATTAGATTAATACTTCCCGAGGATGACCAACGTTATATACTTTATCCGCGCTGTGTTTGAAAATCGCCATGCATATTTTGTTTTATGAAATGATGACTAAATAATATAGGGTGAAGTATTATGAAGTATTATGCGTCGTATAATATCGTTATGAAATTACAAGGAGTGATCATAAAAGTAATCGTGATGGATTTAGAACAAGATAAAATTTTAAATTCATGTATAACGCAGTGCTTGGCGTATTTGCTGTACGTTTTGCATGAAACAGATTTAGTTTTTGCGTTACCAGCCGATACTAGTCAATACCGCAATATTTTTTATTTAAAACGATAGTTGATCACCAAAAGTTAACTTTAAACGGTGTAAAATAGCCGTTACAGGCCTGTCAATCGAGACGATTTTTTTTCCGTGCAGTACCTAAACGCAAATGGATCATAACACACATTGACTAATTCAACTGCAAGATATTCGTACGTTATAATATTTTTTGTTTTTTAAATTTTTTTACATGTGTCACACAGACAAGCATACAGGAAGCGTCCGCGTCGTTGAAATCCACTATTCGGTTGTGCAATTCGCGCCGTAGAAAAATTACTTTGACGCAGACTATCGGACACATGATGAAAAAACCGAACTACGATACATATACATCCGGTACGTGAGATACGTAATAATAATAATAATAATAATATAGCTAATGTTAGTTGTAAATAAACAACAATACGGGTTCTTTCCGGTCAACAGCTTTGAAAACAAAATTTTGGCGATTTGGATAAGAAAAAACATCCGAGGTACGCGCCGTGTTTTGTTTTTTACCTGTTTTAGGCACTCACAATTTTAATTTCGAAATGAAGTTGTCCCCACGACATCCTTACTCGGCACAGTGACTCTAGTTTTTTATATTTTTCATTTAAATATTAAACCGTTTGAATATATAAATACGGCATTGACACAATTATCATGTAAAAAAGTATTTTGATGGTAAATTATCGCGTACAGTACTTTAGCCCGTATCGGCAATCAGATCTTAGGCTTCAGAGTAGTCTCACTACAGAATTTAAATAGGATTAGAAATAATGCCTATCGAAAACGGACGACCATTAACGTTTTTTGTAGGTATGTCAGGAGATCACTTTAAATTAATTTAAATTGAAATACCAATACGATCTCGAAAATGATAATACTTTCCTATAAAATCCAGTATATCACTTCCATTGGTTTTACATATTTTTTTTATAACGAACATTTTAATTCAACTTTTTGTTATACTGTGAATTGTATGTTTTGAAAAAGTACCTACATTATTATTTTAATTATTTTTGTTATGTAATCAATCGATTTACTAAATGATTATTGATGTGAATGCAACTCAGTCGTATTTTCAAAATTCTGCCATGATAATAGTTAACGATATCTATCAGTATTAGACGAAAAAAAATTTAAATAAACAAAAACACAGATTAGTTTATACGAATTATAATATTTAACAGTCTTAGTATTTCAGATTTTAGTTGTTTATGCGATTCGTAAGACCAGTGTGTGATACGTGCAGAATAGTAATGTTTGATAACCTCTGAAGAAATGTAGTCAAACGTTAATGTATTGGTGATGATTGTTTGTTATTTGTGTTAAAAATAAAATTCATTAAAAATTTTAATATTGGTGATTGGTTTTAACAGTTCAATGTACCTATCTACGTCTTAACAGTTTCATTATATTATATTATTATATTTTATCAATCTTGAATTATGAAAAATAATACTTTTATACACGATTGCATTTATAATCGTTAACCAATATAGTGATAGTAAAAAATGTAAATAATTTTCCTTTTGATAAAGAGTACTAAGAGTAATGAGTTGTGGACTATGGAAACGTTCTGTCTAAACAATTGAGGTGTAAATTTAGTGGTGTTACGTCATATGAAAATAAAATGTTATAAGTACATTTCATTGTTGTTTAACAATAAATATTATATTAGGTGTACCGTTTGTTACGAGACATTGTTAATTATGTTTAAATCATTGGTGCGTGTTGTAACTTTTTATAGAAGAGTTACATGCAGAATTGTGTTTCGCCGAATCGCTTTTACTCAAAGCAGTGTTGACGTTTATCGAAGATGAGACGTTAGTCAGTTTCATCCGGGCCGGTATGAAAATACGGTCTTGTTATAACTCCTACAAGTACGTGCACTTGTTCAACTAAAATTTACTAAAATTTTTTAAATACCGGAACCCGTAATATCCGGAAATTTACATAATTTATACGCCATGTTTGTAATGATGTGTTTTTTTTCCTTAAACTTTATTGATTTGTTTAACTCGTGTTATTTTCATATAAATCAGATTTAGTGGCGATTTCTCCATCATTTACACTTCATAGCGTCTATTTTGACTATCTATTTTTTATTAAAAACAACACACACACACTGTTTGTTTTTTATCTGAACTCGACGAATTGCATTCAACTGCCTTGATACCGTGGTGTTATAATGGATAACATTGAATCTTGAAATAATATAAACGGTGAATGATTTAAATGCCGATACTTATAACCATGTATAGATTAAGTAAGAACATTGTTTAAGTTTCTGTTTTAAAGATCAATGAAAATTTCAATGCAAAAATTAATTTATAACTTTTAAATGTTTCCATGAAAAAAAATATAATAATTTGTTAAGTAGCAAGTATAAGGAAATTGTTTTTTTGATATGTTATGAAAATTTCTAAAAGTTTATAGTTTTTCTAGTGCTATAAAATAGTACCTTAAATACACCTTAAATCAGCTCCTACGCCTAATAAACGTTTGTAAAAACCGCACGTTTTGTGGTTACCAGGGAATGCAATGTCATACTCAACTCACGAACGTGGTCCGAAAGTGAAAAATTGCACAAAGATCATTTTGAGAGCGGAGTGCGTTTGGGCATTGGAACTTTTAACTTGGTATGTACGCCCAAATGTATATATTATTGTTGGCTGTAGTTACCATTTGATTGATGCGGTCGTGTTAATCGCTGTGAATCACGTTCATTCAATAATTACGTACATATATTTTATACTAAAATTGTTGTTTCTTTTCTTGTTCAAACGCAACGCAGATGATTTCGTTACTGCCGTCAAAAATTATCAAACTGTTGGAGTTCATCGGATTTTCCGGAAGCAAAGTAAATAGCATAATATGTATTTTTTTTTTTTTATTAGATTTAGGTGGTGAATAAGAATTATATTCGTATGTTATGTTGAATAATCTTAAATTGCAATTTGTTCTCCCGTAGATTCAAGGGCTCGGCGAGCTGGAATTGTGTTTTCAAGTGACGCACGGTTTGCGGCACGTCCTTTGCGTGTTGGCGTTGCTCACGTATAACCTGGTCGTCTTGTACATTTTTAGTCAAGAAGAGGGTGACCTGGACTTTTGCGAAGTCACACTTCGTCAGCAATTGGCGGTATTTTGAATTTTTTTAGTCGTAGCTTAAAAATTAGACACACCCTCACCCTGTATAATCTGTTAATGTTTATTATAATTCTAATACCATAATAGATTGTAACACGTATACTGTACCGTGTTTGTACCGTATTATGGTAATACAATGAAAACTCTAGGGATAATTACGTTAATTTATAATTAACATACATTCAATATAGACAGTCAAACTGGTGTTAAATATCTATGTAAATTCAGGCTTAGTTAGCTGGTAGTTAGTGTTATTACTGTACTAATTTTATGTTGGACGCGTAGTTTCTTTCGGTGCGAAGGAAACGCACCTATTTCGATTTTTATTTACGATTAAATGTTTAGAATGCTACTATACCTACTTATGCTTTTGCACCATATCTCTTTAATACAGTTCAGTTTTTCGTGCGTCACAACGGTAGGTAGGTATGTCTGATTGGAATAAAAAATGTAAAAAACAAAAACCTACGATTGTTGTTGTTGTTGTTGTTGTTGCGTTCAGTTGTTTCCTAACGGAGCGTGGTTCTTGTACTTAAAAGGACGTCTGGAGTTCATGCGCGGTAACATCGACGACGCGATCAAGTGGTACACGGCTTCGGTGGACTCGCAGAACTCGTGGCCGCAATTCCATCACATATGCTACTGGGAACTGTGCTGGACCAATTGGTATGTGTGAATTTTCAAAAGAGTTTACGAGATTTTTATTTAGACAGCATTTTTTATTCAAAAATCTTCTTTTTTTTTTTTCCGTCGCGCCTCGCATAATATATATATTGAATGAGTGTAAAATTTTTTCGTTCACTTACCGTGTACATCAAGTCGTTGTAAAAATCTGTAATCTGTTTTCGTTTTATAGAAAACTAATTTTACTTAAAACGTTTAAAAAAAACCACGTATTACCCCGCTAAACGCAACTATACACGTCTAAATTTACATTTACTGTTGAACAGGCGAGTGTTACTATAAACCCGTTCCGAATAAAATCACTCTGATCTTTATGGTTAAAAAAACCGTTGAACTTATAATAATTTACTAATTGTAATCGATTTGTTTCATCGAAAAGTATCATATTTTTCTAGAATTTTTAACCGACACGTCGTTTTTCGCGTGTCGCCGTTAATCACGATAGTTATAATTAAAAAAATTATATTTTAAACCAAGTTTTTGGCTAGTCGATTGTACGTGTGGCAAAATACACAATAATATAATAATACATTTTAGTAAACGTTTTAGCGTCGTTAGTAAAAAAATTATATTTCAAACCAAGTTTCTGGCTATAGTCGATTGCTAAAAAAAAAAAAAGGTTAAAAAAAGTTTTTATTGTTCACAACTTAGTGCGCAAACGAGTTTTTACCGAAATTATGACCCATATTGCCCTGATCAATTAACCTAGTTATAATTTTGAAATTTTTCAAATTAAAACATTGAGATACGTAGTCAAAAACATACAATGAAAAAATATCGGTTTTAGTCAAAAGCATAAAATAAAGCAATTAAAAAAAAAAAAAAAGAACGATAGCAATGTAAAGGTGCAGTAGCGACTACGCTTTGGGTGGTTTTTTCGGTTTCAAAGTTGCGGTTTATCCGTATTATTTATAATATCTGAAAGCAACGATAAACGATTATATTCGAAAAAAACAATTCTGAGCGAGCTGTCTAATCTAATGAGTCCTGGGTGAAAAATAAAAAGATCACTCATTTGACGATTTTGGCCCACAACTTAGAAAAAAAAATCGAAATATCAAATAATGCTTAAAAAAAAAAAATAAATTTTAAAATCCAAACTTTTATATAGTATTTTATTCGTTTTTTTTTTCGGGTAAAACTTAAAAAGTAGGCAAAATTTCAAAAAAAGGCTTCAACCCAAGTACCGCCGGAGTCCATAAACCTTTAGAAAAGTTACTGATTTTGAAAATCGGAGCATTCTATGCGAAAATTTGTTGACAGAAAATAAAACATCATTGTAAAATCATCACAGTACACTCCTGGCCCGTCGCTCAGAATCGAGAAACGAATACCATCAACTCACGGCAAGGCGGACAATTTTTTTCTTAACTACCGATAAAATCAGTTGGTATTTAAGCTCAAAACTTGTATCGCTCAATGTCAAGCAGCTAAGGTGGCTTTAAACCGAATCGTCCCAATTTTTTTTTAATCTTACTAATGTTGTGCCCGTTTTACTCCGCACTTTGTGTCGCATTCCCCTAAGAAAATCGAGGGACCGGATCGCGGCACCGGCTATCGCACGCAATATCGTTTCACGTAATCACGCTCTTATTGTTTGGTTTTTAGCGTGAATTTAAACTGGAAACGAGCGGAAACGTACGCGGCCAAACTGGCCGAAGAAAGCAAGTGGTCACGCACTATATACAACTATCAGCGCGCGTGCGTTATGCTCATGCGAGGCAACAAGAGTCTGTCCCGCGACGAACTCAACGCGGTGAACGAACTAATGGCGTAAGTGTCCGTATGATGAACATATTTTTCTTTTTCTCGTTACCTTATATCATATTTTACAGTGTCTCTGTGTCTAAACCGACGACTTGTTTCGTTTAATATTTCCATTGGTTCTTTTGGGTTCACGCCTGTGCGTGTCCTCTTCACAATCGATTTTTTATACGAGTTATTTTGCGATATTGCTTTTTTTTCCACATTTCGGTTACTTTCTTTACACCTTCTTACACGTCTAAAAAAATGCTTTCGGCGCTTTCCAATTTTAATCGTTCCGTACCCTGCAGAGGCCAACTACCCCTACCCCCCCGTGTACAGCCACGCCACTCGGGGTGCGATACGTGTTTTCACCCGCACACCCCATCAACATTTTTTCATACACACGCGCTGAGCGTTTTCTTTTTATTAATAAAAAATAGCTCCGAGTCGGGGGGAATCCAATCTCGAAGCGCCAACGTATTTAATAACCGCATTGTGTTTACCTAACCGAACGTTGTTTTGTCGCTCTTGCGAACACTGCAGAGACGTGCCGAAGTACAAGCAGAGGATCGCGGGAAAATCTTTGCCCATGGAAAAATTCGCCGTGAAGAAATCCCAGAGGTTTTTCAATCAAAACAACCGTTTGTTCATGCCGGCAGTGGAGCTGATGTACCTGTGGAACCTGTTCAATGTGTTCGGTAAACGCAAATCGTTGTGCGACAACCTGTACAGGCTCATCGACAACAACACGAAGGACCTTGAAAAAAATCCCGGTACGGTTTTATTGATCGTACTATAGGTATTCATACTATTGCTGTTGTTATCATTATTATCTGCCATGAACGTCGGTTGTCCCAGATCTTCGGTAATAGGTTTTACTCGGTCGAAACGCGTCCGTTCTTTACCTACGGCGACACAATGAACGTATTATTCTTATGATTTTAGATACGTCTGACGTGGGGAATGTTTGGATTCACGTTCTCGCGGTGTTGTTATTTATAGTATAGTACTATGTTCCGCTAGGCTATATAGATACGGTATAACTATGTCCTGGATATAGTAACGGAGTCTAGAAACGGAGAGACTAGTCACAGAAGTATATTACATTCGATTAATAATTTGTTGATGTTTAGACTTTGATAGTTTTATTGAAAAATGTTAGATGTCGCATTCTAATGTTTTGTACTCTACTAATTATGAAATATTTGCAGGGGGGAGGAGGAGGTTCACATAATATAGTCGTAGACGAAAAACAAACGAAAGCTTAGAGTGTATAGTGTTAGACTATGAAAGATAATTACCGTCAAAGTATGATAATAATAAATTACTCAAATCACTATGCTAATGTCGTTTGTGGTACAAAGTTATTTCTTTTACAGATTTAGAATTACCTACATTCTGAACACCCTGTAATCTCTGAGTCACCGTATACATAATGTACAGCCTAAATAACCATCAAGGTCCGGGTTAGGTGCGTTATTGTTAATCTAGAACTTTGGTATGTCAACAATGCTAATCCGCGTGGATATTCAATTAACAAAATACGAATGTCCAATGAACAGTATTCATTGAACACGTTTTGATTTCCATTCGAATTTTGTCACTGTTCAGGATGTTTTACTTATTTCAGTTTTTGCTTCAAGGCTTACGTGGTTCGAGAAAGCGTTTACTCATTGTTTGCTTCGATTTCAGCTGTTTGCAAATATTATATGTTTCGGGATTCAGGTGTATATAGTACCAATAGTAACGTGTTATGCTAATATTGATAATAAGTAATGACTAAGCTATACCGGCGGTGTCCTTTGGAGTTCCTTGTGTTAAAAACGTCGCAACGCCAAAATTCGTCGCCCCTGGGCTCTAATCATTGCGACCGATATCGAGTTTACGATCCGTACAATAACAATTATAATAAAATGTACGAGTTGGATGTTAAATGTAAATTTAACTGTGCATCGATGACAACCATAAAACATCCGTTTAAAAACGATTGCGTAGTACATATTGCTGTGACCGACCCGGCAATAAATCGAATGTAACGAAATATTTTAAGGCACGCGTAGGTATTCAAAAATATGTTCGATTTCACAATATGAAGACTATAGACTTTTGTCGCTGTCTACAATAACTCTAGCATGTATACAATTTATGCATTGATTATTTTTTTTCGTAACATATAAATTGAACGAGTGAAATTCAAACGTCATAAGCAATTCAGCAAACTTAGATTATATTTTTGAGCTAAATATAGATCTTTAAAATTTTTGTAGTAGTATGTTATACTCATTGAGCTCACTCAGTAAACGTTATTATTTTCGTAAGCGATGAACAGTTAAAAATATTATTACTTATGAATTAAAGTGTAAATTATCCACACCGTCTAAAACACTGTTCCAAATCGGTAAATGACCGCGGATCGTTACTTATTTTTGTACAAAACGTTTATCCATTAAAATGGTAAATATCTACTTAAAATATTTTTTTTCGTCTTAATAATATTAAAGATTATACCTTAAAATCCAGAAACATTGAATTATTTATTATACAAATTTTCTATAAGGTCAATAATTCTCGTATCGACCTAGAATGGTCCTTCGTCGTATGGTTTTTATAATGTCGCGGGCAAGGCTGCGTTTGACCAATTAAAACCATTAACATAACCTGTACCTGAAGTGCACGAGTCTTATGTAAAAGATTTGCACGTATATGATTATTGTAATCAAAGTGTTATAGGGGGAAAAAAAAACACTCTGCTATTACCAAAACTAGTCTTAATAGTCTTTTAATTTTAGATTGCTCTGTCTTAAATGATTTTAGTTTCTGTTTAAAACAATTGACTAACGGCCATCATCGTTTTACACAAATTTTTTCCAGCTATTATACTATATAACATTTTAGATCGAAGTTTTCATACTTTTATGAGCCGTGTACTGTTTCAATTGGTTATTTTCACAACCGAAATGGGTGTCCTTCGATCGTTATTAAATTATATAGTACCTATATTATATTCTGCTGATTCGCGAGTACAAAACCGCGTGAAAACTTTTGAAGGTGCTGACGATGACAATATTGGTTGTGGTTAGTGATGGACGGTGGACAAATATACCCAACGGGAAAGAAATCGGTTAATTTTGTTGGTGATTGCTCTCTGACTGCTGCGGTTCTCCCCCAGAAATAGTTTGGTTTTTACTTTTTGAAATAACGTTCACCACGAAATTTTTCTTCTCAAACAAGTCCGTACTTCAAAATTACAGATGTGGACAAAAAGTAATGAAAAAAGAGAATTTGAAATTGTTATACTAAGCAATAAGCAAATTTATGTTTAAACGATACTAAACGTGATCCGTTATTGCTTATGAAATGTCACGTAGTACTTTGAAATTTTATTTTTAAAAAAATGACCGTTTGGATTTTTATTATTAAATTCAATTTAATTCGGACATGTTATTGTTTCATTTTTTTTTTCGGAGGTATACATTTTCTGTTTTCGATGATTAAACTTAAAGATGTATATTTCACTCTCCTCCGTAAAAAGGAACGAATGTGCACGTAATTAAATACCCAGTAAATACCTCCGAGTCTCATTACCCGTCACCAGTCGCGGCAATCATCTAAATTGTTTATTATATTCGTTTTTTTTTTTTGTCCGCAGGTCAATACGGTAGCGAATACGAACACGACAACAAGGCGCTTGGTTTTTTGCTGAAAGGCGTCTGTCTGCGCGTCATGCAGAACAGCCCGTTGCACGCCGAAGAATGTTTCAAGACCGTGATTTCGATGGAGAAGAAAATCAAAGAAGACCGTTTCCTAGTACCGTATGCTCACGTGGAGTTGGCGTTTCTGTACAAAATCCAAGGGAATCTGGAAAAAGCGGCGCGATACCTCGAAACGGCCAAGTACGATAGTATAAATGATGATAAATATGTCAATTTATTATTGTGACTCATAATCATAGTTGCGATTCGGGGGAGGATAGAGGGAACTTATAGCCCTTTCTGGTCAGTCTTAAGAACCACAACTTTTCAAAAAAATCACACAGATATCTGCTCAAATCGTTTTAAAATATACAGCTCTATAAGTGACTTCGTACGGAATTAATTTTCTTGGCTAACCGATTAACGATGTTGAAGAATTGTTTGTTATTAGAACAAAAAAAATCAATAATTTTTCGGCACTTATTTTTTTTTTTTTTTTTTGGTCTGTGTGTGCTATACAAATTCAAATTCAATTATAAACCTTAACTTCAGTTTAAATTGCGAAATTGAGGAAACGATCAAGCACCGTGGCAGAACTCTTCCTCTTTTCAACGAACAATTAAAATCATTAAAATTCATTCATCTCGCTTGTTTTCGCGTTTCTTTCATATACTCTGTTACTCTTTATGAACTGTGTTTTGGGTTAAATACTTTTCAAGTTTAATTTAAAATCAGTATTCAACGTCACGTTTTTGCGAGTTTAACGGCACTACATTCAGTTTCAGAATTAAAACTGAAAAATATAACATGACTTTTTCTGTAGGTACAATGAATGTTTTTGGTTATTCTATTAGGTACCGTTTTTAAAGAAAATTCGAAAAATTCTGTAGTTAAATCGACTCAGTTAATATTGAATTTGTAGGTAATAGAAGTTTATACTTAATTTTAAGACTATTCGAAAAAATTAACGATCTTGCGCACGTAATTTTGATTAACAGTAAAAACGAGCAAATAGCGTAACTATAGTAAATAGTTCGCTAACAAATTCTACTTTCTTTTTTTTTTTTTACGTCTCCCAAGCAGTTGTGACCTGTTTTTGAAAACGACTAAAATTTTCAGTAGATACCGCTCTTTTAATACATGCAGTAGATAGTAAAATAAAACATAATTAGAGCGATATGTGTTTGATGAGAAATCGTATTATTGCCATTTATAAATTCTCATTTCGTAACGCTTTTCGGTTCGATCAATTTGTTTAGACGATTCAATTTGTTTGACGTTCGTGTAATTTGTTGGCTTTCTTTCAAAACGCGTTATTCTAAACTTGACGTCTTATGCCGACGTCCTTGCTGATCAAACAAAAGCGTTATACTAGTTGCAACCGGCGAAATCGCTAATAACGATTACGCTTATTTTTTTTTAATGAAAAAATCTAAAAAAAAATGCTTCAATATTTAACTTTTCACTTAACGAAGTCTTTGTTAAGCACTGGTGATGGTGACAGCACAGTTGTCGAAACGCGCATTTGCTTTTAAATAAAACAAATTAAACATTGAGAAACTGCGTAGGTTTTTTCATTTAAACAACTCTTCCAGCACTCTACATCGAATGATTACGCATTTGCATCACTTAATTTTAGATTTTAAATGTACCGAAGAACTTATCGGTTTATATTTGGTCGCAAAAGTTTCATGACGCGCTTTTTTT
This sequence comes from Hormaphis cornu, assembly GCA_017140985.1. Lineage (NCBI taxonomy): Eukaryota > Metazoa > Arthropoda > Insecta > Hemiptera > Hormaphididae > Hormaphis > Hormaphis cornu. Next base: position 19,877,290 of record CM029361.1, read on the forward strand.
TTTTTTTCACTATGAAACTACGAATTTTCCTTCAAAAATCCTCTGACCCTCGCACTCATACCCAGTTTCGGGTAGTTCATGTTGGTCGCATGGTACATACATAACTATTAAATAAACATAAATATTCACGGAATTAAGTAGCTCTTAATCAATCGACTTTACATTTACGAGTCGATGAGAGTTCAGCGCGAAAAATTCGTATAGGTCCGCGCGGTAAAGGTTGAAAAAAGACAAAATAAACTATAATTTTTTGTCATTTAGTTACAGGCGAACAAGTCAATTTTAATACTCTACGCCTAAATGTTTTGATTTTTTTCGTTGACGAACGTCTCTCGTTTCCAGGAAAAATTACTCCGGCTACTCGCTGGAGACGAGACTGCACTTTCAGATCCACTGCGCGTGGTCCACGCTGAACGAGTGCTGTGCCAAAACCGCAGTCGCCCCAGCCCCCGCTGCAGCGGACCCCAAAGATGATCTCGCCCCCGTCGCTGTTGGCCGGACGTCGGCCAGCGACGAATGAAAAACACTGCCAGAAATTTTCTTCTCTAAAATTGTTATCAATACCATAAATTTTGTTTTTATTATTATCGTTGTTATTGTTGTTGTTGTCCAGTCTTGTAAAGAATACTCTTGTCTCGTATACCCTCGGAATACGTATTTTATTAGATATGTACGATGAAAAAGTGTGTATTCACGCGTGTTCGAATTTTTTTTTTTTTAACTAGAAACGGTATTCGGTTACGTTTTGATTACACGTTCTTCTGAACTCTGTGAATTTTGAAAAGATTCATTTCATAACCTTTTGTCGCCGAAAGCAGATTCTTTTACCGCAAAACATCATTGCTTCGAAAAGTATTGACTCTTATCAACGTTCTCCTTTTCTTCATATCGTCACAGATTTAAAACAAAATTTTTAGGTTAAAAAAAAGTACTTTTTAACGAACAAAAAAATATTCAGGATACGTATTCCGATACACTATGATCTGAATACATTTGTTCGAACACTTTACAAGACTGTTGTTGTCATAAGTCATAACAAGTGGCGTATTTATGTCAGATCCCCCCTCCCCCTCGGAGCCAAATATTTTTCATTTAAACGTACCATATCTTCGGTAAAATTTTGAAAAACCGGTTACAAGATTTTAAAAAAATTTTTATAGCCCCCCTAGAAGACATTCCTAAGTACGCCACTGATTATGTATTATTATTATTATTATTATTGTTATTGTGTTTTTTGGTCGCGTCCCGTCGCGTCACGCATTTTTGAGCGAATCGTTTAATGCGGAGACATTTTCGTGCCGACTGGTGTTGGGTACCCGCGTGTTTTACCGGTTACACGAACGTTTAAAAACAGTTTTGAATTTATTTGTTATTTTTTATGGTTAAAAAACTGTACTGATTTTTGCATGACAAGTAGCTAGTACATTGATCGTATCTCATTCGTGTTATATTTGATAAACGAACGTATACGTCTTTTAGATATAAAAATAAACTTGTTATGATATTACATATTATGGTCGCTAGAGAAGAATGACCGTTCCTTTAGATTTTTAAACAATTGTATAGAGTAAAATATTGCTCACGAGAAATATTATTTTTATAACTCGAAGGGGACCACCGGTCGCAGACGTTGTTTTGTTTTAATAGTGCTGTGTTGTTTTTGTTCACGTTTTATTGTTTGTACGCCATTGACGGTCTCAAGTCACAACATAAAACGCGAGTGTTTGATCTTATAACACACTCTTTTAAACGTGATAGTTGTTTAAAAGTGCTGTACGCTCTGACCTCTGTTGAATTCGTGACTTAATGAAAGTTTATAAAAAAAAACCTTAAACATCTACTTATATAGTTTTGTAGACGTTTTATATTTGTAGACTACATACCTATACTATACGTCGTGTTAAAATATATATTTTATGTACACCATTGTTATTTTACGACTGTTTCAAGATAAAATAAAATAAAATTGTGATTTGCCTAACCTGTTGAGTTAAATTGTATAACGCCCATTTATCACCACGTGGTTAATATTAGTATGTAGTTTACACCATCATATCGCTTGTCAAACGAAATACTTACTTAAATGATATGGAGGTTTGACGTAAAACGATATTGAATTTTACGATGCGTTTTGTCAGACGTTAAAGCGTATCTTCAATGGCTCCGTCAGACGATTAGTGTTCATTTGAAATTTATCATTTTTTAAATTTTAAACTTAATCGTTTATTAGGTTGTAAAATTTCACACAGTTTTATCGAATTTTAAATTGCAGCTCTATAAATAAAACAAACTAAAGATTGTACACTAAAAGTTAACGAAAAAAAAAAAAATCACTGCCTTTGAAAGCACGATTCTGAGCGAGCTCAGTTGTCTAGTATACGTCCTGGTAAATACAAATTTGACAATGAAGACTTTTATCAAATATGCATCTTTCCTATTTTAGTGTTATGTAAATGTTTCAGCGTGGTCCGATTTTTATATGTTATGACCAAAAAAATCTAAATCGATGTGGAAAAAACACGTTTCCCGTGATTATATGTTCCCCTCATAAGAAATACACGGCAGCCCGGAATGACGACAAAATAACAGTTTAAAATCGGCTATAAAGCGAAATTGTGTTAACGAATTTTCTAAATTTTTTAATCACATAATATGTAAAACTATCTTGTTTAGATTGTATTAAAGTTAAACAAAAAAACTAGAGGTTTTATGGAATAATGATAACTGCGTAAAATTCAAAACCTTTTAAGTTCCTTAACTGCCTTAAAAATGATATAAATCGACTGAAGTTTCAACAGTAAACTCGTTAAGCTTTTCTTAATGAAACATATAAATTTCAACGGAGCAATTTTGAAAATTGGGCTAAACGTTATTCGTTTTTTCCACAGAACTTAAAAAACAATCAAAATTTCAAAAAACGCTTCATATAAAGTACCATCTTGGATCAACTATCTATAAGGTATCATGCGTTAAAATACACGAGCAGTTTTAATACCCTAAAAAGTGTTCACGGGGAAACAAAAAAGAAAATATAAAAGATATCAACTTAAACGTCCTCGTTTTGCCGTCCCACTTTCCCCTAGGTAAATTGATGTAACAAAAAAAACGTATATTATTTTAGAACGATTTTCCGGTTATTACAGTATTTTTAGTTTATCCACGACGTCCAGAGACAGTTGAAGTCCGTCGTTGGCTAAATTATGAATACTGACGATAACATAAATTGTTATTTTTTATTGTGACGAACTGTGACGCGGCTGAAGGACGGCCAGACGGTTTCGTTTCATTGCGTAAACTCGAGACTTTCACAGTACTATTTCGTTGTGTTTTGTTTTATCAAGAGAAGAAACTACATTGTAATCACAATAAGAATTTTTTTTTATTCAATGAGTGGGTTCATGCGGTAGTACAGTACGTTATACAATAATGAGGCCCGCGATTGTGCCAATTTTTTAAAGTGGCGAACGTAGGCGATTTCCACCAGTATCGGATGCGTTTAAATTGGACAAAACCGACGTTGCGCGAAAAGTTCTGCCGTCTATCGTAGAATCAACGCGACGCAAAATGTTTTCTTACAGGAAACACAATATCAAAAGATAAGACCACAAAACTTTGTAAAAAATTTATACAGGCATAATATTTAATTTGTTTTGGCCGAAAGGTCTATCTATGGATGCCGATCACAAAACACGTTCTTTGTAAATGATAAACGGTTCTGATGCCGGAAAAACAATTCCGTACAACCGGCAGGTGTGTTTCCGCTAAAAACCAGTGACCCAGATATTTTCGCCACTCGTATGAAGAATATAATATCTGTGCGAGGTTCCCGTTTCCGGTTATTTTAGGTTCGCGACCTTGCAGAATGAACGACGTTCGCACGCGTTTTCTCGGTCCCCCGTCGGTCGTGCATCGTAACGATATTATATACGTATTGTTATTAGTACGCATATTATTATTTCGCGCCGTCTCATCGGCCGCGGGCGTTGGCCTGCGCCTTGACCATGTCCGCCAGCCAATCCATGGCCTCCCGGAGCCCGTCTTCGGCGGGACGTCCCGCCACGTCGGTGCTGGCCAAACGCCACGGGCGTCCCGGTTCCACGAGCTCGTGTAGCCGGAGCGCGGCGGCCACCGCGGACGCGCCGCACGCGTCCGGCGCGACCGCCTTGTTGGCCGCGAACAGCAGCGGCACCTCCGGGCGACCGGCCACGTCCGGGTGCCGGAGCATCATGTCCAGCTCGTCTCTGACCACGGCCAACCGCATCCGGTCCGTGCTGTCCACGACGAACACGATGGCGTCGCACCGCGCGTACATCGACTCCCACATGTCCCGGTAACCGTCCCGGCCCGACATGTCGGTGACGGTGAATTTGACGTTGCCGACTGCAAACGAGACGAGAAAAAATCAATTTATCTCGGTGCGTAAACATGATTATCACCAAAGGCCGACGTCATTTTTGCAAGTGCTCTACAAATCGATTGTGCCGCGTCGACAAGGAGTAAAGGTTAAAACTACGACGATACAATAACCGTTGACGATTTTAGAAAAAGCAATTTGTTCAAATTCGCATCGGTACGGTGGTAACAACGCGCGGTTCAATTAGTTTTGGTGATGCAAATTAGTTTAAAACAGCGAATTCGTTTTATCCCTTTCAAGTTTTTTATTTTGATAAGTTCAGAATGATTTCCCCCGGAATATCAATTGAATTCGTGTTTTTATCGGCCAGTCCGTGGTAAATTATGTTTAAATCGCGTTCCGGTATGTAACATATACGGTGTACTCGTGTTTGGGAGTTCCCGATAGCCCCGACTCCCCCCAACCGTGTAAGTTACACCCCAGAGTGGTCGACCGAAACGACTTTGCCGTTCTTACTTGGGTACTTCCTTTCGTACGATTCCGGGCGCGCCGCCTGCTCTGGGTGCCTACAGTTTGGCAGGATTAGTCCAGTCCCCGATTCGTGCCCTCTCACTCGATCGTCCTCCGATTTTTCCCACGTCCTTTTTTTCGCGCCCCCTTTTCCATACGGAACAACGAAGTGAGACAGCTCGTTCTACTCACGCGTAAACTTGTCGGTGACGAAGCCGACGGTGGGCGCGATCATTTTCCTGGCCACCTGCCGGCGTTCCGGTTTCAGCCGGTTCAGCAGCGTGCTCTTGCCGGCGTTGTTCAGTCCCACCAGCAGCAGCCGAGCGTTCCGGCGGCGCGGCGTCCGTCCCATGCCGGCCGCGAACCCCGTCAGCTTGCGCCAGATGTTCATCGGTCGGTCGGTCGGTCGGTGTGTGCTGCGCAAATCACGCCGCCACGGGTCAAGTCGATTCGATTGCGCGTTCGAAAGTTTATGGAGTCAACGGAGCGAAAAAAATGACTTCGAGACAGAAATACGAGTTTGCGGTTAAAAAAAAAAATACTTTTTTATTCACGGCAAACTCTTACACCGCGTAAAACACTGTTCGAACGCAAAAAAAAAAAAAAAAAACGGTTATCGCGTCTGTTTTATGTTCGAATTACAATGTGATTTTCACGCGAACTGTCAGAATTTTACAGGACCAATTAGCATTAACCGTGGCGACCGGACGCTGAAAACAGTTTGGTACGTAAAAGATTTTAAAAGACCCCAAAATCACTCACCGACGGAGAGAACCTGACTTTGCGACGAATCGACTACGAGAAGTTGAGTCGATACGGCAACATTTTTAACCGAATAAGTTTTTAAGCAAAAAACCAGCATCTCGATGTTTTTGGAAATTTTTTATCGCGTTACTACGGTGGTGGCCCGCTCGTCCGACGACCGAATGTGGTGGCCACCGTCGTCGTCGTCATGGCCACCGCTTCGCGCAAACAGTGAACGCGCTATTCCGAACCGTCAATAACGTGCAGCTCCTTAATGATATTTCAATAATGTTTTAACGCCGAGTGTTAAAATGTTAAAAGTGAATTTAGACAGTTCTCGGTATTCCATCTAGCCGTAAAATAACTTGAATCAATTCAACCCGCTCGAAAACACCACGTAAATTATTTAGATTTCACTGTTGAACAACCACCACTACCACACGGAACCAAACATCGATCTACGAGGTATCGATTTTTTTTTTTTGTTTGTTTCAAATGTGTTTGTTTTGCAATAACGATTCTCGTGTTTATCGTAGATTACGTTCTCGTCGAAAAATGTCTGCGGCCTCTCCAGCCCCCGTAAATTGGACTCTAGATTGAAATCTGTTTTCTCATTTCTATTTACATCCGAAAAAAAAAAATTTACCTTTTTCAACGCAATTTTCGCGCTGTCTGAGCTCAACGCCGTGCACCGCAGAGCTGTGTAATAATGGAATACGCGGTAATCGATGCCGACGCGATACGGTCGAACTGCGAAACCGCAGAATTCAACGAAACAGACGACCTGGACGATGCGATCGCCAAGTTCGAGGATATTCAAAGTTTGGACCTCTGCTGTCTGAGTAATAGTTATAAAATTTTTAACGAATGCCATAAGAGACTCGCGCGACTTTTATACCAAATGTGTATATTATGATATAGTATTATAACTCACTTAGCAATGCAATATTATGGTCTTAAGTTCATTAACGTATATCCTATACGTACAGTTTCCACCGAACGGTCGGCCGCCAAACCCAACGATTTATCACTGGCATTATTATATACGACGAAAAACATACGCTATTAAACGTATAGCTTTTGAAATTCAATCAGTCTTGGGCAGTAATTTGTAACGCGAGAAGCAACGGGCCGTTACAAATTTGATATCGCCGTTACATTGTGTTATGAGTAACGAAAAAGTATAAATTAAAATTACTTTTTGAATGTGATTCCGTAAAACTAACACGTTAGTTACTAGAAAAATACATCGACGATAGTAAAAAAAAATTTAATAAAATGTACTGTGGATGAATCAAAAAATGAACAACTTCAAACAGTGTAAAATCGAAATAGCAGAACAGCGCAGCTACTGTTGCCAGTGAATTTTACTTTTTATTCTCTTTTATTACTGATCGGTGTCAGCAACAGAAACTGCGCAGGAAAGACCTTTTCCACCGCCCAACGACTACCACAACAATGTAGGAATCTATTTTGATTATTTTTAAAAAGGAATTTGAAAACGAGTAGACATTTTACCGCTAATAAACATATTGTAGAAACACTTTAAATTAATTTGAATTATAAGGAAAACTTATTATTTAAAAATTTTAAATTTTCTCATATACGTCTAAATATCCGAACAGAATCTAAAAAAATAAACATCGGTATAATTACAGATTTTTTTTTTTGTAATTTTAGTAAAGTAATTTTATCATTATTTTTGTTAGTAAATAAAAAAGTAATTCAGTTACTTTATTAGTACCTATAATGTAACGAGTAAAGTAGTTTTATTGAAAAATGAAAACAAACTGCCCAAGACTGGAAATTATGTAGGTACTTTAAATAATGATAAGGGTAGTGCGTACACTCAGAACAGCAAGTCGATGGTAATTTTTTTAATAATTCTACCTAAAAACAACAAATATTATTTCGTTTATTCATAGTCCATAGAACATAATATTATACTTATTTTGGTATAATTAACATTAACATTATTTTCAATAATTGTTTAAATTTCGTATTAATGTTTTTACAGACATACTTCACATAGCCAATTTAAGTTTGCTATCGTCAACCAATCTCACGTCGTTAAAACTATCGGTTAATCTTATCGATAAAATTAGCGGTATCGACTCCTTTGTAAACCTCGTTGAGCTGGATCTCTCCCATAACCGTATCAAACATATAGAAAATCTCCAGGTAATGTTTATTTCCTTTAAAAATTCGTAAGACGAATAGTGTATAGAATTTAATTTTTGAAAAATATTGATATTATACTTTACACGGATGTAATCAGTCGAATTCAATAATTAGAATGACGTAATATAATTTATAGTTATATAAAATGGAAATATTTAAATAGTATGGTACCTTTATAATATAACATAGCTTCTTAGCGAAAACTAAGAATGAGGTAAACAGGTATTCTGTAGAGTATAAATGATTTTAAACGTGAGTAAACTTCATACCTATGTTTAGATTCTATATAAAAATAAAATTAACTAAAAATTATCATTATTTCAATACCAGTACAACTATCTCATTTGTATTAGTAAATAACTGTTCTTTGCCAACGTTTTTAACCTAACCTGAAATTTTTGAACAGCGTTTTTTCGTTGATTAATTTTAATAGTTTTATAAATCTTATGTCAATGAAACACACAGGTCAAATTTAGGTGAAAAAATTTCAGATGTGCACGCATGTATTTTGTAATCTATTCAAAATAGATTTAAACTTATTATAATTTTGGCATAAAAATCACAACTAATGAACTGACTGTAAATTAAGTTAATTTTATCGTTTTAATTCGTTTTAATTTAATCTTTTTAATTTTACCTAAAAAGGATATTCAAAATGTATCGTGTAAGTTTGAAAATGTCTAGGTTTTTATATATAAGTAACAAGCATTAAAATAAAAAAAAAATTGATGAGTATAATGAAATACAAGGTGTTCTCGAATTTGAGTTTGTTTCGTGAACGTATTTTTGTTTTTTCCTAGGGACTGATTAAGTTGCGTCGTTTAATTCTGAATCACAATCCGCTGTCAAACGTTGAAAATTTGGACGCTCAACGCGATTCGTTAGAAATGCTCGACGTGGGATGGTGCCGATTGGTCAATTTCAAATTCGTGAGTTCTGTGCAGACTATAATTTCAATTTTTTTTTACTCGAACGATATCAATTTTTCATTTCAACGATCACAAATCACTCTAAAATTGTTTGGTTATTTCGTAATTTTCCAGACCATATACTTAAGACGTTTCAAAAACCTCGCGTCGCTTATCGCGGAAGGAAATCCGTTTCAAACGGAACCAGCCAGTTATGAGCGAACGTTGGTTGTGGCCGTACTACGGTCGTTGTTGGTGTACAACAATAAAACGGTGACCGCGGAAGAAAGAAAAGAAGTTATTGAATCTTGCAGGTACAGTCAAATTAGGATAACGCCCTTATTTTAGAGGTGCAAATATATGTATATTTACGCAAAAATAAAAATTCGTTCTTATAAACCGTTTTACATTGACACTGTTTCGTTACATTTCTTTTTGGAAATAATTGTCTTAGAAATTAGTTGAAATTCATACGAATAATTAGATTAATGAAGTTCAACCGTGATAAAGTTTCAAAAAATCTAGCTCTTTTTATGTTAAACATAAAACTTTGAATTTCACTATTTAATGAGTGTGTTGCTCTCAGTTCAATTATTATAAAAGATAACATTGAATTCAAATTTTTAATTTTCTTTTAAATCATGAACCATTTCAGTGATTTAGAATACTTCAAATTTTATGTTTCGTGACATTTTCAATAACTATCTAACACACAAAAAAATATTACGATTTTAAAGTTGTCAAAATTCAAACAATAACCTGCATATAGATGGTGATTTTGTTGTAATGGGGTAATGACTTGGCGTCCAGTAGAACAAAAACGTGTAGTGAGTGCCCTGAGCTTTGAGTGTGATCGCCAAATATTTGCCGCTGATTTCTGCAGCCCACGAAAACCGCAAAAGTATCGATACCGTTTCTGACTCAAAAATTTGACCGCGGATGCCACGTCAGTGAAAAAAGCCGTGTTAAGGCACACGGAATAATCCTAATCCAACAAAGAAACTTTACTCAATCACCTTAATCGTTTTCGATATAGATAAATGTTTATTTTGCTCAACATTGTCTCGTTCCCGCAGGAACCGCAGTATTGTTGCAAGCAGTGGCGCAACCAGGATTCATTTTCGGGGGGGGTTGTGAATTTGGAAAAAAAAAATCATTTTCAACAGGTAATTAGTAAGTAGTATTTAGAAAAATTTCGGGGGGGGTTACAACCCCCAAACCCCACCCCTAGTTGCGCCACTGGTTGCAAGGATAACATTTAGAATAAATAAAAAAACCGCAGGTTTAAGCTCAAGTATTGGGCAGTCATATCGTATATAGAAATCGGAGCGACGGTCAATAAAAGTTAAGATATAATATAAGGCTGTAAAAAGCCTGCATTTTAACTATATTTTTCACGATATCAAAAGTATAAAAATAAAGATGATCAATATTAGTAAAAAAAAAAAAACAGTTCTGCTTGAAAACAGCAGCTGCTAAATAATAATAAACACGTATAATCATAGTGCGAAAATAACAACACCGTTCATCGCTGTAAAAGTATTAGAGGCAGAGAGAGAGAGATAGGTCTCTTAGTTCTGAAATATTCGCTGTATTTTATAGATGTTCGCTTTGTATATTATACGGATAAAAAATATGGGAAATATTTTTTCCAGCGCACTAGTCGAAATCCTCAGTAAAAACGAGGCCAAACGTAAACAGCTGTCGGAGCGTGAAAAATCACGTTTGGACGAATTGGCAAATCGAACCGACGCGTTTTTGGATCGAATTCCCCATGACGAAGACGTCGAGTTCAACGTCAGCATTTTCCGTAATTTGACCGTGGAACAAGTTTTGAGTGAAAATCGCCGATTCGGGATTCAAAACGTGTACAGAACGTAAGACCGAGTTCAGTATAAGAAGTACCTTTGTGTTAGTGGAAAAGTGCAATTTAAACACGTTATTATATGTATGGTGTAATATAGATTTATATTCGTATATTATACTTCGGCAAATTCGATTATTCGTTGAATGTTGTACGTAAATGAATATACGCGGGATTTTCTAATTTTCTCGTAACCCACCTTCTTCAAAACCTCCTAAAACCAACCAATTTTCTTCAAAAAGAAATACAAACGCGAACGTACGTTAGGCGACGCCGACCACAGCGTAACTTAATTTATTTATAATATTAAACGCTGGTTTGTAATGCGTAAACACGGTGTTTAAAATTAAGAATAACTATTGAGCATTTTAGTTGCAAATGTTACAACAAAGATGATGTTTGTTATGATAAATATTTACCGAGTACGCGTTTTTTTTTTTGCGTATAGGTATGCGAACGACTTCAGACGTTTGATGGGCGAAGTAGTTGGAGCCGCGGAATCGAGTCGGGAAACTCGCAAGCGACTGATCGAGGAATTCCGCGACAGACTCGGTGGATTGATCAACAGCAGCGTGGAAAAGAGCAGAAGGTCAGAATGTCCGAGCGATTATGGAAAGTCCTCCACTGCGATAAGGGCGTATTTCGGTTTTTTTGGCGTATAATCTACTTAAGGGCCGTTCATGGACTTTCTACTACAACTGAGTTTTTATTTTTCCAGTTTTCGTGTTGAAAATGGTTCTAAACTTGTGATCATATCAAGAAACGTCACGTTTTTGACATTTAGGAGCTTAACTTAATCATTAATTTTATAGTATAAATGTGTTTTGAGGCGAGCATTTTTAAAAACATCATTTTTTATTTCTACGATTGTGATTTTTTCGGTAGGTTTGGAGCAAACACTGATTAGTTGAGTTAAAGACCTATAAACGCTGTTGAGACGATTATGCAAACAATTAAGTTTTTATAATTTTTTGGCCGTTCAAAATTGATCAAATATCGTCGTGATTTCAATAATTATTTATTTATTTAAAAATTTAATGATTTCAAAAATAATCTTGTAAAAACATAATAGACTTTAATACAACGAGTTCAGAACCGTTTTCAGAATAAAAATTGGATAAGCCTAACCCGATTAATTTATGTAACTGCTGAGACCATATTTGCGTCATAAAATCGAGTGTGACAAATACCCTTAACGAGTGATATTTAACAAAAAATATTCTAAACGGTTTATGATTTTATAATGTATTTTAGAGTTACCACGCACGTCGTATATAAGTATAGTAATATTTCGTGTATTAATAGTAGGTGTAAAACAACGCAGTATATTTTACAAACAATTATATAGTAAAACGCTTTACTGGAAAAACTTTCACGTCTTGTAAAATAGTTCGACTACAGTTATAATGTTTTTCTGTCGAAAATATAAAGTACAAGGCGCATTGCCCTTCGATTTTTCAAACACATATTTTTATAAAATTTGTAATAGCATTGAATTAGGGCTAGTACCTATTATAAAATTTTAACAATTTATTTTAGGGGTTCTCGGTAAAAAAATAAAAAATCGAAATCCACTGCACCCTGTAAGAAATGGTCGGTCTTTTTTTCTGTAAAAATGATTCTACAAGACAGTGTAAAATATACTGTTCACAACTTTCGTCGTAGTTTAATTGTTAAATAAACCGATTTTCAATCTGAAAACAGATTTTAAATCAACGTTAAGTTTTCTAGAAAATGGCTAAATTAGGTTTTTAAGATTAAATCAGAAATCGTTAAATTTGTCACATTTTAATGTATTTTTAGTTCAATTTCTTTGCATGCGTGAATAAAAAGAATTAAAAACAATAGAGAATTTAGAATCAAATATAGTTTTCATTGTAGACGTTGAACCGATTCTGTTGGTGGAATGATGAAAACCGTAAGCCATGTTTTTGACGCTTAATTCAGTATGGGTATTCAGGGGCCTTGAATGCATCGAAAGTGTTAGAAATCGCTTACATTTTCCTCCATTAAAAGAGCACTAACAGGCTCTTTAAACAACAGTAATAGCAGTGCCAGATCTAGAACGTTATTTTTATCCAGGGTAAATCACAAGCAATTATCAACAACCTCTACTTACCCGCCGTTCACCCACCTAGGTCCTAGGTCCTGGGTTATAGGATTATACGTCCTATCCGCATCGATTTGACAAATTTTTATTTTTTGATTGTAGATATAGTTAAAATATAAATAAAATCATACATCAATGTGTCAAATCGCTTTGCAGATGCACTTCAGAATTCGTAGATTACAAAAAACGATTGGAATGTGATCAGCAACGTGGCAACGCCACAAACCGAAAAACCTTGCGCGAACGGTTCGACAAGAGGTTGCAGGCAGTGTGGCTAATGCTAATGGGACACGAGGACGATCTGTCCCGGGAAATCACAGTAAACATTACAAGCAACTGTATTGTAACTGTAATGGATTGATTTGGAAAAACCAATTATTTTTACTAATGTTTTAAGTTACAAAACAAATAATGATATTTATTTTAATTTAAGATAATTCTGAAATAGATTTTTGACTTTTTTTATCTATATAGGATAAAAAAAAGAAAGAAAGGGAGTATAATATTCTAGATTGGTTGAGAATTTGTTTGGAGTAGCGACTACTCTTTGGTTGAGTCAATGTTTCGGCAATTGTAGTTCAAACTTATTATTGAATATCTGAAAGCATTGATAAATCATTTGACAAAAACTATTTTGAGCCAGCTTGGTTATCTAATACGTTCAGAAAAAAAAAAAAAAATTTAACAAAAATTAACAGCAATATTAAAATACTCATAACTATCTACCTTAAATAGGACGTTGTTATGAAAATAACATACATCTTTTTGTGAAAGAAACTTTTTTAACCTTTCATTTTTAGAAAACGTTTTGGTTTTTTGCTCATAACTCAAAAATTAATTGAAATTTCAAAAAACGTTTCAAATAAAGTACCATCTACGTTTATTTTCCAAACATTTTTGTGCTGTAACATTTTGCGACTGGAACCTCCCTCTGCCCGAAAAAGTGTTCATAGGAAAAAAAAAGCCAAAAAAACAAATCATTATATTAAAAACAATACATTCTTTGCTACGATAAGAATTTAAAAAATATTCATCTAGGAGTAGTTGAACAATCCAGATGAGTCTGAACACTGCATAGGAAGAACAATGACGACCTTTTCAATTACCCTGCCTGACTTTAATTCATCGTTTAACTCCCATTATGAGTCAAACTAAAAGCGACACATAATAATTGTTATCAATCAACCATAATTTACTTTTGGGTTATCTGTAACAGTTTTCCGTTGATTACTTATAAGACCTTACAGACAAAATAGATTTCTTCAATTTGACTGGACAGGTAACACAGTAAACGTTAAAAAATACATACAGATACCTTTAGTTCCCACTGTACCTACTACCCTACATATATAGTGTGGGGAAAAATATGTTCAAACTTAAATGGAAAAACGCTATATTTATAGTAAAATCAATTTTTAAAATACATATCGACTGTTAGATAAGTCAGTCGAATCTTAGGCAAAAAATATAAGTACACCAACGAGTTGTCCTTATGGCAGTTATAGTTGATAACTAAAGCTTTCTAGTTTACTGGCAATAGGTATTACCTAATTCGGACGTAGGTCAATAATTCACTGTTTTTATAGAGACGGGGGCGAAAAAAGTGTCACGTCGTGAACGATTTCCATTTGAAAACAAAAATACTACTGTGTACCTACTATCAGTGGAATCGACTTAAATATTAACCATCTGTTCAAAGACCCAAAAATAATATTTTAAAATTTAATGTTCTGTTCTGCTCTGTTGAAACCCACACGAAAACCAAAATCGTCACCTTAATGGCTCGATCACCAAACTCTTAACAATACCAACATAGTCGCAATCCTTTTTTTTTTTTTTGTTATAGGAAATGATCGGTGATTTGCAAAAGGAACTGAGCAAGGAAATCGCCGAGTTACAGCGGTTGGTCAAATATCGATATCGGTCGTTGCAAAGACAGCAACACGTGTTCTTACAATTCGTGTTGGAATTTGCCGTGTCTATGACACACAGCAATGAAGTAAGTATTATGCTATGTTCTGTTTTAATTAATACACGCACGTTTAATGGTAAATAATACGACCTAACATTGTTTCCTAGCTAATTTTATGAACCTAATTTTTTTTTTTCAGACAAAAAACAGATTACACAGAGTATCACAGATCACAAACGATATTTCTCAATGTAAGGAATCTCAATCACTGCAAATAGAACGTTCAGGGTCCTACATTACTGAAAGTGCGTCCATGTGGTTGGAAAATGTGTTCAAACATTTTAACAGGTAATATACAAATAACTATAAAAAAAAAATTCGTGTTAATTATGTGATTAATGACGTTATCAATAAATTATCAGCTAAGTAGGTTCCTAATTAAATTTGTTATTTATTCAAAACTTTTTTTCCTACGGCGCCCATTTTTAGACCAAATTTAGGAACGAAGCCTTACAAACACCTGCACAAAGAAAATAGTTACGAAAAAAAAAAAATAAATCACTTTTAAAATTTATAACCTATTATCATTCTTAATAGTTTTATTGAACATAATCAAATTTAGGTACACAACTGACCAGAATAATAATTTTTTGTAAGCAAAAATAAACAAAAAATATGACAATTGAGAAATATGAATAATATAACTATTATTAGATTCTATATCTGACAACTGAAGTCGGAGGTCGGGTCCTGCGTTGAAGCGGTCGAGGTATTTTGTTTTAGTTATAAATAATTTTATAACCCACAGTTATAAAAAACTTTTCATATTTATTACTTGTGTCATGCATATTATCATTGTATTATATTTGTTGAAACGTTTATTTTTATTGCAATTATCTGTACTTTGGGGC
>CM029361.1:19893183-19933213 GCA_017140985.1 Hormaphis cornu
ATAATATCAACTAAAACTAAATTATCATAATATTGCAGTGAAGAAACACGAAGAAATAATCAGAAAATATTGGAAATAGAAACGTACGTAAAGAATCAAAATGAAACATACAAGGAAACGTTACAAACGTAGAGTAGTGCCAAGAATAGGTATATTAATAGTATAGTATTGTGAATTAATAATTGAAGAATGATTTAATAAATATGATATGGATATTTTACGTTGTGTTGAATCGTAAATTTTAAAATTATAATTTTATAGCATTTGTTTTTTACAGGCATAATTATTTTAAACTAAATTATCATTTCAGTGATGAAACAGATATTGGAAATAACACTTAAATAATCAAAATGAAACATTCAAGCAAATGTTACAACTGTAGAGTAGTTCACAATAATCACAATACTTAGAAAAAATAATTGAATAATAATTTTAAAAATTTTTACATTTTGTTAAATTGTGTTTAGACTAAATATGATTACAATTTTAAATTTAGCTTTTTCCAAAGTTCATTGTATTTACTGAACAGAAAATAAGAAAGAAAATATTATGTTTTTCTATTTAAATTGTTATGATCATTTTTACAAACAAGATTATACATTATTGTATGTATCATAATTTCATTCGTTTACCAAACAATTTAGTGATATTGTACATAAACTAATTTTATAGGGAAAAGTAATAACTTAAGTAATACATGAAGTCATTCATAACATTTTATAATATTTTTGAATGTTCAATACTAAAAATGAGCAAAACGTAATTTGAAAACAGTAATTATTTCATATATTATGACAACAACTTGTTTTAAAATTTAATGTATCAAAAGCAGGTAAATTGTACTGGTTGCAGCTATTAAAGATGTCAAGGAGAAGTAGGTCTTCTTGTTGCTCTCCATCAAGAAATATGGTATTTGGCCACCAACTACAAGGTGGACTCGGCCAAGCTGACACCTAAAATTTGCAAGTCTCTGAAAGCCGCGGTTTGCTAACAAGACGATCGTTTAGAGTTTAGAACCGGTACTTTTGGACATTACACATATCCACTGCCAATGCCAAGCCAAAAAAGAAGTCTGCCGTGAAAAAGCCCTGGATGTTTTTAGAAATCAATTGTTTGAATTTTTAGTTTTCCTTGAACATTTTTCTACAAGCCGCTACTGATTGTAACAATAATGAACAGGTACTAATTACTTCAAAAGTAATCTTACTCACTATTCCTGGAACAAGTAAAATGAATGTTGCACATAAATACAATAATTATAAATGGGTCGGACAAAACTATTTAGATCATTTTGTCAAATAGCAAGTAGGAATAATAAAATTTTTGTACGTTGAAAAATATTGTAATTGGGTGTACACATTTGAAAATACATCTTTGATACAGTTTTATTTTAATTAATATTTATACAGGTACAATAATTGAACAACACATTTATATGGTAAGTATACAACAATTGTGATAAATTATATTCTTAAAATTGGTTAACTGTTATAAAAAAAAAATTAAATTATTTGTTGTTACCACAATATAAAATTTATACCAAATTTAGGAGAATGAAAAAAAATTGGGACAAGTTTAAAACAACGTACTTACTACCTATTCCAGATACATAAATACTATGAACAATCAATAAATCTAAATATTTGTAATAATGAAATAATTGACTAACTGTGTAAAATAGCATTCAGTAATCAACTGACTGAGTATTGAGATAAATTTAGTTGTTTAGTTGAATTTCAAATGTTCAGATTTAAGAATTGAGTAATAAATGCAAGTTTTTGCAGACTAAATATCTGTTTATGACACAGAGAATTTTCGGTATTTTACAAACCCTGAGTGTGAACGATACAAGCAATGTTGCATAAATGGTATTGACAATTTAACAAGTTTGTTTTAGGTAGGTAGGTAAAATAAAATTTCATAATTGAATAAAATTCGTACTGCTGTGTGACAGAACTTTGATATAAAACATTACTTTATCATGAAATTGTGCGCAGGACTATTGTCTTATCGAGTGTCCGCTTTAAGTCCGAGAGACAACCTGCAAATACAATATTGAATCAGAATCAACTAAAAAAAAAATATCAAATACAAATTTACCGTTCTCAATTTTGTACGACGTCTTGATCGGCGAGTATGAATGCTGGTTTGATTGAAATAGAAATTTGACATTCAACTATAATAATACACCTATTTTAAACCGTCTCGCCACCTGAAAACATCGATTAGAACGATTGAATAACAGTTAGAATTTACGTGTCTACACGAGTTGGTGAAAATACCTCAAAATTTTAATTTTCAATTGCTAAGGTGGGTACCAGCTAGTTACTTTGATTGCATTTTTGACAAATCGATGGTTGTAATGTGAACTGTGAACACAAACTGCAACTTCTACGACCCGCCGCGTCGATCGTCGACGAACAGAAATCATGAAACACTGTGAAAACATCACTAAAATGCACAAAATAAAAATCTGTAACAGTTATTATTTAACCACCTAGATTCAATAAGTAAGTTAATTTAGCTATTTACTTAGCAACAATTTATTAAATATCTGTTCAGTCACTTCCTTATCAAATTTTCAGTGTCGTAATCAGATAAGGTCCAGACCATATGACAACTGAATAAACACACATTGATAGCAGGCGAGAAGGGCGCGCAATTTGAAAAAAGAAATCCTCATTTCGTTATGTTTACATTTATTCTTTTTTTTACGTTATAGTTTTAATTTCAACGTTATTTGATTTTTTTTTTGTTAACGTTTCGGTAAATTATATTACGTTTTTTCATTTTCCGTTTGTGGTATTAAAAAGTCTTATAAAAACACCTAGGTAATTCCATTACCTCATCTTACGATCTTGAGTTATTCCTCATCACTAAATTTTTATCGTAGGGGTCATTAGGTATATTAGTAGTTATTTACCAAGCACAAAATTAAATTGTCTATTAAAGATATAAGTGTTACACAACAAACTGATATGAGTTTGGAAGACATACCGATTTCCAACAAAACATAAAATAGTAATTTAAATAAAAATTAAAAAGATCTAAGCATCGTAATTATTTGTCGGTGGAACGGATGCAATTAGTGATTTACGAACTATTATGAAAAATCACCGAAACGTCCTGTTATGACTTCACCCGCTAATATCACGGATTAGATCCGTGCTATAATATTACCTGTTGAACCGTATTTCCGATGGAAAAGCAAATGTATTAAAAAAAAATAAACATAATATAAAATATTGTTTGCAATTTTATGTTTTAAAAACAAAAAAAGATACGTTTATGCATATTTATTTGTATGATTTAATTTTAATATTGTACGTTATAAACACAACAGCAACTCGAAGGTTTTTTTTTTTTTTCATTTTGACAGACCATCGAAGTAACAATCCTATATACTTGCTGGTGGTTCGAAGACACTCTAATGGTGAGCTCGTCTAAATCAAATACCTAGGGGCCAAGGCGTTAACTATTTTTCGGACGTATTCTCTAGTTTTAAACGTTTTCAGAGTCTTGAACCGTCAAAAACCGTACCTACAAATTTCCAATAAACTATAACGGTTAGAATAAAACGAAACGATACGTTTCAATAGGTACTTAACATCGAACAATGATTTCACAGTGATTATGGTCAAGTACGATTTACTCCCTTCGGAAAATACAAAAGCCTCTAACGCACTCTGTCGGTCCGGAAAACCCCTTTTTTCGTTTGAGACGACGCGGAAAGAGCGTGTCGGCGCAATGGTCATTCTCTTTCTGCGAGCGCTTGAATCTATAGTAATATCGACATTCCGATCTTTCCACCGCGCTTCAGATTAAAGTAAACGGACCGACGTTGTGGGCCTTACTTACTTAATTATGAAGCGTTTTTTTTTTTATTCTCCTCCGAAATTACGATCCAAACGAAAAAAAAAAAAGTGCTTCAAATTACTTTGGATGTTATTAAACAGGGTTGACCGCGATTTTTTAAGATGTTCGATAGAAACACGGATCTTTATAATTTCGCAATTTTCGTGTGACATACATAGTCAACCTCGTCTTGTGCGTTAAAAACGGAATAACGTTTTTGGCGCTCGAATTTACACAATTCGTAAGGCGCATAAAGTATAGGTCCACGTTTTACGGCGCGAAACGAAAGTCAGCCGTCACCAAAGCGAGAAACACCGGTGTACCCCGTACAAAAGCCGAGGGTGAAAACGACCAACACGACGTGTGTATTTTATGCGGATGTCCATTTTTTTTTACACCTGCTCGTGTATTGTCGCACGAACCTTTGTCGCCGTTGCACGGTTTGCGGGGTCCATAACTCCCCCGAGTGCATGCGGCGAATCGGCCCAAAACGTCAAAGGGAATGTGCGAAATGACCACGCCGAAGTGTCCGAGACTTTACGGCGGCGGCGGCGAAACCGAGAATAAGGGCGAAATAAATCGAAACGGGCTCGAAAACCTCCCCCGCGCGACCTATAATTTTGCCAACGGGTCGGTATTATCGTACCTACGGTCTGTTTTTCCGATAACACGCGCTGGATTATCGATAGTCGATCATTTTTTCCCCCCGACCGCGATATGTTTTTTTTATCGCGTGCCTTTGAGTTGTCCGACTTTGCGGCGGAATCCTCTATACGTACGTCGCTGGTTGTATGTCGCAGGTACGTGTTGCCTACAGTTGTTGTTACGGAAGTCGTGAGATATCAAAAAAAAAAAATGTTTTTCAATTATGTATGCCGATACGCAGCAGTTTCCTCGCCAAAAAAAAAAAATTGCAATCGAAAAATAACATATTGTTTACAAATAATTGCTGTAAAATTTTTTTGTATTATCGTTCAACCAACTGTACACCGAACTGTCGGTGTCTGCGTTATGAAAGTGATTTTTTCGTCGTTATTTAATTTTTTTCATCCCTCATCTAGGTGCACGTAGTAATCCGCCATATTTTCCCGAAGTACCTTACGTAAATAGGTTGTTTTATCTAGATTTATTAAACTTTTTTTTCATACGTACGCACGATAGGAGTGATTCGCGATGTATTTTTCGTTTTAGATTATTATATTATTATTATTATATATTTTTCGATTAGATAGCTCGCTCAGAATCGTTTTTTTTTTTTCTAACGCAATCGTTTATCGCTGCTTTCATACATTAATTTAACAAGGATAAACCGCTAATTTGAAACCACCCAAAGCGTAGTGTACCGCGGTACCGTTCTTTTAGATTCGGAGATTCTGAGTGAAACGAAGAATTTATTGGTTTACACACGATGCGTGTGTCTTATTATTTATTTATTTACCACTATGTAATCACGATAATTTCTTCAATGAATTTTTATCGTCGGTACCTCTAATAATAGGTATATCGACACAGTTACACGGACGTTATTTTGAGGAGTCGCAGACTTAAGCATCCCTAAAATTAAAAATTTACAGTTAAAAACTAAGCAAAAATTATGGAAAAAAATATTAAAAATTGCGGCAAACGTATTTACGACATAATCGATTTAGATTTGTGGCTACGACTTTCACAAAAATGGTCGGAACAAGCTGAAACGTACTATTAAAATTGGTGAGATACAGGTCTGATATTGACTTCAAAAAATTTCGAAAATTGTCGAGCTAAGTGAACATTATCATTTTTTTTTTGTAATTTTTGTACGATAAAAAATTTAATCTTTCACAAGAAGTTTTGAAAATTTAATACAAACATGTAAATACGTATGCAACTAAAAAATTTCAAAAATCCGTTGTCAAAATTTTTGTATTCAGTTGTTTAAAATTGGAAAATTGTTTAAAATAGGTTGTACCTTTGACCGTTATTGGAAATCAATTCACATTTCACACAAATTTGTTATTTAAAATTTGAAAACTAGACATGTTATGTAAAACGAAGTTTGGTATCTGAATAAAAAAAAAAATTCAAAAATATCCGCCCAGTAAATTCTGAAAGCGTAAGTATTGAAAAACGTTGTTGTACACCCACCAAAACAGCGACCCACGACGTCAAACTACCCGCGCGACCTACAGTGATTCCGGCTTTTTTACATTTGTTTTTTCTTTTTTAATCGGGGAAAAATTTCAAAATACTTTATGAGATTTTCAAACACTATACAATCTACAGTATTAAATAACCGTATAAATGTGTACCTATGTACGAACAATATACGTACAATATTTATTTGTTTTTAGACATTCAGACGGGGAGGATAAAAAAAAAAAAACCTTATACACCGTGTTTTTCTTCATTCGGATAATACGGTCGCAAATATTTTTGTTGTTTATTCCGCGCGTTTTCCCGAATCGCATTTCATTCGTTTTATATAGCCAATAAAACACCGGCCCGGGCAACGAGTCGCATAATATGTTACGTCTGTGCAGTGTATATCTGCAGAGAATACAATGCGCGCTGCAATATAGCTTATTAGCTGTCAGAAAATCGATAGCGATATCGTACTCGTATTTAAATCGTTTAAAATACATTTTCGAATAGCTTAGGATGAAGAATACAGCGGTTTTCCGTGAATTGAGAGTGCACGCATTTTAATAGTTTATCATCTGCGAAACTGTTTACAGGAAAAGCGATAAAAGTGACACTTAACAACACTTGGTTGAAAATTGAAAAATTTATCTTTAAAATATCGCCAAAAAATAATTTCTGTCGTTTTTTTTTTGGTGCTTAGTAGCGCCCATAATTTTGCGAGGAATCCATATAATGCTATATATTTACCGTCTCGGAAGATTTTTGTGGGTCGACGTTAACCACCGTGGAAAATAATAAAAAATAAATGAGGTGGTCAACACAATGTTAACCGCCCATTCATCAAAGGGTTTCCTTTTCAAATATGACGGTTAAATGAACAATAACTGTTCAGTGCCTCCATTTATTCGTGGCTGGTTTGCGAATGAGCATAGACAATTTTTGCATTAAACAAATAATTCAAGTTAAGTTACGCTTTAAATTATTTTTAATTTTGAGTAAATAAGCGTTTGTTGGTACCATACTAAAATGTGGGGTATTCGATGTATCAACGTGCTTCGATGTTTTATTTCCTTTGAGCGAAACGTTCAATTGATTACATCTACAGTACCTATGTATATATAGGTTTCATTGAGTCATAACTGCTCGCAACGTTTTCAATAAAAAAAAAATAACTTTATTTGTTGAAAAAAAACAAAAAACGTCGTCCTTACGTTTTAAACAAAAAAAAAACACATGAATTACAAGCGAGCCGTTTTTTTTACTCGAATGTTAAATAATCTAAAATCGATCAAACTGTACGATTCTTTCTCAAAGTCCGGTTTCACGCTGGACATTTAAACGAAAACGAGTCGTCGAAACATCTTTATGACGTGTAACGTTTAATTTTTCGTAACATGACAATATTATGTTCGTGGAATATAGGCACCTAAGCAGGTTATCGTTGTTTTACGATTGTTACAGTCAACGGCGTGGATTAGGTTTTAATATACGCAAAAAAAAATATGTTTAATTTGTATCATTTGATTTTCATCATAGCCGTCCCGAGCGCCGCCGACTCGGTGCAGTCGCCCGTGTTTACATAGATCGTAGCATTTGTCCGCGCGCGAGGTACTTCAACAGTTTTCAAAACTTACAATTTTTCATCAATCGAATTTATCTCAATCCGTTCGCCCCGTTTAATCCGCTTAGGCGTTGGAAACACTCTTCAAAGTGTACACGAATCTCTACGTGACGAATAACAAAACAAAAATGTGGTGGTACCCATACGACGTACCTGTGTACAACACAACACGACTGGGCGTATAACGAGTGCACCGACACCGAAGTAGAGAGCAAAACGAAAAGTAGGCTACAAAACGGTTTCATTCGGACGATTTTTGCGGCGTCTTTCGAGCGAAACGTTCTTCTCGTCGTTGCATCGACAAACGTCGCGACAAATCGTCCCTGTCTCCAAATAAAATGTCCCGTGTATAGAGCTGTGGAGACGTTTTGGAGGAAATTTTCGCGTGGGCTGCGTTGTTTATTTATTAGAAATCATCGTGACACACCACGAGTTTCTACCTACTGTTTCTACGTATATAGTTGGCCGGTTTTTGATATTTTTAATAAGTAACTCGGCAGTAACTCGGCGGCGCACGGCAAAGCATGTACGCGTCGCGGCGCGTACAATACCCGCGACGACGACGACGACGACTGCGAACAATAAAATAAATGTTATTATTTTTAGGGGAAAAAGCCGACTCACTGTCACACACCGCGACAACTGCACCCGAAAAATTCGTACACTGCACGTACGTTATAAAATAACGGACGTACAATGTCTGTCCGAAAAATAGCGAAATTGCGCGCACACCGAGGTAATAATATTATTAACGTTGCGCGCACGCGTCGTTTTGGGGGGCGAACTGCTGCAACGACCGGCAGAACAATACGAGTATAATGTGTTTATATATATATAAAAGTATTGTGTATATCAAAATTAGCTGACCAGTGTCCATCATGTGTGCGACCGGGCTTACACTCGTATATAACAACAACAATAATGTGTATAGAATATATATATATGACAGTGTGTGTGTGTGTGTCGGGCAATAAAACCCTCGAAAATAGTTTCGCCGCTGCGTCCGGACCCGCGCGGTTCTTGACAAGGAACATTAAACATGATATATTAGCGGACACACACACACACATCACACACACACACACACACACACACACACACACATCACACACACATCACACACATCACCCTCGGCATTCGTATTTTATTAAGTACATACGGCCCCGTACGTCATACGACGGTCGTGTGCAACGTTACTGTACACGCGTAGCGTTTGAAAATTTCACGGGGTAGAAAATTTCACGACGATTGAATACAAAAAATAGCCGATATGGGCGTACGGAGTTTTTCTCTCTAATGCGCGGCGTCGCTTTCGGTGAAAACATAACGTAACTCAACCGAATGATGCGAATCAAAATAAAACGATACACAGACGACCGCGGTGATTATGAATTGGAACTTTTCCGCAGGTGTGTTTCGAGGTCAACGTTGTGCCTCACTACCGCCCTTACGGATCCAGCCCGGCTATTCCTCCATCAAATGTTTTTTGTCAGCGGACACGACTCGACGACGCGATTTTGATGGTTTGTCCACGCTCACGGAGGGGTGACACGTTCCATTTATGTGACTTACATTTTCCCCGATCCGGTTCATGGCAGACCGCGTTGCACGAGGAAGTTCGTGGAACCATCCGAGTCGGGTCGTTGACAAGGGAGCTGCGTTCTCATTTTTCCAGCATTTTTCCCCGCATATTTTCTCGCTTGTCCGTCGTGTTCTCGATTGCCCGGATCGGGTGTCTAGATTTTATACGGCGCTCTATCGATGTCGTTAAATATCGGGAGGTTCGACGAGTTTCGGACTTGTTGAAGTAATTTTACGGTTGCTGCGTATCTGCGGGATTTCGGTGGTGCTACATTTGAGAGGAGTTGCGATTACGCTTTGGCCGGGTCACTGGATCGGGAGTGGAATGGTTCGAACGGCGCGTTCGACCGCGTCCGAAAGCAATGATGATAAATCATCGTTGCTTACGAAAAAAAACGATTCAGATCGAGCTCAGCGAGCTATAGCGTCCTGGTAATAAACGACACGTTTAACAATGGTGTTGTACGTGGAAAATTGTTGAAAATCACCTGACGAAAAATGTTTTAACGTATTAAATTATAGTCTATAAAAGTTTGAAAACGGCATGGAGTAATTTTTGTATGACGATATTTCCGGATTTAGCGATTTCGCCGTTTTCGTCGTATTAGGTGCGTACCTCAGGAAAAAAAAATATCAAAAAACACTGAATACGATTTATAGCCAAAATTACCACTCTTATGTTCAACATAACGATTGAAGCACTCATTCTACCCGGAGACGTCGTTACAAATCTGAAAATTTCAAATTTTTCGCTGTAAGATTCTCGTTTGATTTTTTTGGGGTAACACTCAAAAAGCAATCAAAATTTAAAAAAATCTTCAAGTACCAGCGGAGTTCAAACTCTGTCGGCCGAGCTATGGAGCATATAGGATATATTATATGGTCCGAAATGAGATTGTAGTTATGCCTGTTGATATTGTAAATTATATAATACTCGTTATTTGTAGTTTTTTTGTAACGTTGTAATTTGTTTATTTTTTTTATGTTTATTCGTAGAGATGAAAATTAAATAAAATGACCGTATGATGTAACGTCGTAATTAATAGGTAAGGTTAATTAAATTACAGAACATAATGTGCCTTTGTGTATTATATAGCTGGTAATAACTACAAAATCGCTGTTTGCGGATAATTAAAATAGCTTTTTCGTATTAAATAAAGGTCAGCTATATTGGTTGTCATATTCTGCAGAGATCATTTGATGTAAAATCACCGAAAAACTGTTAATATACTTGATGTAAGCCTGCTATTTTCATTCTTCGAGTATGATAGCTGCTATACCTAACTGTTTTCTTTGAAATTTCTTCAGGGGTGAAAGTTTATTACGAAATCGTGGCTACTTTATACTTTCTTGGAAAGGGTTTATTGTATATCGGATTTTTTCAACGGAATAATATCAGTTGCCGGTGGTGGACACGCTTTTTCGACTGTACAATAATTTCGATATAATACTTATACTATGTATAAATATCTACGGACTACAATTGTGCGTAGTACGAAATGTCAACCACAGGCTGTACAAAATGAGAAAAACCTGTAAAGAACTGTGGTACTGATATGTACTGGTATTCCTAATTTTTTTATTTCATTCAAACAGTTTAATGTAAAAATAATAATAAAAAAAAAAAAAATGATAATCAGTGATTGAATTTGATGTTATTCAACTAACATTTCACTTAACGAAAAATTCTTAGGCTCATAAATTGTTTTAGTAATAGTAAAAGTAACGTAATAAATATCTTCTATAGATTAATAATAATTACTCTGTGGCCATATCTTAACCAGTTCTTCCTCCACGACTCATTTTATGTACGAATTTTTTTCCTCCACACGTGTCTGGCCCGTTTTCTCTTTCTAATTTCTCTTATTATACGTCATGGTCCTTGGAATAGGTTCATTAGTTCCTCGTAGTGACGTTTCTTCCATTCCGATATTCTCTTGTGTCGAAGACGAAACAAGGTCCATAAATTCTTCTAAGTAATATCCGTTCTTACGTCTTCGTTTTTTCACACAACACAACTGGACGTATAAGTGTCAATTATAATTGAAATTTAAGTCTTTTCGATAGAATTTTAGAACATACTTCTTAGACCATAGTAAAATCATGTATAAATATTATATGATGCATAAAATGATAAACTTTTCGTTGATCGGGTTGATTTTTATTGAAAAATAATTATCAAAACTAGACTTTTTTGTTTTGTTTTCAATTTCATTACTAAACTTAGATACTACAAACAATTTAAGTATCACGCGGGCTAACCGTCACGTGTCTTGACATTTTGATGTAATGATATCTGTATATATATATTATGTTATGCTTATACAAGGTATACCTATATTACATTTATAATAATTAATAATAAACATATATATTGGTTCACAGTACTTAGTAAGGACATATTTAAAGTATAGTAAATGTATAAATAATTAGTCAAATTTGAAATAGTATTACTAGAGTTGTGTTGAACTCCATCGTTACTATATTATAATATTTTTAAGTTTTTAAAAAATATGCTATTAGAATATTAACTTTTAGAATGGTTTTCATTATTTAGTAATAGTTACTATACGTAAAATAGTTCCATGTACTTGTATAGTACTTTATATCAGTTAAAATAACGATTAAATAGTCAGAACTACAGAAGTCTAAGAACACCTATACTGTATAACGTGCTAATCCACTTTAACAACAATAAATCGTTCTGTTTCGTAATAAATAAAGTTTGAAACCAAATTTATTTTTTCTCTGTATAATACATTAGGATTGTATCAATTGAAATTTGTGATAAAATAAAATAACCAATAAAACCATCACACTGGAAAGCGTCACCACCATTGGTTTTTAAATATTTGTACAACATAGTTCACGGCTTGAGTGTAGAAATAATTTTGTTTTTTATAACTTAAATATATTTGATCACGTCGTTGAATTTGTCGGAGTAAAACCGAGCACACTAAACGTATATCGTAGGAGTGTAAATTGCAGCGGTCAAAACCAAACATCTTGGAACATTGACATGCAAATAGTGTACGCGTGTAAAAAAAGTAAATAAAAGACTTTTAAAATGGTCTCTATTTGTGTAGGCGAAACACGAAATGGAAAACATACAGTGTAAGTACAAAAGGGTCGTACATATTTTATAACATCAAAACAAATGTTGGTAGGTTAACTCTGCAGTTAAGTCAATACTATAATTAACTATATTTTTAATTAAGATATAATATTATAGTTACCTATTTTGATTTTAAAATTACTTAAAATTTAAATACTGTTCATTTAAACACGATATTTTGTATAGTTTCTATGTGCACACTTATTAGTCATTTCAGATTCTGAGCTCAGGAATGTGCTACCTATATTGTTTAATCGTATTTTTTTTTCCGTCAATTACTTTTCGTATAAAAGTAATGCTCCGACTTTCAAAGCCAGTACCTCTAATAAAAGGTTTATAAACCTACCCCAAAAACACAAAAAAGTCGAGAATTTTACGGCGAAACATTTGAAATTTTCAGTTTTGTTATGACGTTTTCGAGT
The DNA here is from genome assembly GCA_017140985.1 of Hormaphis cornu. Classification (NCBI taxonomy): domain Eukaryota; kingdom Metazoa; phylum Arthropoda; class Insecta; order Hemiptera; family Hormaphididae; genus Hormaphis; species Hormaphis cornu. The sequence goes on from CM029361.1 coordinate 19,905,899, forward strand.
AAACGGAGTACTCCAGTCGTTACGTTTACATAAAAGTTAGGATTTCGGTTTTAAATCATATTATATCTTAAGCGATTTTCGATTATTTGATTTTTTCTGAGTTATGTGCCGAAAACGACGAAGATGGCGGAATCGTCAAATTCGAACGAATAAAAAACTATTCCACGTCGTTTTCAAACTTTTTTGTATTAGATTAATTTAATACGGTGTAAAAGATTGAAAAACGTTTTCGCTATGTATTCTTCAATTTTCTTAATAATTTTCTAAGTATATTTTTTGTTAAATATGCGGTTTTTACAACAGGACGTATACTAGATATAACTGAACTCGCTCAGAATCGTTTTTTCGAAGGCAATGATTTATCATTGCTCAGTTTGGATGTTAAATAATATACGTTTGAACCACCACTTCCAAACCAGCTGTGACCCAGCCAAAACGTAGTCAGTCACTACTTTGTCAAACTACCTATACGCGACTTATATTTTTATTATCTGGCTTTAAGAAATTTTCAAATTTTATTTCAACGACTATGATTGGTAATATCGATAGGATGGGTTAGTAGGATTTATTCGATGATATAAATAGTACGATACAGTCATTAATGGGTTATGGTCCACAATTTTTCGTTACTCTCTCTCTCTCTCTCTCTTCCTTTTTTTTTTTTAAATTTGTACGAGTATAAATTTTAGGAGATCTATATGGAATCATAAATAGATGTTAATACATGATATTATATAATACGAAAATATAAATATGGTTGAAATTCGTGCAAACACACGCCGTAAGCTGCGGCCAATTCAATTAGGAAAAAATTAATACGATATTAAAAACAGCTTTTAATTTCTATTTTTTTTAGCAACGTGTCAGCTCAGCACATCCATTGCTCTAAATTGTGTTTATTTACAAAAAATCGAAATTGCTATAGGTAATTATTGGTAATATCATTGATTATACATTTGCCGATGAAAACAATTGGACACAATCGAAGATAAAGCAAAAATAATATACACTTGTGATATTTTGGAAAAATACATAAGTATTCGAACGCTTTTTTCGGGTTTTTCACAATTTTTCGTACACAAAATATATTGAGTATACTTAAAACGCTTTTACCTAGTGTTTTTACTGTAAACTTCATAATACATTTAAGTATTCACGTAGAGATAATGATACTGATGTAGTTTTTGGAGTGCCTGTACTAGTTACAGTTTGTTTAATTTTTTGACTAGACAGCGGTACCGAGTATCCACACTCGGGTAGACTCTATACGGTCTTCTTACCGCAGTAAATTCGTGTTTTTTCCACATAATATTCTTTTTCAAAAGTATTTTTATTTAAACACTTTTTGTTATAAAAGTATATTCGAGTATATTACGTGTACAAATGTTCTTGATATACACACCTACAACAGATAATATTCAAATATTAATTCAGTGTATAATACTATTGTATAAAATACGAGGAACGAGAGCAAAAAGATAAAAAGGATTTTCAACCGTCGGAAACCGCGTCGCATTATTCGCGTCCCGTTCGTTCGTGACACACCCGACATCATTTATCGAGCAATTTGTTTATAGAATAAAATAAAAACGGGCAGTGCAATATTATTGTTGTTGTTGTGTGCGTTGCAATTCCGCGGCCGCCGCCGCCGTCGTCGAAGGGATCGATGACTCGTTATTATCATATACGCGCGCGGTGCTGCCGCTGCTGCTGCTACACGGACGGTCAGAAAATCCCTTTTTCGCGCGGCGGCGAAGGGTTGCCCTTTTTTTTTTTTGTTCCTCCGCGCGCGTATATAGCACTAACACGCGCGCGCGTATTCCGTGTGTAGACGCAATATTGTATACGATATTTTACGGGGGCGAAGGGGTGCGGTGATTCGTAGGGCGCGGAGCTGCAGGTTCGCGGGGGGGTAGTTGTCGGCGAAAGGGAGTCGAAACGCGCGTATTATTAGGTACGTATATATATAAAAGCTTATATAATATTCGCCTCGGCGATATATTGGGGGTTGGGGGGGTGGCGAGACGGAGGGAAAAATTATCGATTTCGATGACACGACGGGGCGAAGAAAAGGGGCGAGGGGCGCGCGGGGACGTGCGTGTGTGCGCGCCAGAGCGCCCGTCGTGCGTGCAGGCGAGCCGCGCGCGCGTTCTCTCGTCGCGTCCGGCCGGCCGCGGACGGAACGCTCGCGCGCTCTCGGCCAATCGCGTCGCGTCCCGTTATTATATTTTATACGCGCGCGCGCGCGCGCGCGATATATATTACGCGTTTATTATTATTATTACGCCGCGCCACCCCCACGGATATTATTATATTCGCCGGTTATGACGCGCTATGATTATGATATCGCGATGGGCGTGCCGTTATTGCGATATAACGCGTTATTGATATGCCGATATGCCGTTATTGCGAAGGTGTACGTGCGAAATGTACTTGTTTTCGTTGAATTTTTTTTATCCACACGGTTTCGGCGCTACGGGTTCGACGGAACTTTTTTGCGACTTTTCCCCCGTCGGTGGCGTCCGCAGAGAACTATCCGGCCGGTGCGAGCCGGTGGCACCGGGCCGTAGCTAGAGCCTTGGGGGCCCTGGGGCAACAAGTAAATTTGAGGCCCCCCTTACGGAAATATTTCGGAAATATTACCCCTTCTCGTCGGGGACCCCGGGGCACCGCCCCGCCTGCCCCATGCTCGCTACGGCCCGGTGCCATCGATAGGTATCGCGCACCGATTGGCTTAGCCAAGGGACCGTCGTGACCTGCACCCTAACACGCGAAAGGGCCCCCCCCCGCCCTCTGTACAGCGTGTTGGGGAAATAAAAGAAAAAGATGGAAATCTTACGGATTTCTTATTTCATTCAAATAGAGCGACCAAGAGTTTCATTACAAAAATTACTAATTGTAAACATTTTAACGTGTTGAAAATATATATTTATATTTTAATGATACTGAGTAGTTTAATGCACACACGCGTGTGAACAAACGAAAAGTCGAATTTGATGAAAAACTTTAACAGATCGCCACCGTTTACACAGTTTTTATACTTACGCACGACCGTTAAATTACAATATTAGCGGTACGTGTTTTTCCGTTCCAATTATTTAATATTGAACAGGTTGAAATGGATCGAGTAGAAAATCGTTTCATTTATTATATCGTATTTATAGTGACGGGCGTAATCGAAGCGTACAAAAGTGTAGTCGAGACGTCATTAGAGATATCATCTCGAAATAATCATTCGAAATATGGTCGAATGTTGACGTCACTCGATCGAAATAACAGTATCGTAATAGTGACGGGATGCATTGAAATTAGTTACCAAGGGACAATGAAACCAAATTTCCAAATAAAACCTGCTTTTCGGAGACTTCGGCCGGTGTAAGTAGTACAGATTTTCACTAGGCGTATGTGTTATCTTGAAATATTCCGCGAAAACGTCCGGAACGCCTCTAACCGGACGCGGCCGTCCGTACCGAATCGTCAAAATTCGACAATAACTTCGGTGAGATTGTTGTTTTCAAAACGAATTCGCACTCGATTTTAACACCGCATCGATTGTGCCCGTCCGCTGATTATATCGCATCGCGGCATTATATTATATATTCGTTGTATCGTAATTTATTCGCCGGTGCGGCGTTATGACGGGGATGTATGATATTGTTATGATATCGCAAAGGGGCGTGCCGTTATTGCGTGCGATATATAATATTATGACGTGTACGCGAAGGTGGAATAAAAATTCCATCCAATCGGTGGCCGCGGGCGCTTGGACGAGGGGGACGCCGCGGCGCGTTATTATAACTCGCGCGATATTCCTCATACACGTTTTACGTGTGGCAATACGGGAAAACTGGATGAAATATTGCGACGTTATTCGTCGTTATACGGCGGCTGGGATTTTAAATGCGAGACGGTACCGTTTGTAACGTGGCGTTACAATTTGATAACGCGCGGAAAAAAATAGTCTTTCCGTTTTTATGTCCTCGCTGTTCTCCGCCCGACACGTTGTTTGCCGTTATTCCTCTTCTCTCCACGTCTGCCGTTGTTCAACACTCGCTGTAAAATCAGGTCGGTCCGACAAAATACAGATAGGCGGAAAAAAATAAAAAACCGCCCCCGAACGGCACCGCCGCGCGTATTTCGCGGGGGTAATTCGAAGAACTACCCGGAAAACTATAACGCGTGCACTATACCGTCCGATAGTCGGCGCATACCTGTTATTACAATGGCAGCTGGCCGCGACTCTATCGCGTTCCCGATCGCCTTTTCCGTCTTCCTCTCGCCATTTTTCCCCTTTAACTATCAGATATTTACTGCTTTTACTGCGTAAGCCGGTATTATTGTCATCGTGCGCACATTATTCGCCGTACACGCCAGATAATCGGTATCCATCGAACGAACGGTAACGCCTTATTTACCTATCATACCCACCGCATACATGTATGTATGTATAAACTTTGAAACCAACGAAACGTATAGCCGCTACCGCACCTTTCCGCGGCAGGCACCGTTCTTTTAGATTCTGCAGACGTAATATCGCGACGGATCCTTCAGACTATGCTCCGGTTTTCAAACGGACGGTATTTTGAGCGGTCGTATAGACTCGAGCGTGGGTACAGAATTCGAAAGTTGCGCAAAAACCGACGTACAGAATTACGGCGAACGTGTTTTTGACACCATTTTTAGCCACAACAACACCGGATGTCCGGAACGAGCCGAAACTTTCACATAACGACACATTCGGTAAGAACGGGTCTGAAACGGACTTTAAGAAATTTTTGAAATTTCTGAGCCACTTGGACGTGGATGGACTGCCGCCGCGCGTGGTACCGTTATTTTTAACCATCCGTACATCGTTACTAGGGTCACGTTGTCAAACGTTCCGAAATAACGTATAAAGTCATTTCGCCCCGAAGGGATGTTATACCGCACAATCGTTTTGTGTGGATCAACACATTTTATGTACGAGCCGTATGTACTAGCCCGTATTATAACAATATCGTGTTGCGTTCACAAACTTATCTACATCGTTTAACTTTTTCGCCGCGTTTCAGCAACGCAGAACTTATACGTCGGCCGTGCCAATTCCTGTGACCCGAGCTCACATTATATACATATAATCGTGTATATCTATATTTTACATCACCGTGGTCAGCGTTTAATTAAAACCCGTGTTGCAATCTATATGTATTCCGTACGCCACGGACGTAAATTGTTTCGGTTTAATTGCCCCGAGCGCGTCGGTTTTTTATTATTATTATTGTCAAGTGCGCGCAGGTCTCGCCAAAGTCGCGGGAAATGTTTCGTTTTTTCGTTTCTTTCCGTATTACCGCGGGTTAGGTTCACGGCCGTGTAGATAACGACGGCCAAACGTAGTTTCGTAAAGAAAATTGGCGTACATTTTTTTAACAAACAAATTCATTCCGATCGTAAAATCAATCTCTGTTTCACGCGAACAATTCACTGCACGGTTCACAACACGGTGATGCGATACACCTACGTATTATATATAATAAGCGAGTTGGTCTCAAAGCAGTTTCCGGATTTTCAACGTATAATTGTCGACACGTTGTCGCGCGACTTACAGTGCGCTTAAAGTGGGAAAAAAAACGGCGGGCGGCTCTTGCGCCAAACAAGATTTTGAAGCGTTTCGCGCGAGCCTCGATGAAGACTTTTGTTCACTATACTGTACTTGTGCACCGACTCCAATCGGTATTTATAGATTCCGAGGGCATGTTCGATTTTTAAATTTGTCGGGTACCTTTTATGATTGATTTTTCGACACTTTATACGAGTATGAAATTATTTTGGCTTATACGAATCGGTGTGTGATAATGCAGAAACAGTTTTGACAAATGTTCAACTATTTTTTTTTTTATTTATTAATGAAATTTTCGGAAATCGGATTACACAGCTATAGAAGTTTTTACAATTTATACGATAGTATTGTTTTTTCTGTCATTATGACGTGTTTTTGGTCATAACTTGCTCTGAATGTTTTGAGATTATTATTTTCACTACACGTTTGATTCGTTCTAAATTCAATTTACGGCATCACTCTATGGAATACCTACCTACTAGTTTTCTACTATGGTCTAATGTGAATTGTTTTTTAAAAAAAATTTGGATTCTGAAAAGTATATTTTTTTATAAACGGTGATAAACGGACCGTTTTGGCTTATTTTGGGTATTCTAGCGTTTGTTCTCCAGAATTGGTTAAATGTGAAGTCTTCTTACAATGAACAGAGGTAGGACGACCCCTTTATTTATTCAGTATAATACTCAACTAGTGAATTTTACTACTAACTAGTAATATACATACATATTGGCTTATAATATTAATTATTAGGTACGTTTTATAATATACTCATAGTATTGCTTAGTATAAATAGTATTATTATCTGTATATAGTGTTATAAACATAAACTGTAAATTTAGATACGTTAAATATTTATGCAATAATTAACAATTGAAACTTAGGGATTTCGGTGATACGCCGGATATTACACTATAATTTTACTAGTTTTCGGCAAGTATTTTCTCTCGACAAAATGATAGTTTGCACGAACTGTTGCATACAAAGAAAAAATTGTTAATTGTTTATGAAATAATCGCTATATGGATACTGTGTAACTGTTCAAAATTTTTAAATTTATTTATTTATAACGCTGTTTTACATAGGTACGTATATTTTATAAACGCGTTTTTAATCAATACTTAAAAATAGATAACATAGAACAAAATATCCTGGCAGTCCGTTATGAATACGTATTGTTGTTAAACCTTTGGGGTCGAGTTTATATCAAAAACGGACGAAAACTCGAGTGAACGATGTGCTCGAAAAAATAAATAAATAAAAGGAAAAAGAAGTGAAATATAAGAATAAAAAGTCGTTTATTTTTATTCCAATGGAATAAACGAGCTGTTTTGCTTGCAGAGAATAATATTAATACGTATTTCTGAATTCCCGTCCAGCAGAAGGGTTTGATTTAAAAAAATAAAAAAAAAAAAAAAAAACCATAAAAACGAGGGAGTTTCCACGACAAAAGTCACCTATAAAATATTCAACAAAGTTTAAAACGATACTCGAGCGTAACGAAAATGAAAAGCATTTCCATTTTTTATTTATTTATTTTTTTATTTCTATGGGACCTAAAGCACTTTTTGGAATCATCTTCTGTTTGCACTGATCTCTTCAATTTCCTTTTGTTGTAAATGTCGAGTATAATTCTTATTGCGTCGTATTTTTTTTTATAAAGTATCTGACGCTATAACAATAAATGTTTGGCCGTGGTTTATATGTAAAATTAAAACAAACAAGTATAATAATTATACGTACGGAGCGGTTTACGGTTGAAATACGGAAAGGATTGTGAAAATATTTTTGTTAAATTCTTGTCTTCTAAAATTACCCATAGGAGATAGACGTACGTTTCGTTGAATAAGATGAACACCGAACAAAATATATACCCATTTAGATTTTAACGAAAAATTCGTAATGATCGGAATATCATTATTTGAGTTTTGACTTTTATTAAAAACGTTTGTGTCAACTACTGTATTATGCTCATACTATTGATGTAATGTCGCATAGCGTTGTAATGGCATGCTGGTCACACATTTTCCAAATTTGTTTTTAACTCGTTTTTTATTTTAATTATGTACACCTACTTTCGACCTAGTGTCAATACATAACCATACGATTATGATTTAAGCTCCATATTGTGGGAACATGAGGAAGTCGCAAATTTAAAGGGAGACCGAAAAGAGCGATGGACGGGGAAACGATCGGAAACAACACGAGGACTGCCGGCTGTTTTAAGGTATCGGCTTAGAAGTGTTCTGCGGGATTCGATTTTAGTTTTACCTACAATAATGCATTTTATATTTTAAATTCAGAGTGTAGCGAAGAGTGTATAGGTTTTTATACGTTTTTTTTTTTTTTTTTATCACTATGTTATCACGATAACTTCTTCGATAATGTTCCGATTTTTAAAGTCAGTACCTTCTCTGATTGGTTTGTGGACAGTGAACACGGATTTTGAGGGGGTTATAGATTCTAGCGTGAGAGTTGCACAGAGAAGAACCTTAAAAATTACGTGTTTGTGAAATAATTGATTTGGATTTTTGTACCTGGATGCCATTTTCCTGCCCCAGTACCAAATGCACGCGAATACCGAGTGTTTGGCGTGTCGCCGGCACTTGACGCGCATACATTTATCGGCAAAATTAATGTAAAAAAAATCGATTTCAAATTTTTGCGACATTTTACTGCTCCATTGAAGCGTGACCGGTAATTATTTCTAATAACGTTCGTATTAGTTATTTCCATTCTAACGGCGGCGCGTTGAGTCGTCTTTCGCGCACAAAACTAAAACAGAGAAGTCTGAAATCAAACGGATTTTAAAATCCCCGACTTTTTGACGGTACCGCGTATGGTTGTGTCAGTGTCGGAGAAGGTACTTTTGCCGTGAATTTTCGAAACGCGTTGTCGACCGCGTAACGCGAAAAGTTTAAAAATTAAATTTTTCGCGCGGCCACGTCGGTGTCGGGACGCTACCGGCTGCGGCGTTCACTGAATAATAGACAAAAATCACTGTAAAAACAGTACTCACGTTCTTCCGGGGGGACGGGGATGAACGTTGTAAGAAGAAATTCCGCGGGAGGTGTTTTTTCTCGAAAAATATAAAAATATCGTATAACAAATTCGAAAGTGTTTCGGGAGGGGTTTGAAACCCACCCACCCCCCAAAACCACCGTGTTCGCCACTGCGTTCTTCGCCGCACTACGGCGAACGCAAAAGAGATAACAACAACGATGATGACGACGATGAAGAACCGAAATGGGGAAAATAGAAGAAAAGTAGTCACGCGCGTTATTGCACGTTCGCGCGCGAGGGTAGCTAAAACGGATTATATATATACGTGTGCAGTTGGGGCGCGCGCGACAAAGGCCGACGGCCGGGTGTACTGGCCGCCGCCTTTGCCGCTGACCACATCTTTGTCCAGTCGGCGGGGGCTTTATCGATCGGGCGAGAAAAAGCTTCCTGCCACCGCGGGGGCGCTGTGTGCGATACGCGCGTTTTACAAGACGAACCTCTCGGGCGCGCGGACGGACGGACGGACGGACGGACGACGACGACGACGACTACGGCGACGTGTAAGCGGCGGGGCCGGAGGGCGAAAAGGTCTCGCGTAAACCTCCCCTGCGGCCCGCTACTGCCGCCACCCCAGCCCCCGGTATACTTCCACCCCGCCCCGCGCACCGTCCCTCACGAGCGCGCGTACGCGAAGCGCGCTGGACCCTGTCCATCAGCCGCAGGCCAAACAAAGGATTATTTTTCCGTCGACGCCGCCGCCGCGCAATGCGTCTTATTCTTTTTCTATTATTTTTCTCTCTCTCTACCCCCGGGTCGTCGTCCCTTTACATTTTCTCTCCCGAAACAACGTCTCGCCGAAAAGTGTTAAAGACTTTGCGTGCGCGCGCGCCCCGTACACATAGTACGTGAGCGTGAGAATTGTGTAGAAAAAAAAAAAATAACTCGTATACAATAAAACACTTTTCGTTATCGCTGCTGCTGCCTTTTTTCTTTCGCTTCCTCGTTTCACCCCGAGCGACGCACCGTCAGTCCGAATGCCACCGTCCGATTAATACAGGCGCGTCGGTGGAAAAACTCAATTTTTCGGCAATCTCCGGGAAGAGGCGTATTTTTTATCAATCGGCGTTTTATGGTCTCCGCGAAGCGATTCGAAAGAACTTCGGTCGAGAGCTCACAAAAACTCAATTTTTCGACAATCTCCGAGAGGAGACATGACGTTTTTTTATCAATCGGCGTTTTATGGTCTCCGCGAAGCGATTCGAAAGAACTTCGGTCGAGAGCTCACAAGACTGCGCGTCGAAAAAACTATGATTCGTGTGACGGAAAAAAACCTATGGGTTTCAATCGGTTTGTTTTTCGATTCGGGACAGGGCGGGTAAAGTGATTTTGTTGAAACGAAACTGACGTCCTGTAGCGGTTTTTTTGAAAAATCCGTCCGCTCAACTCTGTGTAAAACTTTCGAGATGCGTTCACGCACGAGTGGAGATATATGTTTAATTTGTATATTTTCGCTCGTCCAAAAGCGAAACGCAAATAAGTCACTTTCAACAGAACACGTAAATTTACGTATAAGAATTTTCATCGTGTACGTTTTAAACTACGAGTTACGAACGTGAAAACAAAACGAATTTTCGTTACGCGCGTCATGGTGACCTGAAATCTCCGTCAGGACATTCTTTTTCAGAATATCGAATTAAAAACGCCGCAGCAGTGTTTTTGAAAACTTCACGGAGCTCGGCTGAAATATTTCATGAATAAAAAAAATGATTCAAACGGTTTCGGATTTCGAATGAACTACTACTATCGAACAGAGAGTCGTTAATACTCGCATTAAATTGTAAATTTTAACGTTTTATATTCAACCCGTAATGATATATTCAAATACGTATTATTAATAAACTCAAAGTGTTAAAAAATAATGTAGGTAACGAAACTCGAGTTAACGACATTTTTACACGGTACTTTAAACTTTCGTATTATGCGAAGCGTCAATTAACGACGAAAAAAGAAATACGGGTATAACGTACGTACAAACGATTCGGTTGATAGTTAGTCGTCAAACAACAACGAGTCGGTATTACATTAAAACATCTTATTATTATTGATGTATTCGAAAAATATTTTGCAAACGTACCGATTTCTTTTTATGGTCTGGGGAAAACTGGGGCAACTGACGATGAAATATTTCAGAGTTTACACACACGATTTACCTACGAATGCCGCGGTGATGTATATACGCGAGCGGGCATTTCGGTGACGCGCAGTTCGGCGAACAGGGTGCGGCAAAAATAACTCCCGATGATTTTATTTGGTTTTTTTCACCTAAAAACCAACGGGACTCGAGCCGATAAGAAGCTCTGTTTATACCGCAGTACAACACTGGTCGGGAGGACATGGCCGTACTACTACTTTGGAGAAGACACCTCAAACCGCATCGTTGTGCGAAAACCTTCTCCCGCGGAAATCGAACGATTTTTTCGGTATGAATCGGACAAGACAACTTGCGGTTTTGGACAAGACGTTGCGCACACGACCGCGTTAATCAGATTTCAGAGTCCTTGCCACATTTCTTTTCTCTGGAGCCATCTCGAATGCAGAGCGCACCGAACCGTGCTAGCGCACTGAATAATGGCCCAGGAAGTTTGTGCCGTCCCGCCCGAGACGACCCGTCGTTGGCCACATGTTTAAGGGTACCGAAAAACACTGTTGCAATCGGTTTCAACTTAACCGTCACTCAGGCCGTGTAAAACTGGCGAAAATAAAACGGCATCGTCATGCGAACGACGAGGCACGAACAAAAACGTACCAGTATAATAATATTTCGACTTGTTTGGAAGTTCGGACATACTTTTCCGCGCCCTGTATTATTCGTTTTCCCGTATCTTTCTCGCCGCCCGCGGGAGAGAAATCGCGCGAAAATCCGTCGGAAAAAATTAATAAAAAAAATCTATAACATTACGAATCCCGGCGACGTATTTTATACCTACGAGCTCGCGGGGTGAGTAGCGAGATATTGCGCGCACCGGATCGCGTATATTTCTGATGCGCAAACACTCGCGTACACACATATTTTTATCGTTAGTTGTGTGTGTGTTTGAAAAAGAGAAGAAAACCTCGCAAACGGTCGGAAAGAAAATCGCGTATTCTTTATGTATCATATATATATAATAGCTAGTATTATTATAACATTCTTTTCTCTCTCGCACGTCGAAAATCGTTATACTGTTAGCGCAAGCGACGATTTACATAAATAATATAAGGGGGGAAAAAAAATGCAAATATATATATGTATATACTTTATATGATATATGTATGATATTGTCTTGTATGCGCGCGGAGGGGTGCAGCAATAAGGCGTTAAAGAAGAAAAACGGCGGTTCAGCGCGCGTTATTATTATTACTATTATTGTAGCGGAGATAACGTTTAAATGTATTACCGAACGAAAACCGAGAAGAAACTACCCTCGGTGTAAAATAATATATGTAAAATGTAAATATTTATGTATATGTGTACGGTGTTTGTGCGATGACGGGGTGGCGATGATGCGAGCGGAAAGGATCACCGCGATGCGTGCGCGCGCGAGGGTGCTGGCCCGGAAATACGAAACTTTTACAATATGCGATAAATTGCGCAAAGCCGTGCGCGGAGCCGTGCCCGTCCCCGCGATTGTTAAACTATCTTTCCTTTGGATTCCGAGCGTAGCGAAGAATATTGTTTTTATAACGTTGTTTTTTTTTTCTTACCTCTTTTGTGAGAGGTATATTTGGACTGCGGGGCTCTTTGATCACTTTGATGGGTCTGAAATTCGAAAGTTGAAAATCGTTACAGACAATACAATCGAGAAACCGTCGTAGGCATAAACTATATTTGTTAAAATATGTACGAGACGGCACGAGGTTTGATGTACGAGTTTCAAGTGATTTCGACGACTTTTTAGTCGAGTGTATAACTTTGAAGTTCTCGAGAAATTTGCCGGGACGCGACAACAGCTTGCTCGTTTTTTCAAAGGCGACTGATTGCTTTCGGATATTAAATAATACGTTTGAACCACAACTTCCAGACCGGTGAACCGTCGCCCAAAGCGTAATCCGTCCACGAAACCTAGAGCGATCCCGGTTTTTTTTTAATGTCGCACAGTGCAAGATGACAATATTTTAAGTGGCCGTAAGTATGTTTAAATGTTTGTTCATTTTTAGGCCAAAAAAAACAATAATATTTTAAGTTTTTGCGATTTTTAAGGATTTTACAAAGAATTATACAATAATACTAGGTTTAAGTAAAACCACAGGGGAGATAAACTTCTTCGAGCCACCCAAATAGCCACCCCCCTCGATAACGTGTTTAATTTTTGTTGAAAAATCGGTTTTAATCAGATTTTATGTATCGTAAAAAAATTAACCGATTCACCAAATTTTTACACCTGTAAATTCACCGAAAATTTCTTATCGGTAAATTTCACATTTCTATTGTATACACAGTGGCTCGTTTAGGAAATACGTTTACTTTTTTCGAGCAAACTAATTTTCTCGGTACCCCTGGATCGCTGTACAGTCTCTTCATTTTCCAACGTCTGTTTCTCATTCCCGTGTCCGTTTTCTATTCCTTTTTGTTCCACGAGGTCCATGAATAATCTGTATATGTAAGTACGGTATTACAAAACGATGTTAAATATTTACCAAGTTCTTTAAATATCAACTGTGATCTGCTTTAGTAAAGCTTAAAACGTCTTGATGTAATCTATCTATTTATCTATCTGCCCAATTAAATTTGTCTAAATAAACGTAACGCCGCTGTGTACATAAATATTTTTTTAATAAAAATTAAAAACACGCTTAAGTATGAATTCAATAATCATATTGTTGATTCAATAATATAAATTGACGACGATCTGTGATCTGGTTATTGAATCAATACATCGCAGTTTTGTAATAAGAACCGCAAACACTGTTAAACTGATTGTATTACATGCTCGACTTACCTACCTGTCCGAAACGGAAGCTGAGGTAAAGCTGCGTGGTCTACAAAAAAAAAAAAAACAATAAACATAAAAAGGGGGAGAACATCAAAGGTTCACAAATGTTTTTTTTTTTTTTTTGTAAAGGATGAATTCAACTGCCAAACCCACATAAGCCGCGTTTTGAGATTTAATTTATCCGATGAAAATAACAATTCGACCTTAAAAAACGCGTGTAATCTCCGCTATACTATTTCTGTCAATTGCACGCGCATAATACCAACGTATATTTGTAATAAATTTATTGGTTTACCGTCGTTACGGTAAAAAAAAAAAACATCCATAATATCCTTGCAGTCGCTTTATTGAAATCATACCAGTTTTATCGAGTTGAATCGAACGAATACGGTAAAATATGTACACCTACGGTGTTTCAATCAGAAGAAAAAACGAAATTGATTTAAAACTTTAATAGAAGCACAGTTAAAATAGGTAAAATATTATAAAAGTGGATCGTTTCCATAGAGAAAAGACGCTTTAAAATATTTTCAAAAACATTTATTGCTATTATAAAGGTAGATTTAGTTAAGTCGGTTGCCGTGTTAATAAAATTACATATCTACTACACGATACTAATAGACAGTAACGTTTATTTTTCCAAACACCACTGCATCGATTTCGGAAAAATCGGACGATATAATATGAGATATTTCATCCCCGCGGTGTTTCAGCTCTTGCCGGTCTCCTTAAAAACACGTTTTAGTCAAACATATGGGGAGAGGGAAATAAAAAAACAGAAAAATTTTATGAAAAATGTCTTCTATTTTCGGGAAGGACGTGAACGTTAAAAACAATTGGTTAAGCTGTCTAAGGTAATTACTGAGCTAATACATTAAAATGAATCATTTTTCCCGTTATTTTTACGTTCCTTCACTTTGTCAACTGCTGGGCACGCCACTGTACAGAACGCCCGTTGGTCAAAAATGTGTGATTGAAAATACATTTTAAGCGTTAGAAACACACATTTTTTTGAAAAATTTTCAAATTCGTAGGTATTACATTGTGGATAACGAATGGCATTTTTTTTTTTTCTAAGATAAGACGTTTTAAACGCCAGATTTGGAAAACCTGAACTTTTCAAAGTCGTTTTTACCCTTTCATACAGTTCTGAAACCAAAACCGACCGAACGGACAACGACTTTCAATTTAAATGAATACATTTTACGTTACGGTGACTCGGGGTTTTTTTTTTTTTTTTCAAACACGGTTTGTGTTTCACCTGTTCCTGTTCGTTCAAACAAGAAATGTAAGAATTTATACTGGAGAAAAACCATATACATGTAAAGTATGTTCAAAGAAGTTTTCAGATAGTTCTCACTTAATAAGCCATGCAAGAATTCATACTGGAGAAGAACCATACACATGTAAAGTGTGTTCGAAGGGATTTTCCAATAGTTCCAACCTAATAATACACAAAAGAATACATACTGGAAAAAAACCATACACATGTAAAGTATGTTCAAAGAAGATTTCCCGTAGTTCTCACTTAATAAGAAATGTAAGTATCCTACTGGAAAATAACCATACACATGTAAAGTGTGTTCGAAGATATTATCCCAAAGTTATTAGTAGATATTATCCCAACCAACGAAAATGGAGAATCTGCCGTTCGGTCGAGTCCCTAACGAATTTTGAATTCGACATTCTTCCGCTGCGTTCAGCAAAGGGTATCGCAGCAGCCGTTATAAATATATCGCTCCACACACGTCGATCATATATACAATATGTATCGGCTACGTTCGTGACGAAATTCGAAAACCTTAATACCTATCGCGGCGGATCGAACTGCGCGATTTTACGATCCAGTCGGATTATTATTTGTGTAATAACGTGCGCCACTACCTGTATCGAGTAGGTACTACCTATATATATATATTCTCAGACCGTAACGCTGCAGTGTGTGTGTGTGTGTATTATATACTATGTATCATTATATATTATTATGTACGTATAGGAGGAGGAGGTACTCGTGAGCAATATATAATACACGTCACATAAACTACAAACACATATATATGTATAAGCTTGCTCGATGTAGCGCACAGCATCATTAAACTTAATGGAAACAGGGACGGTCGGTGGATTAATGGGATGATTAATTTTCAGAGAGTAAAACTCTCTCCGTGCGTGCGTGTGTGCGCGGCGCGCCCGCGGTGTTGCGGGTGTACAAACATACAAGGGGTTTAAAAAGGATGACCATCATCATCGCCGTTGTATTTTACTGGAAAACCGTATTGTACCGCGTGATATTGGTGCACAGAAAAAAAAAAACGTTTTCTTTTTAAATATAGTAACGCGAACAGTCGATAGGCGTGTACCAGATTCGTGTGGACCGAATTTTTTTTTTGTTATAAGACAAGCAAAAAAAAAAAATCGCACTACGGTATAAAATGATTGAATGAAAAATACTGTCGCTTTTCTTTTTTTTTTTTTGTCCGACATACGAATATTGTGTGTAGGTCAACACCAGCCGTAGGTAGGTTTTGTGACCTACGATACGGAGACTGCGGAGTGGTCGGCAGTTGTTGAATATTTGAAATTTATCGACGAATTAGCGGGAAACGCCGTCGTCGACTGTACTTTTAAACTATACGTATTAAAAAAAATGTAGGATAACCCGTTTTTTTGAAGTCGATATAAAATGATACTAGACATTTTACAAGTACCGACACTAATGTATATCGTTTAAAATAATAATAATAATAACTCGTTGTCCGTTCGGTCAATTTTGGTTTCAGATCCGTGCAATATTGTCAAAAGGTAAAAATGACTTTAAAACATTCAGACTATCCGGATGGTCTGGCGTTTAAAACATTAAAAAAAAAAAGGTCGTAATCCACACGCCCACAATACTATAGCTAAGAATTTGAAAATTTTCCAAAAAATGCGTATTCCTCACGCTTAAGACCGATTTCGCATTTTCGACCGGCGTTCTCGGGCGTTCTCTATGCAGTTGCGTGCCCAGTAGTTTACAAAGTGAAGGAACGTTAAAATAATGGGAAAAATGATTCATTTTGAATCTTCTTCATATTATACCGAATTTGAACTCAGTAATTTACCTTAACCTCCCACGACCACGAATAGCACTAAAATCTATAATATTTTTAACGTCCTTCCGGAAAATAGATATTTTTCATACAATTTTCTCGTTTTTATCCGTCTATACGTTTGGCTCAAACGCATCATCTTGGTGAAATTTCCTAAAAGTTATCATCGTTTGTAGAAATCGGAGTACTGTTTCCGGTCGAAAATCTGTTTACAGTAAAAAATATAAAAAAATAAACATTACCGTAAGACCACGAGCTTCCTCGCAGAATCTAAAATAATTTTCAATATACTTTCACTACGTATATTTTACGCAGATTAGGTAGTATCTGTTTTAACTCTAAAAAAAAAAAGTACCAAATTTTTTTTTTTATTATTCGGGCGTATTTATTTGTATTTCATAACGAGTTGTTTGATTTATTTTTATTTTTTACGCTAGTTTTACAATACTACATTACAAAGTATCACGGGTGTGTGATTTCATGTTTTTATGCTATAAAAATGAGTTGTTTTCATGATATTGTTGTTTGTCGATCATCGGAATATTTTCACTCCACACGACCACATATGGGTCATTCCACACTCAAAATAGTTATTCGAAAAACATGAAAATCGGCAAGCTAATCGGGGTACTGCGAATTTATTAAAAAAAAAAAAAATTTACATCCACTTAACACAATTCTGTGTCTGAAGAAATGGTTAAGGAGACCGGCAAGAGCGGGAACGCTGCGGGTAGGAAATATCGAACGAGCGGAAAATTCGAAACGTCATCGTATTCGCGTCGTACACATACGGTCTGGAACGTTTGTATAAGTCATTCATCATTAGTTACGTTTTTTTTCATTCATTTGTACTCTACATCAGATCGGTGTTTTTATAAATGTCGCTAATAAAAGATTGGGACACAGCCCCTAATTGACCTCTCTCACCCCTTACACACGCCACTCGCACCGGGGCACTATAGGTGAAAATCGATTTCTCCGGTCCCTGATGCCGGTCCGCGTCACTGGAGACCGACGTATTATTGTTATTACTGCTCGCGAGCACGTTCGCGCGACGAATGCGACGACGACCGGTTACGCCGCGGTCGGTTCATCGGGTTCGCAGCACAGCCCGGCCGGAAAACTCGGATAATTTGAAACCCGCCACGACCGTTTTTGGAGTTACGCCAGTAAATTTATAAACGTTAACTGCACGCGCGCACGCACGCACGCACGCACGCCGAACGCACAAAGACGGCGGGCAGACAAGACATAATGAACGCTATTAAAACTGACCACAAACTTACGCTCTACTCTCCTCTTCTCAAACACAAACACACACACACTGCACGAGCCCACCCCGCCCCGAACCGCCGCGGTAGTGTTCGCTACCGTCACTTGATTGAGTGCGTTTCGGTTTGGGACGAGAGACCGTCGCCCGTGCGCCCTTTCCGCCCCCGCAGGTCGTCCACCCTCTCTCGCCCGTACCGGACGCGAAAATCTATTCGTTCCTCCGGGGAACAGGGCGTTTTAATAAAATGTGTAATTCTCCGTCAGCCACGGACGGACGGACGATTCTCTTCATAAACTCGGGGTTTTCCTCGTTTCGGCGCAGATTATACATATATATTTTACACTTGTTATGCGCTTACCCGGCAAACGACGAAGTAGTTAGTAGGGGCCGCCCGATCCCTTAACGCGTACAAATTGTTCGTTAGCCGTGCATTAATAACGCGCGCGCAGAGGATCCCCGGCGTTTCGCTCGTTCCGCCCCGACCGCGGACGCGCGCGCATACCCCGCATCAACCGGTCAAGGGGCGCGCCCGCGGGGGGTGAAAGGGCTGAAAAGGCTCGTTTCGCCTAGGCGTTTCCGTTACGTCGTTATGACCGAAACGACACCGTACGTTATGGTTATTTTTTTTCTGTACAGACGCGAAACCGGGCGGATTTTCACGAAAGTTTCGGATCGCGAATTTCGTTCTAAACGACAGACCGAAGTTTAAAGTCATGAACGAGAAAAATTACGAAAATCTAAACGCGAAAACCGAATCCGCTCTACGGGGCGAGAAACCCTCCGTAAAATTCGGCCCTGGATCTGCCCCAGACCGCTTTCGGTCCGCCAGTACTAACACATCGCTATTACAAAAACGTGTGACCGCAGTACTAAAAAAATCCGTCGGCCGGACCCAAAAGTGAAGGTAGATTTTTCGCCGCACGAAATGTTCGACTTAATTTTCTCGACGAATTATCTAAAAGTTTAAAAGTAAGTGTACACTGCAACTTTAACAGTTCAATCGGACCATCATTAATTCGACCACTGTGACGCGTTAAAATTACCCACCGCCACCACACGATACTAACCGACAACAAACTTTATTTTTCAAAAACTACACCATAGGTTTTGGAAAAGTTTGACTGTGTTAAACTTCAAATAAACAGATCGGTTCAACCGTTTTTGAAAAACTATTGGAACAGAAAATGACATACATACAAAATATATACACCTCGGTTTATATATATTATATAAACTTTTCGACGGGGGTGGTTTCGGAGTCTGGGGATCGGGGAAAATACGAAAAATTGTCCCGTCGTTGAATCAAATAATAGTACGCAGTTAAATGTCTTGAATTTCGATGTAAGGAAATATTGTTTTAGTAATTTTCAACATTTATCAATAGAAAGTCATTAAACTTTCTAGACGTATCGTTTTTTGTTTGAATTACGTCACAAACCATGATCAATAAACAACGTATAAGGGGACCGCACGATTTTTTTTTTGTCTATCACACGCAAACCGTACGAATTTAGAATTTTCCTTATTGCCAAACGTACGTATTGATCGAATGACGCGATAAGTTTTCTGGAAACCGATGAAAAGTTCGCCATGAACTCTGTTTGAAAACGATTTTTCAAAATTTTCGATTTACTCGACTTAAATGTTCCAAAAAAAAAAAAAAAATACAAATTTTTTTTAATTTGATCAGGTTATAAAATAAAAACTGTTGGCTAGCTTCGTGACAAATTTATATCAGTTTTTGGAACGGGTCTTTTTAGATCAACCGGAATGTACATTATGACGTGGATACAAGAGTTACGTCTGAATTCCTATGATTTGCGTGTGATGGATGGACAGAGGACAAAAATTGAGATCTCGGTAATCGCTTAAACGTTCGGCTTGTTACAGGGAAAAATAAGTCGAGCACATAATGCTGTATGGACGTTTTCATCGTACACAAGTAAACAAATTGATAATAATTTATTGAGTTCAAATGAACTTTGCGTGATTTTCAATAAATCTGTAAGCATGTTTCATTATTGTCGCAATGTTAGAACGAAAAAAAAAAAATTGCACGTTCCCGTTGATAACTTCTTGAACGCAAAGTGTGTTATGAAAATTAAAAAAATCTAGAAAACGGCTTATGGGAAAAATTTATGAGTCTAGAATAAATTGGGTATTATTGATTTTACAGTTTAAATATATTCAAACCGTTTAAAAACACCAGCGTCCAACACGGATGAATGAATGAAAAATGTAGGAGATAGAAAAAATGTCATGTAGCCGATACAAAATGAAAATCTGCTGAATTCGTAATTATTTATACCTTCTATTATGGAACAGAAACGAGTGTTTTTAAAATTGTATGATTGCTGATTAGATTTCTAAAAGGTTATCCAGTTGCAGCTTGGAAAGCTTTGGATAGGTTAGGGACATTAAAAATTATTTTTCATTTGAATAAATAATTTGTATAAAATGTTTATGAAAACGTGAATACTACTCTCAATTAAAAATTGATCGTAGGGATTCTGTTTAAAAATTCGTTGAAAACATCAGTATAAATCATGAACTCTTATCAGGCGATGATGGTAAAAATGAAAATCGATTTGTGAGAGAAAAAAACTATTAAATGTACATAACCTAATAATTTTGAAAACCAAATCAATTGGATTAAATATTTTATTAAATTATCCATGTATTAATATTTTTAATTAAAATCAGGTACTTACATATTTTAGTTATTATTTTATTATTTATAATTATTAGGTACCAAAAGACACGGTATCGTTATAATTTAAATAAACACGCAAACAGAAATCGGTTATATTCGTTCCAGTTTTTGTACCATCAAAATCCTATTTTCAGTTTTCAGCGCTCGTGCGTCAAAATAAGTGAATAAGTCGTGTGCACAAAGGGGAACAAAAGGGAGATTTAATTTACCGCACTTTACGCATGAGGGTAATATTATGGTCCATGTTGAATAAAAAAGTGTTTACCTGCCACAAAGGACGATGTAACTAATTTAAATAGTTCGCTCATCAAATTGAAATATTGCTGTTAATTTTTGACCCTGCCGAATTTCGTTACGGGGGAGGAGGAGGATTCACCCTAATATACCAACCCCATGCATACCACCTACGGTTCTCGGAACTTTCCGTATAAGTACCGACCAAATGTTCCATATTATATTATGTTATTGTTCTGTACAGTTATTATTTAAACATTCACCCCTAAAACTATATTTTGTCACCAACTTTTTCTGATCAAAAGGGGCGGATGGTTCCGGGCGTAATGTGAAAATAGATTAATCAATTATCCCTCGGAGCGCGGAATCGTTTCGTCGACACACATTATTCGGCGTCAAGTTTGAGACATACGGTACACGAGCAGGTATACTTTGTATTCAAAGTATACAAAGTTATAATTAAATTCTGTATATATATTGACTTTGGTTTGTTAGTTTACAAAAAATGCTTGCGGATAAAATATAAGATTTATAACATTGTTTGTCTCAAAAAGTTTACGGAGCAGCATGTAACTTAACTCAGTACAAAAAAAAAAAAGCAACATTTTATAATTTTTTGATTTCTTTACCTACTATTGTTTTATACCTTTTATTCTACGCCAAATGCCATTCTGCGTTACATCGACGTATTGTGAACATTATTTTCAGCTGTATCTCTCTAACCTATTCAATTTGTTGATTTTTTTTAAACTATGGGGGGTTTTTTGAATATAATATTATTAAGCCCACAATCGTAAAATAGTGTTGTATCCGCTTGTAAAAAAAAAAATCATCACAACTGCGTAGTAAACATAATATACTGTATAATTAGTTGATGTGATATTAATGAACGTTTAAACAATTTATGCTACTTAGATATAAATGAAACAAATTAATCAGTTAACTTATATTTTTCTTTTATCCTTAACACATAATTTTTTACAAGTTAGTTCGGTCTTTGGTAAAATATAATAAGAATGTATGTTGGCGCGTAAGCTACCTACTACTATTTATTAATTTTTTTAAAGTCAATACAAAGCTAAGCACGTTTAAAGTTGTGTATAGTATAGTAAAACTAATTAAAATAATCAGATTAAGTTAATACCGTGTCATTTTCGTTTAAACAAATTTGTTTTATTGATACGTCTCTGCAGCTGGTGTCACTGAACCCTTATATTTTTCGTTTTTCAGAAAGAGGTAATAAGGAAATTGTTCCCCTCTTTTTGGAATTCTTTTAGTAAAAATGCATGTTAAATTAAATGTTCCAGTCGATATTTATAACCAACTCCCGTTTATGTAACGTCTCTCTAGATTACGCGTTTATGCGAGAAATAATTAATGCGTTAATGTTCATCTCACGCAGCCGCCACACTACCTAAGTGTTTTAGAAAAATAAAATCAATAAGACGTTTTATAAATTACATTACCAAAATTCATTATAGTAAAAACTGTAATGGTATTTAATATGCTTAATGATTAAAACGCCGATACTTTTTTTTTTTATTTTAGCTCCGAGTGCTGTAAAAAACGTATATTGATTTTATAACGATGTCTTTCTTTCATTATTGTTTTAGTCTTTAAAATGATTTATTTATCATTTACAATGTTTTTAATTATAATACCGGTTAAAAGAAAATTATTCGTTCGAGACATTTTTTGCTCAAACACTTGATTGATGAACGCGAAAACTCAAACACATTTTACTTTTTTCCATATCAAAATGTGGAACACTATTAAAATCGATATTTTCGCACAATCTCGTTTAAACATTAAACGTTTGAATTCGGTACAATTTTGTTTGTTATTCGATCAATTATGAATAGCGCAAAATCACTTAAAACGTCACTTAAGCTCGCGTAAAACTATCATGAATGATTTCTGATTTGATTAGGAAAACTAAAACAGAAAGCGTTATAAAATCTCATAAAATATAACACGTTCACCACTTAAAATGAGGTGTAAACTAAAACTTACGGGAAAATCCTTTTTTTTTTTACGCACAAAACGATTTTAAGCTCTTTTTTTTCCCCGGAGATTTTTTCATTCTCGATCGCGTCATCTATCACAGCGTTTGTATAGATGTCATCGTTCGGACACTTTTGTACCACGTCCACTGTTCTCAAAGTTTTGTAAAAAATAGAAAAAAACAAGCAGTAGTGATACACATCAGGCACGTCGTTTCCTAATAAAAATCCGCGTAACCCGTTTTACGAACACGCTTAACTTAAAGGTTTAGGCCCGTTATAACACGTAGGTATATAAAGCTTTCTTTTGTTTGAATTCGTTATGAATTATATACTCGTTATGATTCATTAAAAAAAAGGAAAAGGTTCGATAAAAACATTATTTATAGATACGAATAAGCCGTGTGTCCGTCCGAGTGCAGGCGTTGTTATTGCAGAGAACGCCGCGTCGCCGCTGCAGTCCCGCTTTTGGATCTATAATTTTTTTCGCACGTTTATTTTATTTTTTTTTTTTAATTAAAAGCGAGAAAGACAATAAAGCGAAATAAAAGAAAAGATAACCCCGTTCAACACGGTCGTGTACCACCCACTGCAGGGAGGGTAGGATAATAATATACATCTTTGCAGTAGTACCACCATCTACCTATATATACGTACGTTTTGCTGTTCGTTTATAATTTCCATATTAAATAAGGAAATTTAAAAAAGTAAGTTAAGCGGCGTCTATAGGGATTTCGTTATTTCTCTTTCGCGCGTATTGTGTTTTCAGCTTCTTTCCGCCCTCCGTCCGCTTCGCCGCCGCCGTCCCCTCGGCCCGACCGACCGACGGCGGCGGCGATAGAATCTCGGAAATTTCCACTTGTAATTTAACATTTATTTAAAAATAATACCCACCGCAATGGCAGAGAGACACCGCTGCAGCCGGCCGGGACGGCGAAAACAGCGACAGAAATAACAAACACGGATAAAAAAGCGCACAGTGACAAAGACGTTAATAAAAAAAAGAAAAAAATCCCATTATTTCTCCTCATAACTAATTCCTTCCGCGGGCCTTTTAAAGCGAAAACAAAAGAAAATTTACTTCCTCCGGGTCCGGGACGCGCGGGTCCGGGGCGAACCGTCGCGTCGCTGTAGCGACTGCGGCGTACAACAAAAGCAATCAAGTCGGTTTATTTTATTCTCGTTCGAATTTTAATTTTTTTCCGGTTATCCCGTTGTTTTTTGTTTCCCGTACAACCCCGTAATGACATTCATCCCTAATAATTGCGTTTTTTTTTCTTTCACTCCGGGTTTTCGTTTTTTCGTTTTTTTTTTTTTACGGAATAACAGAGCTTCATTCATTCCGCTTCAACTCTGCTGCTGCTGCTGCTGTCGCGATCACAATACAATATAACAACCACGTACGTAGGTACGAATATTACCCATTTTTGTCGTCATGTCGCACATAACACTGTATAACGTATAAATTACGGTTATTAACTCGAAAGCACGATCGTTTATTCCGGTCATGAGTGACAATCATAATAAATAAATAAAAAAAAAAATCGAATCTGCTATTGTCGAGTGTCGTATGTTGTTACACAACGAACATGCGACGATGCTCTCCCCCTAAATGCAAATAACTCGGCGGGACCCGTGGTATTTATTATTCATATAAGCGCGGGGTCGGCGGCGTTATGTCACGTGTAAAATTGAATCGGGAAAAACTTTTTTTTCAATTATACACGCCAGCCGTTCCGTCGCACGGAAACGACTTTTTACACAACGATTGGGAATAATATAATAATACCGATGATAAAAAAAAAACTCATTTTTACGTTATAAATAATAATACGATTTTCAATTTGAAATCCGCGGGTGACGTTCGATTGTATGCACGCGCGTAGAGGGTCACGAAAATATTGTTACAAAAAAACAAAAAAAATAGCTCATTTTGTCGTTGAAGTTATCGCTAAAACGATAATTTTGTGTTTATTCGAGTATGACACGTCGATCTCCGTCGATTTATTTCATATTAATATCACCCGGTGTGTACTGCTGTAGTGCCTAGTGTATGGCTTCTGTGCGTTGAACAATTTCCGCAGGTGTATAATTCGAAAATGAGTTTGATTAATACACAGGTGGCTTTTAAAATATTGTTAAAGTCGTAAAATTACCATATGGCATCGAGCTGAGCAGCACGTATTTTTAAAAAAATATAGTTTCACTCCCGTGTCCGTCCAACTTTAGAACGAGTCGCTTCAGGATCGTCGCTAACCGTTCAAATAGAAACGGTTCGAAGAGAATTTTCGAATTCTGACAGTTTTATAACGCATCCACCACACCACGCGACTACAGTATTCCAGAGTCGGACGCGCTTGGTCCGAAAACTCCGCCTAAACGAAGGTACTCCGGTGGAGCGAAATTCCGGAACGATTTATCGTCAGCAAAACATGACTCTCCGCACCCTTTAAGTAAAATCAGCTTCAGGGCCCCACGACGAAATAACAGATCCACTATTCCATTTCGTAGTATTTTTCTAAAAACTTTTTTCTGTGTACCAAATTTACACGTCCGTGGAACCTTTGGTCCGAGAAAAAGATATCGTACAAATACAATACGTTTGAAATATCATTAACTAAAATAGAATTTTTCCCATTTTCATACTGAGGTGACACAAAGATTGAATCGAATTGTTAAGCCTAACCGGTGTCCGTCATATTAAATAAAAAAAAATTACTATATCATTATAAAATGCACAAAGACGAATGAAACGGGTATTAATTAACATTTCTTTTATAGTGTAATAATATGTTACGTACACATTGTGAAATGATATAATCTTAAAAATAATAACGATCAAGTCGTTAAGTTTGTAATCAAAATCGCAGTGTTGTATAGTTTAAATATTAACGATTTTTGTTTATACTATTTAGATTCAAATAAAAAAAAACAATATAAATATAAAAATTAAACTGACGCATCACACTTGAACGTATTAATATTATATACACTATTTATAATGTTAAACCGTTAAACTTTTACTTTAAATCTTAATTTAACTTACAAATCCGTATACATTTGTTTTAACCCTTTCGGAAAGGTTTTCTTTTTCATGCTATTTGTTTGATAACGATTGCAGTACTGTTACTACACCGACATTTCCGACAGAAAAATTCTCACAAATCTAAAAAAAAAAGAATGTCTTTGTTGTTCGACTGTTTTACGAGAAAATCGACGAAAACTGAATTTTTTTTTTATTGCAGATTTGTTTTAACGGTGCGGAGAAGAGCAGTTTTTACACAAACTCTCCAGCATCGTTCTGAAACGTAATATTGGACCCGAAAAGGCCCGATAATAATGGGTCGTACGGACCATGATTATCGAATGTTATTGGTATACAATCGTTGGAACAGTGTCGGCCGGCTCGTAGTTACTCGAATTTGTTCCACACAAAGCCACACTCAGCATTTTTTTTTACTTGTGGTCCGCAGAATGATTCGAAACGTCATTGACCATTTTGATTTTTTGTAACTTTCTAACGGACGCGATAATCTTTATGAAACGTATGTATATAGTTGAACGTACACGCATTTCGCTAGAAATACGTTTCAAGTCAACTATTTTTTTTGTATAATAGTCGATTGATTTCTGTAAGAATTTTTCTTAACAGTTTGATTCTGATAAAACGATCCTTCGCGATTATTTCGCGTACTTCGAGATCAACGTAAGCGACGAACGTTTTACAGTGATCCGGTGGAATTCGTTCTGACCGACGTCGCGTTTCCCGGTCGGAGGAAACTGTACCGAAAGCACTGTACGCGCGCCAGCTCGTCGTATACGCGTGTATCTGCATAACGTAGAACAATACCCGTAAAAGGGTGGCGCCGGAGACGACGACGTGCCCGCGTTTTCCGAGGGCGGCGGCGGCGGAGGAATAAAGATTTTCCGAACGTTTCGATATTGTGTGTGTATGCATTTATGTGCGCGGAAGAAGGCGCCCCCATTGTGTTATGGAGAACGCGAGGCAACAAAAGCTTCCCCCGAACGTTATATTTCACACCGTTCCGCGTACCCCCCGCGCGGAGCAGTGCAGCACCCGACAGCCCTCCTGGCAACGACGACAAGACTACTACTATACGCTGCTGCACCTATTCCCGAAATCGCCGCCGCCGCCGCTGGAGTAAATCCTCGAAATTTATACCGGCAGGTTAAAACAGAATGTAAAAGGCAATGGCCGCCGCCACCCACCCACCCCCGGAACCCACCCGCCGCGCCGCCGACACAAAGCTTTCACGGAATATTGGCCATTTTCTTTGTACGGCCGCACACACAGTTGTGTAGGTGTGCCATTTGGAGGCGCGTTAGCGTACGACGGAGAGAGAGCGCGGAGGAGGAGGAGGTCATTAATTTTATTTATGGGGAGCGTGTTTAAACGGCGTAAAAAAAAAAAAA
>CM029361.1:19933613-19974136 GCA_017140985.1 Hormaphis cornu
TCGCACGGAAACGACTTTTTACACAACGATTGGGAATAATATAATAAAACCGATGATAAAAAAAAAACTCATTTTTACGTTATAAATAATAATACGATTTTCAATTTGAAATCCGCGGGTGACGTTCGATTGTATGCACGCGCGTAGGGTCACGAAAATATTGTTACAAAAAAAAGAAAAAATAGCCCATTTTGTCGTTGAAGTTATGGAGCGTGCCAAAACGATAATTTTGTTTATACGAGTATGACACGTCGATTTATTTCACATTAATATCACCCGGCGTGTACTGCTGTAGTGTATGGCTTCTGTGCGTTGAACAATTTCCGCAGGTGTATAATTCGAAAACGAGTTTGATTAATACACAGTCGCCTTTTAAAATATTGTTAGGGTCAAAAAATTAGCTTATGGCATCGAGC
Source organism: Hormaphis cornu (assembly GCA_017140985.1). Classification (NCBI taxonomy): domain Eukaryota; kingdom Metazoa; phylum Arthropoda; class Insecta; order Hemiptera; family Hormaphididae; genus Hormaphis; species Hormaphis cornu. The sequence continues at coordinate 19,934,030 of CM029361.1, forward strand.
TGAGCAGCACGTATTTTTTAAAAAATATAGTTTCACCCCCGTGTCCGTCCAACTTTAGAACGAGTCGCTTCAGGATCGTCGCTAACCGTTCAAATAGAAACGGTTCGAAGAGAATTTTCGAATTCTGACGGTTTTATACCACGTGTCATATCCACCACACCACGACTACAGTATTCCAGAGTCGGACGAGCTTGGCCCGAAAACTCAGGCTAAACGAAGGTACTCCGGTGGAGCGAAATTCCGGAACGATTTATCGTCAGCAAAACTTGACTCTCCGCACCCTTTAAGTAAAATCAGCTTCAGGGCCCCACGACGAAATAACAGATCCACTATTCCATTTCGTAGTATTTTTCTAAAAACTTTTTTCTGTGTACCAAATTTACACGTCCGTGGAACCTTTGGTCCGAGAAAAAGATATCGTACAAATACAATACGTTTGAAATATCATTAACTAAAATAGAATTTTTCCCATTTTCATACTGAGAGGTACATAAAGATTGAATCGAATTGTTAAGCCTAACCGGTGTCCGTCATATTAAATAAAAAAAAATTACCGTATCATTATAAAATGCACAAAGACGAATGAAACGGGTATTAATTAACATTTCTTTTATAGTGTAATAATATGTTACACATTGTGAAATGATATAATCTTAAAAATAATAACGATCAAGTCGTTGAGTTTGTAATCAAAATCGCAGTGTTGTATAGTATAAACATTAACGATTTTTGTTTATACTATTTAGATTCAAATAAAAAAAAAAGAGTAAATAACAATATAAAAATTAAAAATGAAACTGACGCATCACACTTAAATGTATTAATATTATATATACAATTTATAATGTTAAACTGTTAAACTTTTACTTTAAATTTTTAATTTAACTTACAAATCCGTATACATTTGTTTTAACCCTTTCGGAAAGGTTTTCTTTTTCATGCTATTTGTTTGATAACAGTTTGCAGTACTGTTACTACACCGACATTTCCGACAGAAAAATTGTCACAAATCTAAAAAAAAAAAAATGTCTCTGTTGTTCGACTGTTTTACGAGAAAATCGACGAAAACTGAATGTTTTATTGCAGATTCGTTTTAACGGTGCGGAGAAGAGCAGTTTTTACACAAACTCTCCAGCATCGTTCTGAAACGTAATATTGGACCCGAAAAAGCTAAGGCCCGATAATAATGGGTCGTACGGACATAATTATCGAATGTTATTGGTATACAATCGTTGGAACAGTGTCGGCCGGCTCGTAGTTACTCGAATTTGTTCCACACAAAGCCACACTCAGCATTTTTTTTTACTTGTGGTCCGCAGAATGATTCGAAACGTCATTGACCATTTTGATTTTTTTGTAACTTTCTAACGGACGCGATAATCTTTATGAAACGTATGTATATAGTTGAACGTACACGCATTTCGCTAGAAATACGTTTCAAGTCAACTATTTTTTTTGTATAATAGTCGATTGATTTCTGTAAGAATTTTTCTTAACAGTTTGATTCTGATAAAACGATCCTTCGCGATTATTTCGCGTACTTCGAGATCAACGTAAGCGACGAACGTTTTACAGTGATCCGGTGGAATTCGTTCTGACCGACGTCGCGTTTCCCGGTCGGAGGAAACTGTACCGAAAGTACTGTACGCGCGCCAGCTCGTCGTATACGCGTGTATCTGCATAACGTAGAACAATACCCGTAAAAGGGTGGCGCCGGAGACGACGACGTGCCCGCGTTTTCCGAGGGCGGCGGCGGCGGAGGAATAAAGATTTTCCGAACGTTTCGATATTGTGTGTGTATGCATTTATGTGCGCGCAACGTGCGAAGAAGGCGCCCCCATTGTGTTATGGAGAACGCGAGGCAACAAAAGCTTCCCCCGAACGTTATATTTCACACCGTTCCGCGTACCCCCTGCGCAGTGCAGCACCCGACAGCCCTCCTGGCAACGACGACAAGACTACGCTGGTGCACCTATTCCCGAAATCGCCGCCGCCGCCGCTGGAGTAAATCCTCGAAATTTATACCGGCAGGTTAAAACAGAATGTAAAAGGCAATGGCCGCCGCCACCCACCCACCCCCCCCGGAACCCACCCGCCGCCGCCGACACAAAGCTTTCACGGAATATTGGCCATTTTCTTTGTACGGCCGCACACACAGTTGTGTAGGTGTGCCATTTGGAGGCGCGTTAGCGTACGACGGAGAGAGAGCGCGGAGGAGGAGGAGGTCATTAATTTTATTTATGGGGAGCGTGTTTAAACGGCGTAAAAAAAAAAAAAGAAACGCGACGTTATTTCTTCGATTCGGGGAAAGTGTGCGGCGGAAAAAAAATGGGGAAAAAGCACCACCCACTCGGCATCACGTGCAGACACCGTACCCGGGCTGCGTCGTAAATAAAATTATACGACCGTTTGCTACGAAATATTTTCCACCTTTTTCATTTTCCCGCGTAGATATTGCGAAATAACAATTTTCGGCTGAGATACGGTGGCGATGTTTTCGGAGTAAGGGGGTACTGCGAGCAGGCGAACAGCAACAGGGATGACCGGAACGCGGTGCAGATGATCGTGATGGCGCGGATACGGTAAAAACGACAGTCTTCGCCGCGAGTTTAGAGTTTTCCGATAAATTTGTACTCGTTTAACACGTAGATTTACAAAAAAAAAAAAGAGGCGTTATCTCTCGCGACACTACGAATCGTACGTACGACAAACGGAAATTCGCACGTCGCACCGCCGTCACACATCGTCAAAAACATCGTCAAAAACGTCGTCAAAAACGTCGTGTCTCGAACGACGCGAACGATATCGGCTAGCCCGCGGATACGGTGGCCGGGTGGAGGATCCACCCGCGAGGCAATTTATTTTTATTATTTTCTTTCCGGCGCGCTCTGTTATAACGACAAAATTTATACGCCGAGGCGCCTTCGTCGCACCTAACCCAACCACCCTCCCGACCACCGCCGCCGCCGCCGAGGGGAAGGACTCGCGCGTTTCGTATTTAATTAAATTTAGCGTGTTTCGCCGATACAATACAACGACAGTAGGTGCCTCCTCCTCCTATACAGCGTCCGCCGATATTATGCGTATTTTATACGATTTACACGCCGCGCAGCGAGCGATCTAGCCAATCGTGCATAATGTATACCGTGTTTTTATGCGTCTAAACGACGTTATTATATATTATTACAATAATTCGCGGCTAAACGCGTACGGCGCGCAGCGGCGTCAATCTGCCGCGGAGATCTCTCGGCCGAGAGGGTGGATGGGTGGGTGGCGAGATAATATATTTAGGAGCGAAACGCGCGGCGGGCGCATCATCGTTCAAACGACGCGGCGGGGTTAATTTGAAACACGGACGCCGGGGATGCGTACTCTCCGCCGTCCGGGGCTATTATTTGCGGTGGAATAATTTTCGAATTTGTCATCGTCGCGCGGGAAAGATGTACGGCACCCTTATCCGCGCGGCGGTCGACTCCGCGCGATTCCCGGCGTGGCGACGGCGACGCCCAAAAGAGAGGGTGAGGCCGAAAGCGGCCGCTTCCGGGTACTTTGAGTTTGATTAGGAGAAAAAAAAAAAGATGTACCGTTTCGTCCCGAGACATACGATGTATACGATTAACCAACAGCTGTTGAACTCGGAAAAAGTGGAAAATTTCAAACACTCAGGACGCAAACAGTGAGAATGACGCGCGCCAAGAAATAGGTGACAGGAGAATAATACCACCTGCAGTGGAAACCGATGCTGCCGCGTGGTTTGAGTAAGTCACTAAAATCTGAATTACACCATATCAAAGACAGAGTCGAAAACCCTACTCCACGCAGGCTGAGACCTGAGACCAATAACTACATACATACCTACATACATAGGTATATGCGCGTGAAACGTGGTCTCCGACGAAAGGTGACTAGCAATGTTCGGAGACCGTACACAAGAGAAGACCAATATAGGCAGACCAAGAACGTGGTGGAAAGACGCAGTAGAGAAAGACGTCGAAGTGTCGGGAAGAGGAATGTGTCGGTAGATATCGAACGGGGAGGATTACTAGTGGATCCTACAAGGACCGTTAAGCTAAGAAAGAGAAAGATGGATATGATATAACGTAGGTGGCCGATTTCCGTCCCGGACGAATTCGTACGTACACGGCCGCAAAGTTACAAAAGTATCACCGATTATCGCTCTTAAAGCTATTGTAAATTTTTAAGTCTTATACCTTGTTTGAAACGGCACCGCGCGCCTATGGAATTTCTAAGCTTGTCCGTTCTTTGGTTATCTAAAGGCTCGGGAACACGGAACGCAGTCGTACAGGATTGCGACCGCCGCGATATTCGTCCGACGGTTCCGTGTTCCTCGAGCGTTCCGTGTGCCTTTACGACGGCGTAGAACTCCGGAGATGGTCGTCGGGAACGCCGAACGCGATAAAAAAAAAATATCCGAACTTGTTCTATTGAGCCGTTAGTGCCTAATAATCTCACTCGTTCGCAACTGAAGTTTTAGCAATGGTCGTGTGCGTAGTGAAAAAGGCGAGATTTTAATTTTAAATATTGTTTTCGAATACACATTTCACCCGCGTAACAACATACGTACGTTTTTCTGGCAACGTTATTCCAATGCCAACAATTTCTTTTTTCTTCGATAAAGAAATCGTTTTCGAAAATTTGATTCATTATCGTGATAAAATAGAAGAAAATAAATTGAAGCTGTGGATAATATTTGTGAAAAAAACCGGCCACGAAGAGCTTTCTAATCACGACGTCGACACCGTATTCACATCGGATGATATTGATTTACGGGACGGACATCGCGGTAGCAGCCAAACGGACGGGAAAGAGCGCGCGCCAGCGTTGCCAGATTCGGGGACTTTTCTGGGGATTTTCGCCTGGGGTTTAGAAGGGCGTAAATATAATTTTAAGAATTTTCAAGAACACACGAATTACAAGAAATCTGAGGATTTTTCGACCGTCCTGTTGCGGAATTTTTCGAGTAAAACCTAGGACTTTTATATAAGATATATTGACCGATGAGGAATGCTGGGGAATTTTTAAGTAAAAAATAGAGGAATTTAATACTCTACCGAAAATCGTCGTTCGACGACATTCCTATAATAATACCGTACGCGCGGGCAGGGTTTAAAGCGGGAAAAGTTTGCAGTGGAACCCTTATATCAAAACATTTTGTAGCGTTCTATGCAACCCTTGATTGAGTGTATACAATATGTATGCACATACAGGATGTTTTTTCATTTTCAATATTTATAGGAGCACAGCTTTGATCTTTTCACTCTTGTAGAACCACATATGATTGACCTAACGTAACCGTGTATACATGATCACTTAATAAGAGGTTTTTTTTTGGTATTTTTGAGACACAAAAATGAAAAATCAAACGCTTCGAAAACGCTTCGTCTTTACGAAATTTTCATAAATAATTTAGAAGAATCCGCGCGAAATTATTGCGACGGGTTCGTAACGATTTACGGAGTTTTGAAATTTGTGGATTTACGCGTTCAGTAGTTAACTATTCACAGTTTCATAACACTTTTTATTTGATCAGTTAAGGCACTAGAAACACATTCTGAACAATATGTATGAATATATTCTATATACATAAGTATACGGTTAAAACATTTTGGAAATTGGTAAAATCGGTTAGACAGTACTTACCGATTATTTTTTTGCTTTAGTCATTATGTGATTTTGGCCATTATCCGTTTAAAACGTACTCGCATTATTTTTTTTATACTTGCAACTGTTCTGAACATTGTTGTCAAATCGATTCGTGGTCACGCACGATGAAACGGTCCAATGTAAATGACGGAAAAGTATTTGAAACAAAAAAATAAATGTAAATTTTAAAAAAATGTTTTATTGTTTCAAAACGGAGAACAAAACGGCCCATCGTTGAACGTTCTTTCTCGAAAATTGCTGGTCAAAGAGAACGCGTACAGAGACAGGGGTACCGCCGAGTCCTACCACGTTCCCCTTCACTCTAACCCCTGCGTGCGGGTGTGGCGCGGCAGTGAACGTGCGGGGGCGTGTTTCGGTGTGTAAAACCATCTTACCCTCGGATAATCTCACCCTCCCCCGTAGTAAGATTATCGCCCCTTGTAGTAGTAGGGGACGGTATTTTCCCAGGCACGTGTAAAAACGTCCTACGTGTGGGTGGACTGACGGCATAGATGTCAGGGGTGAAAAAAATTTTAGGGGCCCTCAAAGACACAACGGAGGACCTGACAAACCTATCGAAAATACCAGTGAGTCGGAGGTCAAAAAATACAGGCGCCGAACCGCACGTGCAGTATAAGTTGAGGCCAGAAACATAAAAACGGACGGGGCGCGCGTCTCGTCTCGGCACTCCGTGTCAGTCTGGTCCTTAAGGAAAATCACATCTTGGGCGGAATATTTCCAGGATCATCTTGCCTATCCCTATGATAATATCCAAGGATAAAATCAAACTCCCGTTACTGTTTTCCCGGTAAAATATATACACCCCCGCGGATAAGGTCTACGTAAGATTACCGGAGAGTAAAATCTCGCTTATTATTTTTTCAAGGAATATTTCGTCCGTCCTGTAACGTAGCGAACGCGTTCTTCGAGCCAACCGTATTCTATCAATAAAGTCACATCCAGTATACTCATATACAGTTATGATGACAATCGATGGCGATGATCGTACGCGCGAAAAGAAATATGTGTACAAACGCTAGAACTTCGTATAATCCCGTATGCCCAAGTACAAGAAACGTTGAAATCCACGAGGACACGTCGAAAATTCCGCCTCAAACGACAAAATCCATCATTCGACCGCCTCGACTATTTGTTTTTCCTTATACTATACACGTAACACAAATACGTTAATCATTTTTCTTGTAGCACCGTCGTCGGTCATTCGGCCGATTGTCGTCGTCCCGTCGCGTCCAGCGCGAACAATGTCGCGTACACCGGGACGTTGTTCGCGGGGGACCGGGAAGAGGAGGATCCGGCGGAACAGCCTTTCGCGCGTGTGACGGGATTATACGGCGGGCGAACGTCATACGACTATCGTTATCCCGTAGGAACGAATACAATGACGGGTTATTATCGCGTATTATCATTATTGTATTATCGCGATAACGCGCGTGTGTAAAATAAGTCGCGGAAATCGTGTGTGTCACGCGCGCCGGAAATGACACACACACACACCGGCAGCGGCGTGCGTACCTAATAATAATGATAATAATAACGCGTACGATAATCATGTTATAATAACGACGGACGAGCGAGAGGATTTTTTTCTACTCCTCTTTTTAAATTTTTTTTTTCCGGGCGCCCACTGCACGCGGCCAGTTTGCGGCTATTAATTATCGCGTTACGTCGTCGCCGCGTGCGCAATACGATAGCGTGGAATACGTTATTGCTACGTATTACGGGTGGATCCGCGATATCGTAATCTGCGCGTCCGCCGCATAATGAACGTTGTAATCGCCGTAAGATACAGGTTCGAACGTTTCAAAAAGGGGAAGAAAAAAAACACGTACAGCTCGGTGAGTTTCGTGTGAGGAGTTACGACGAGGAAGGAACATTGTTGGTCGGCTGCTTTCGCGGAGGTTGTACCGGCTGATACTCTTACCGGAGCCCCGTTACTACGACGTTTCCTCGCGGACCGAACGATGGAAAATCGACGGCGACAAACGCGCGTGATTTGAATTGTACACTTGACGGCAAAACCGTGTGTATACATCACGAGCCGAACACTGTTGCCTACGTTGCGTCAACTGGAAGCGCCGCACAAATGACGGGGAAAAATGTGCAAAATCTATCGGTACGACACACTCCAGATTGCCTGTAGATTGTCCGCAGGGAACGACAAAGCCGTCACCGAGCTGGCCTGGACATCCATCGTAACGCGTTGGGTTTGTTACCCCGTTGGCGATTCTCGGTCGTTCAACGATCATGTCGGGATGATATCGCTTTCCGCACAACGGCAATATGTATTCGTAGCCTATTGATACGCGAGATGTGGCGTCCGCCGAAACACGGAACCAACAACAGAATAAATCGGAAAGTTTTTGCTCAAAACAGCACGAGGTTAGAAGAACAACATCCGAACACATCCGATTACTCTGACATCTCGGACGTTATGTCCTAGTTTGAGGTTAAATTAAAGACCGCTGGTGTTTACTGTATAATGTTATGTCGCGAACAATGTAGATGATAAAACCGCCGATGAGCCGACACGTCCGATGTCACATCCGCATGTCTATTGTTTACGGTCGTGAACCGTTCACAAATTGTTACTGTAAAAACACTCGATTCATAAAGGCCGTCTGAATAATAAGGAACGTAAAAAAGCCAGGATCAATCTAGGTCGCGTGGAAATTTAGACGGACTACGCTTCGGGCGGGTCTTGGAAACTGCGGTTCAACCGTACTGTTTATAATATCTATAGGAATCCTTCCAAAAAAAAAAACGAGGGCCGAACGAGTTCGGTTGTCTAGTAGTACGATGTGTACTATGTAAAAACTGAGTTCAACAATAAAAATGGGTGTAAAAACTCCGAAAGTCGTATCGAACAACGTGTGAAAATTTTAACACGCTTGCTTTCCCGTTTTAGCGGCGTCGATTCCATTTTGACAAGACACTCGCCTGCGGTATCGCAAACCTGAAAATAACAAAAGTAAAATTTTTAACTCCTGTTTATTTTTTACCGCATCGCTCGATTTAAATTTATTGGAGCATTCCTTCCAAACGAAAACTTCATCTTACCGTTCGCCGTGAAATCCTCGTTTTGGTTTTTGGGGGGCACAACTCAAAAAGGAGGTAAAAAAAGCTCCAACCGGAGTACCACCGCCGGAGTCCGTCTTTGAAAAAGATCTCGGAAATCTAGAGAGCGTTCCGAATTACTAAATAACGTGACGGTAACAGATTTGTACTGCGGTTCGTACACCGTCGCGCATTTCAAGATGATTTCTCGAACTTTTTTTTTTTTCGTTATTATTCGGCGTGTCTGCAGCGGATGAGGGGTTTGTACAAATGAGTACCTGCGGGTACTATAATAAAGGCGAATTTTTCTCGTGTGTTCGTCGGATTTATCGTCGTGTCCGCGGCGTATAATACCGTCGTAACTCGCGAACAAACACACGGGGACAAGAAACACACAATAACACGACATGTACGCGCGTGTGTGTGTACGTGATAAAACGTACAAACGTGTGTGTGCGAGTTATACGATTTCACGTGTGCGAATACACACGTCGTGTGTACGTTCCTTTAGTCTTATTCCTTTAGTCTTATTCCGACTCATAAAGGTTCCTCTTCTACACACACGTATTACAGCTTTCTCCCCGGCTATACCGTTCGGTTCCCGCCCCCGTGTTCCTCCGTATAAAAGCGTATAACTTTTAATAACCGAGGCACGTTTTTACAGGGACGGGGACGAGAGAGAGATACGCAGAGTGAGAGTGAGGAAGAACGGACGTGTATATATATATATTTATGTGTGTATACGGGTAGGGCGGCGGTAAACGAAGAAAAATACCCGACAAAGCTTTACTCGTAAATGTGCATATATATATACGTGTGTACGTGAGCTCGCAGTAATGGCGAAAGACCGGCGGGTAGAAACGGACATAAATTGCTTTTGTTTCGACTCTCCTTTTTACGTCGCCCGCCCTCCAGAAATACATGTGGACCAACCGACGGTTATATATACCTACACACCTACCTACCTACCCCTTATACACGTATATATATATACGTTCTTCTTCTTCCCCAACGTTCGTATCATCTCGTTTCCTTGACCCGCCGACGCCCACGCGGTATTTTACTATACACGTATTTGTGTTATATTTGAAAAGTGTGCATTACGACTAAGGTTTTTCGACCGCGTTTTCCGCCGTTTTCCGCCGTTATTATACTGTGCCGTACGAAAACGCGTTTTGTGCCGTTGTAAATATTTTACGCTCCGTAATCATAGTAATAAACACGGGCTTACGGCGCAAACGCGATGGATGGGTGTGACGATACGCGTGTACACGTCTCGAGGTTGTCGGTCTAGTCGGCCGAAACGTTAACGTTTTTTTCGTGATTTTGATTCCTCTTCTGGCCGACCGACCGCCGGTGTCTCGAGGCGTTTTTGAAGAATCGAATCGTTTTTCAGTACGAAAAAACGGCTCGGCTGTTCCGTCGAAGAGACATTAAAGAACGGTTTTGAAGCGTAGCTTCTATCCTTAGCTTGTAACAGTCATACCTATTAGAAAGCACTATATATAGAAGCCACCGCCGTCGGAGTAAAATGAAAAATGTCATGCAACGTAACTTTTATCAGAGTAAGAGACACCGCGGCCAATCACAGCAGAGCATGGCTAAAACATGATAAACATGAAAAACAATGATAAAAAAACATGAAAAAAATTATTTTTTTATTTGTTATTTTTGTATTTAAATAAAACGAAAATAATAAATTTGATTGAATTAAACTTCATTTTTGTTTATTTGAACCAAACATAAATCTGCACGACATACACGGGAGCTACGCTTCTATCGGCTGTCCCATGACAGGTGCGCTTTTTTTTTTTTTCAAATTCCGAAGCTCAGCCAAAGTCTCGTAACTTCGCCAGAGCGCCAAAAGCAGTCTACTTGTATTTATACTACTATTTGTACACTCCATAGTGCATGAACGGCTGCGGTCACACACTATCGATGTAACGACATGTTTGAAAAAACCGATATAAAATCGTAAAAATCGTTTCGTGTACACATCTTTTTAGCTATTCACGTGCGTAAAAAACAAGTTGAAATGAGATAATAATTTAGACACAGTAATATCACGTACGAATGCTCGTAATGTTGTAATATCGTCGGTGAAATAACTGATACGACACAGAAGGATGTATAACATAATATTTTCTTTCGCACTGGCACAACGTCGAGCCTATTATACGTAACCCGCATTCAAGCGGAATAAACAACGTCTTTTACAAAACGAACCTAAGTGAAAGCTTTTTTTTTTCTTTTTACGAACAACATTGTTGTTACTTTTGAAACAACGCCCTCATATTTTCAAGTGTTCTACCGTAGTACTACCATGTCGTTACCACTCGTTCATTTTTCTACATACCGTAGATACCGTCAATATTACATTTTATTCAGACATCGGAGACGTACTTTGATAAAATTGATACGTTTTTAACTGTACATTCTTCAAAGAGCGGCCGTAAAATGCAAATCGACCGTTTTCATTAAGGTCCGCGAAATAGAATTAAAAACGAAACATAAAAAAAACAAAAAAAACTGAACGGCAAACGAACGGACGAATAAACGATTCGTCGAACGACAACCGCCGCGACGTGTTCGACTGGTACGCGCTCGCGGTCGGCGGTGGCGTCAAGTCGACATTGACAAAATCCTTTTGATATGATAATAAGGACTATATAACTCGAGTAATTTTGTACGAAATGCGAAAGAGCGGAGAACCAAAGTTCTCGAGTCACCTTACCTACCCCATTTCACCCGCCGTCTGCACCCCCCTTCGCAGTCCTTCCATATTTTATCCTCCTGCTCGTCGTCCCTGCACTGGCGCGGCGATCTTCGCGGGGTCTCCGGTCTAATGAATGTTGTTCCGTTGTCTGTCGACTTCCATGAATATTTAACGACTAATTGAACTCTACCTGGTCGGATTTAATAAACCGTTTTGTTGATGCACTCGCTATATTTTAACAAGCGACCCTTCAATGAACTTTATCGTCCTTTGAAGCCCTGCAGCAGCTACTGCTCGTCGTCTTCGGGCGCGAATTTAAGGAATACGTATACGCGCACAACAGTCGTACTATAGTATTTCGGGGAGACGCGAAAGCAGCTCCTCACGCGTTTTTGACATGTTTTCGGCTCGTCTTTTATGATTCATTTTGAAAGCCTCAAAACTCTTGAGAACGGCGGTTCGAGCACACACCGTTTACACTTAACGTCCAGGTGTAGAGAAACTGAGAAAAAATAATAGAGATTCCGTCGTTATCGGATCTGTATGAAAAAAAAAAATCACAATATTTTTGTGTAAGAATTGAGTTCCGACAACGTAACAGGCCCTTTTATACACTTACGCGTTTGTGTATTTTATCCGACTCTTTAGAACACTGTACGCATTACCGTTACTGGGTCAGGTACACTTTCTAAAACAGTTACATGACACATTTGTAACTTTACTTTATTTTACAAGGACACAAATCGTATTCATTGTAACTTAGAAAAAAAAAAAACTAACTAATAACCACTGTACATTGCGTACTTAAATAATTTTCCCGTAAACAAATCTTAGTACCCTCACGATCCATGTCGTATCTACGTTATACCTAGTGTTCAGCAGTCTTTTTTTATCTACTAAACATTATCTCTTTTTTTAATATTAGATTATTAGATTGTGTCTTAGCTGTTGGAAAAAGTCATTTTATTTGAGCTACGTATATAATCGATGTGTCCCAAAATAATATGAATTCACCCCCTGGTTTATCGGTTCCCGCAAGGGTACACTATACTTACATTTGTTTCTAGGAAAATGTTCGACTTCCTATTATAAATTCCAGACTCTCGACGAATTCGTGAATTTTGTTATTTCAAAGTTTCCCGATTGGGTTTTTGTTTATAATTTGTTTCCAAATAAAATTTATGTCTCCGAATATTTTTGGTACCAAAACTGATTTTTTCGGCATGTGGTTCACATCTTTAAAATTTGATATATCGAGATAAAAATACCCCGAAAACGCACAACTCTTGGAATATATTTAGTCACTGACACATAAATGTTTAACCCTTTCCAGATGAGTTAGAAATCTGAAATTTTCAGGATTGGTAAAGTTTTTACACGAAGCGTTTTGGTTTGAATAACACATTTTTTTTGGTGCGACTTGACGCACAAAATTACCCGATGTTTAATTATACATATATGCGTATTTATTCTTATGAACAGTGAATTATTCAACCAGAGAATTTTACATTTTATTAAACTTTGACATAAAAAATTCAAAGATACTATTGATTCGTGCAACGCCGAAAGTTTTTTTTATATGTTTTTAACACAGAATTCATAAAAACAGCCAATATATCGTTTAAAAAGTATTTTGATTTGAAAACTTGAACATAAGACACGTCTTAATCAAATATTAAAACAATACCCACATTTGTTTTCATTAAAAAAATAAAATAAAGTTGGTAATGCGTTTTATTTTAAAATGGTTTTCTATATCCTTCGTCGCTCATCAATGATTTCCCCTCAACTTTTGCGCACGTTGCAGTATATTAAACGCAATAAAACATATTTATAGTTTAATTCCAAACAAAAGCATAATAATTGGTATGCGAGATTTGCATACACTATACGGATTAACATTAATTACGTTCGGAATAATGTGGAAATAAGAACAATGGGTTTAATTTATGATCCTGTGTACTCGCGAGGTTTGATTAAATGGGTATTCATATAGTTTTGGTACACATCTGAGTTGATGAATTGTATTCGAGATAATATAATAGTTTAATTGTTTATTAAAACTAGTTAAATGACAGCAAGTGAAAGGAAACAAATAAATCGTTGACGGTACGTACATATATCTTTTATACAATATTATGTAGGGGACTAAACAAATTAACCAACAGGAAACTATTTTAAATCTTTGTATAAAACGACGCGAAGAACTGTTGTAAAGCGTAAATTGTAAGATTTATAAAAATATAGTGTTTGGAAATTTCATTAAGTTCAGTCATGGGCCGTAATTGTAGTTTGTCACTGATTTGGATGGATTACTTATTTAAATATTATTTATTGAACGATCTAACTAAAAGTAACAATCTCATTAAATTGTACATTTTGAAATCTTATATTCTGTTCAAAAAAGGATTAAAATTGTATGACATTTTTATCGCGTTTGAACGTCATCCATCACGTAATGCGAAATCACATACTATTTCTATCGATTGATGAATTTGAAAAAAAGTCAAATGCGAAAAATACTATGACGATTCAATTTTGACAGGTACTTTCAATGTTTCAATAACACCCATAATTAGTTTTGAATTTTGAAATTGTTTAATAAAAGTACAGCGGTATAATGTTTTTTGGATTGTTTAGTGACTAAACTATAAACTATAGGTTTTACAAAAAACAACTACAAGAATTTACGATTTTCAAAATTTTTCAATTTGTTCTATTACGGGTGTATTATTTATATACATTCATAAAATGATTTAAACATTTGAACGTGATCATACAATTTTAATTAACAAATAACGTTTATTAATTTCGATTGGCCAAAAATTTTGTTGCTACTGGTTTAACATTTTTTTTTTTTTTTAAAAATTTACCAAACATTAAATTGTAAACTGTTGATGGTTATAACATTATAGTTAGGTAATATAATAAAATTTAATGATGTTAAATTTTCGCGCCTGTGGATAGCGTGTACGGAACTAACTCAAATTGACTCGAATGCGTTCAAAATGCCTACATGGAACGCCTTGCTATAAGCACATGCCTGAAATGGTGCATCATCGTATTATATTATGAAATATAATATAGAAAATAATAAAAATAAAACTGACAGAATCAGTCATATAACAAATTAGAATTTCGGTTATAGTGTCAAATAATAATTGTGTTATTTGTCACAGTAAACATTAGTTTACGATGTCTTGGGATTCTTAAAAGTTTTCTTTGATTAATAGAATATTTAATATACCATTTAAACACGAGTACAAATTTTGGTAAGATCGACTTTTAATTAAATATTGTGTTTTAAAACATAAGTAGTTTAAAATCGTTTCATCGATTTTATTTCTACCTAGTTAATATTTTGGAACTATTGGTGCTTTGTAACATTATTCATTAATTTTTTCAAAATCAACTTTAATTTTCGTTGATTCTCAAAATATTGTCACTTAGTATTATTGTAGACAAAATTAAATTAATATTTAGATACGTTTATATAGTTGAATAATTACTTGCACATAATATCTACGGTTAAGCGCACAAGTCATGTACGTGTGTTTATTAAGTAAACTTTTACGTATTTTTCTGAAAACACATTTGAAATTTTAAATGAGGTTAAAATTCAGTATACAATATATTATTTTAATATATTTCAAAAATAGTTAATCGTCTTTTGAACTTGTTGTGAACAGAATACAATAAAAGACAATTCTTGAGAAATATTTTAAACGTGTGAAATTTTATACATTTATTCAGTAAAAACACAAATGTGTTGATACTTTTTAGTATTCGTTTAGCATTTATCACGTTTTCGTCAAACAACATAAGAAACTTACATAAGAATTGATGAATTAAATGGATAAATGTGGTAAGTGATCCTATATAGTACATACCACATTTATTGGCGTCAAAAACTGAACTGGATAAATGTGGTTAATGCTCTTATCATACTTATTATCTCGCCGTACCTATTTGGAGTAGACACCTTAAAACGAATTAAAAACATAAAATAATAAACATAAATACGGTTATTTTTGCTTAATTACTTCGCACTACTGTTGTTGTATTTTGATTCCAATTGTTTTGACCGTACTATTAATCGTTAACATGATTATTGATGAAAACAAAACAATCACGTCTATAATATGTGAAAATAAGTAGAAGCGTGAACTTCTAAAAACAAAGCAGTGCTAACACCGACAGCTATTTTTCCAGACACCAGGTATACTCTTTACATAAACTACGTGAGTTATTTTCAAAGATGAGCAATAACAATTTTTATAATTTATAAAATAAAAATTAAATTAAAATGTCTGATTTATTTTAGTTATTTGTAATTACACTAGTAGTGTTTATTCATTTTGTTCAAAGTTTTTAACAAATTAACCTAACCAAATTAAATTTTCCCAGTTTTTGAATGTTGAATTTTTATTGTATTATTAAGACTTATTTTTTTTTTTTTTACATCGAGATCCAAAAAAAAATAACTATATTAAATTTGACAGTCAATACTAACGATCTTCATTCACATAAAACATATTTAATTGAAGGCAAATTATTTGAATTGTTGATAAAAAGACAAAATGCGCCAAAGCCAAATACGCGACATCGGGCTGTGAGGGTGGTTAGTACACATTTATTACAGTCGAGTCAAATCAAATCAATTGTAAAATTTTACTTTTAAGATTTAAAATAACAAGGTGAACTATATTTTCGTTAACTTTGAACATAAAACTGATAACACCTTTCGAGTGTATACAAATATAATTTTTTTTTTTTTTTTACGACCCAAAATAATTGTCTCCATCACATATGTACGCGAGTAGTCATCAAATGCGCATAGTACTGAACAAAAACAAGAAAATGTTCGTACGTTGAATGAATGAGGAGGTTGTCTTTTAACAAAACAATTTATCGCAAAACGTACAAGATTTTATCGTTTAAGTATATTTTACACTTCGAAAAGTGGTTAGTATATATAAATGCATATTTTTGTTTGTACGTTTGTGGTACAATTCAATATATTATTTAGGTGTAAGCGTTAAAGCGTAGCAAATAGCGGTATGGAACGAACAAAAACTCTGTGTCCTAAAAAATTTCGTTCTTTAATGAACATAACGTTTTATACAATAATAATTTTGTTGGTCACTCTGAAAGGGAGAGATTGAAAAAATTATTTTTTTACGACCTCAATTCAAATCAATTTAAACATGCAATCTGACAGCCGATGTAAACGTTTCATGTTCGGCCGTTTCAATGGCATGTCATAACGTCAAAATATAATATCTTATGATCACGGTAACATAATCATACTATAATCACGACTATTATAACAGTTTGTGCGTTATTTCGAAGCCAAAAAAAAATAAAATTATTGTTGGACACGTACGAAATTCACTAACACGCGATTACAATTAGAGTGTGAGAAAATATTTATAATATAGAAATCAACTCTTCCTGTACGGCTATAATACTCAGGACCGTATCATCATGACCGTGATATTATGACTATATTAGTGTATGATGAGAATTGAGAAAATGTGAATACCGTAAATTTACAATACGAATATAATGACTATGGCGAGAAATTGCTTCTTATTGCTTCTTATATTGCTATAGTGGTACCGCAAATAACGCTTTTAAGGGTGCGCGAACGTTTGTTTTAAATCAAAAATTAATTTTTTCCTTCGATGAATTATATTGTTGTTGGACGAAAGGAAACCCATCTTTCCACAAACCAGTTTTAATAAAATAATTAACATATATAGATACTTTGTCGAATCGGTGGGATGTTACAACGGAGGTGTAGTTATTATGATTAAATAATGGTTTGGATAGAGTAAAAAATGTCAGGTCGTTATAAAGAATTTCTCGTGTAACATAAGAGCAAAAACATATTTCATGTTTCACATCAGACAAAAAAAACGATTGCCCCGTAATGTAATAATAACGCGTACACGCAGTGCTTGGAAGGAACGGGTTGAAAGGAATTCATTTGTATGGGGAACGTTTCCGAGACGGATCTCTGAATCTCAGTAAAGGAAAGATTTTTTTATTTTTCAAGACAGGGACGAGACTGGAACTGATTTTTTTTGACAAAACGAACCAATTCCTGGTTTTAATGATTATAAAAAGTTATACACATAGGTGTATCGTGTAGTAAATAATATGTAGCATCCGTAGACAAAATTAACATTCAATTAACAAAACATTTCAAACATATTATGCGATCGACTGTTATTGACTTTTGTTTTTCTTTCCTTTCTGATGACTCGTTCTTCTAAGCCGTCAAAGCTATAACCAGTGGCGGCGAGTAAAGAAACTTTTTTTTTTCAAAATGGACCGATTTTACCCAAACTACTCAAAACTAAAAATTCTAAAAAAGCTTTTGGGGATTTTACGGGGATATCTTAAAATATTTTTATAGATTCTAAATTTTAAACTGATATCGCCGTTGTAGGTGTTCAAAAAATTAAAATTTTACATCGACCCAGACGAATTCCGTTTATGGGTTAGTTCCCCTTTACGAAACTAACTGGCTGCACTAACTACGTACGTCGTATCCATGATTCGGCTACGAAAAGTGCAGCAATGAAATGAAAGGCTATGCGACTTTGTTAACAAAAGGAATACGAACAAGTCAGTATTGGTACTTATCGATTAATGGAGTAACGTTAGTTCATAAAATGGTCTTAGGACTTAGGTTATTATGTAAAACACAGAAACTTTGTTTCGTACGCGTAGTTTCGATCGTCAAGTTTGGTGAGAAAGACGAATTGAATGGAAAGACGTTTGAATGGAAAAGACGGCGGGCGAGACGACATCGCTTGATTTATAACTTTTAAGTGATTCTTTGTAAAGGGCATGAATGGACATTTTGTCGTTTGAAATTTTGCACGAAAACAGTTTGAACACGTCACCACCACCAATCGCTTTTGATAATCCGCCGTTTTCTTCGATATTTTCACGTGTTCCAAGTCGCCCGAAGTATGAAAATTTTAGAAATTTCAACAATTTACACTGTGTGTTTTTATCCGATCCTACAAATATTAATGTTCCGAAAAAAATGAAAAATTCCCAAAATTTTACGCTCCCAAGGGGGGGCAGTAAAGGTTTAAATTATGGACATTATCAAATTTTCGTGGTGACAGTTAAATGAAGTCAAATTTCGGTCTTCATTGGCCGTTTTTTTTGCTTGTAAAATTGATTAGCCCGCGAAAAAAGTGCTATCGGAACAACGAACTACGGTTTCGCCGTGGACGTTTGTAAATTTTTTATCGTGTCGCTCTTACCTCAGTTTGAAGCACCACCGTATCACCATTCCCTCGCTGTTTTTCAATGAAATCCGCGTAGTTTTTTCGCGGCGGTTTTCACACACACACACAATGATCGCAGGAAAGTTCTGCGTAGGTATGGAATAACGCCATGTTGTCACCAACAGTTTTCGCTACCGCACAAGTTCCGTTTTCGGGTGTTCGGCACAAGGCTCACGTCCTCACACTCCGTATTTGTACGAGAAACTTTTCCGCGATAAATAACGCCGTCGTTGTAAAATAAACGGTAAGTACTGTCGTCGATTCGTTTCGGGCGATTCGGACGGTTCGATACAAAAGGCATTGTTCGATCATTATTTGGCCGGACACTGCGGGTAAAACACCGTTTTAAGAAGAAGTAGTGACGAATTGAAATTTAACGTAACTACGGTTCGATCGAATCGTACGAAATCGTTCTATAAATTATTTTTTCTCCTCTTGGTCACCCCCGTGTGGCAACGGCGACAGCGCGCGTGCGGGGTGAGGGGGTCGACAGTGACGGCGAATAGAGTAAATAAAAACCGTTTTTTCCACGTCGACTCATTTTCACGATGTTGTTTCGACCGGATTTTTTGTTGTTTCCGGCGTGCTCTCGGGGCGCAAATTAATTGGGGAAAAAAACCATACGCGGTCGTTTGGTTTACGCGGCGCGGTATCGTTTTCGCGTTCGATCGGACGGAATAGCTAGCTGAAAAAAAAAAAACCGTATTTTTTTTTTTAACGACATTGTTTACGTTCAAAACGAATATCATTTTTTTCTTTTCCCCCGCGTCAAACGACGTATAGTAGTACACCGCGGGCGATTCGTCGTTTGGTCGTCACCGAACACGTAATGTACCTAACCTACGTACGTACTATTTGCACTTTTTCGCCGACGTTTCCGCCGCCCCGGACGTGTTTGCACGATACAATAACGATATTAATACGCGGCGACAGCGCCGTCTAAAAAGGGACGGTTTCACGAGGCGTTTCGTTTAGGGATGTATGTAAACAAGTATCTCGTTTTACGGTTCATCGTGGTCGCCGTCTCTCCGTCGCACCGCGCGCGGCCGCTCGTTATAGAAAACTTTCCGCGCGATCGGTGACAACAATCATACTACAGGGCGCGACAAATAAGACCGAACGTGTGAAAAAGAAATAAATGCGCGTGTATTAACGTGTCACAGACGTCGTTTTATTTCAACCGGTCGTGAGAACACTGGAATTTCTTTTGCGATCGAGCCCTACGTAAGATTTGTCAGGGGGCAACGACTTTCCGGTTCGTTTCCGCGGATCGGAGACGACGCGCCGGAAAACGCGGATCGCGAACCGGTGGAAAATCGTTCGGCCGAAGAGAAGTGGTCTCACACGATAATTACGGTTATACGACGACATATTCGGCAGCCGTAAACTTGGCACGGCTTTCCGTCGATTTCCCGACAGTCTGAACGGTCATTACACGACCTCCTAAATGACTGCTCCGAGTCGTTTTTGCCGCATCCTGTATACCGCAGCGAATCGTGGTGGCACCCGTACGTATATCATTGTACACACGACCGGACGACGACCAACTGTCACCGCGAAACTGTGTAGTAAAATACAATACGCACCCCCACACCACACCACCCCGGCGAGGACCGACGAAAAAAAAAACCCCGTCGACGAATTAATTTACTAATCACGGTCGTGATTATTACACGCACGATATGATACATTCGTTATACCGATGTATGATGCCCTCGTCAACCCTCCGCGATGATATTGTGTTACACGACGGCGCAAAAACACCCCACATCGCGGGCGTCGTACGATGACAACGTATTATATTGTGCGCTCATCGGCGGAGGAGCAGATGCGGGAGAGCGCGGTAAAAAAAAGCAATTCGTTTTTTACTCGTTTCTAGACGCGTATAACGCGTATAAGAACCTATTGTTTTTACACGTTTTTTAAGCGAACAACGATGTTTTTTATTTCCCCGTCTTCCCCGCCGTGGTACCTGCGACACTGTTTCGGGCGGACGGAATGCGCCGACTTTTGGATTCGGTTATTTTCCTGATCTTCCGGTGTTTGTGGACGTTAAAAACGTCCAAAACGTTACAGTTCGACGAAAAGGTCCTCACACAACGTTAAGTGGTTAGTAATAGTTTGGGCTTTTTAAAAGGTGTGTCACCCAATCACCCAATCTCGGCCCGTGCGGTGAAGCGATATTGTCGTAGTCGATTAAAACAACACCCAGGTCCGTCTTCGGAGCGCAATCTGAACGGGTGTTAATAATAATACGCCGTGTAGTTTTCCAGCGATTGTTATGCGGGAGCCACTTGGAAAAACGTGAAAAATCGTGCCTCGGATAAGCGTTTTCCGGATAGTTGAAACGCTGGAAACGTGGAAAGTTTAAAACTGGGAGATCAAAAATTTTTAACTACTTCTTTACCATGCGAACGGTTAATTTCTGTGGTTTTTTTTCTGCTTTTTCGTTAATGCAGTCACTTCAATGTATTAATGTGATTTAAAGCTAGGATATCGTATTGTTATGTACCTGAGCGGGGCGAGTGTCAAAACACCGCAACAATAATGTACCTATAGTTGTTACGTCCACGCCATCCGAAGTGTAAATGTAGATCAAGGATTTTTTTCCAAAAAAAGATTTTCCAATTTTTGATTTTTCCGATAATTTTGAAGACCGAGTTTTATAGGTCCAGTTATTTTTCGAATCTTCCTAGTTTTGATTTTCCGAGTCTCACGCGCCCGTTCCTTATTGGGTCGTACAGGAGAATTGAAGACTTCTATCCAGCGAAAAACCGTCTATTTCAACGGTCGCGTTACGCGATGTACAGTATTCGTTCTACTACGATGCCCTAGAGTTTTCCACAAGGAATGTATTCGATTTAAGACTATTTTACGTGAAAATATCAACTGAAATGTAACGAAAAAAAAAAAAGTATTTCAATATAATGTTCGTGATATAATTCCAGAAAAATTAATTTTATACAATTTCAAAACACCGTATACATTTTTTTTAAGTTAGTGTGATTATTCGATAACACGTCGCGCAGAGGTATCAACGTCATCCTGTCCTAACCTTAGACGTGTTACGAACGAGACGCGATGTACACAGCTGCGGGCACGATTTGGGGGAGGGCTTAGTCTCTCTAAGCCCTCGAATTTTCGAAAAACACGCAGAACAGCAAGTTTTGATTTCAGCCCTATCGCTAACCTAACCTACCTACACAGGCGTTAACTCGATTCAATGGAGTACGAGATCTAACGGGCCGTCAACACTCGGTATTTCGATCTTCGTCAGAATGCGCTTTTCACACTAAATCTCGCGTTATTATGTTTGTACGCGCGTGACGAGGGTCCGTTTCAAAGGAGCGAAAACGCTAAACGGAAAAAGTTCGTTATATTTGTATCGTGCGCGTGGCGGGTTCCGGGCGTCGTCGCCAAAAACGGGTGGCGGCGGCGGCGGCGGCGGCGGTTGTTATTATTATTATACCGATACGGGCGCAAAGAGATATTATCGTCGTGTGACAGACGGTTTAATTTCAATTTAATAACTGTGTAAATTTCGACATGTTAGCGTCGCGCATGTATTATACGCGTGTGTGTGTACATATATATATATTTAAACGTAAAAGGGGTCGTTTTCGGCGACTGCGGATGAACCGACGAGATACGCGAAGGGACGAGCAGGGCGAACGTACTGCAGCGAGAGGGACCCGGAGAGTCCTTTGTCAAATCAGTAGTGCGAAGATAATTTTCCGAGCAAATGCGCGACGAACGGGTGCCGACCGGAATATAATATGTATACAGGACCGTGCGCCGCTTATGTAAACACGACCGGTATACCCTCCGAACCCTGCGCCGCCCGCCCTTTCGCCGCCCGATCCCCGCCGCAGCGTAAAAGCATACAGGGTCCCATATTTGGCCGGGCCCGTATATCACATTATTATTATTATATTTATGTACGATATGACGATAATGTGCGGTGCACGCGTGTAATGATACACGGCACCGCGCGTTCTTATAATCCGCGTTGTGATATCGTACAAAAAGGGATAAGCCGACCGAAACGCCGGGTCTAGTAGAGATTTTTTCAGAATTCGAAGAAGGGCGTTCAAAAGTTGACGTGGGTTGATCACGCCGAGATCGCTGGATCCGGTAAATCTGTGCGACGGGCGGCACCGAGGAAGGGTTTTCCAAAACTCAACCGAAGCGTTTTTTGGAAGAATTCATCGCTCAGAGTCGTATGGCCGGTTGTTTCCGAATTCGTGTAAATTTTATTTCAAATCGTTTTACCGAGCCTCGGCAAACTGAATCCGGGGCAACGCCGGGACTGCTATAGTACATATACACACCGGGGCTATCCCCAATGTGCCGTGTTAGAAAAAAACGTTTAGTTTTGAATTTCAAACTGATTCTATGTCACGTTAAGTCCAGTGAAAAAAATCACAGGATTCAACGCGCGCGAGTGCGTTTATAATATCGGATTACGAGATTTCGGACGGAAATTCGCGTTCCGTCGGTACTCGGTTTGAAAAAATTTTTCGACCGTATCTGCACTTTAAAATCTACGAAAATCGATAGAAACTGCACAAAACTGGTTTTCGTAAACAACGTTAAAATATTTTGTCGTACAACGTTCTCGACCGCACGAGTACAAAAAGCTTGAAACATCGTAAACTGCGTTGTGCCGACCGATAAAATAGATCTGAAATATTTTGAATGCGGGTTCAAAGAGCACTGATCGTCTTTGTCCATTTGAGATTTTTGTCGGATAAAAATCTTGATTTTTCTCGATTTCGAGGTTTAAAAATTGTCATAATCGACACTACGAACAGGTACGCATAAAAAAAAAAAAAAATTAAATGTTTTCTATGTACCTATATTTTAAATGATAATATTATGTCAAAAACATAAAATTGCGAATCGGTGTTGGATGTTTTTATCATGTTTTCTACTTTTCGGAAATCCTGGCTACGCCACTGTCGCACGCCACTTTGAACAACACTTCTGCCACAAAGTTGTGAAATCCGTCCTGTTCACAGCGTGCAGTGTTTACTACAGTAACGGGGTAATAGTGCGTGATAAGGTTTATGGCATTCAAACATTTTAATTTAAAGTTGTACATACCTAAGGCACCTTTAGAGGAGACGTTTTTTTTTTTTATTTAATTTAAGAACGCGGCATTAACGAAAATAAATAATATGCGACAGGCGTTTCGCAGACTGACGACTGGAATTCTTAGTTCTCAACCCGATTTCTCGTCACTCAGATTTTCGGTTTTCCTGTCGTTTCACGTGAATTTTTCACGGATCAAAGCCGAATTACCTAAGTAGCCGCAAATTTTTAAGCGCGAAATTTTTTTATATACGGGTTGTTCTGAAAAGTGGTTGGAATAATCGCGTACTAAAACAACGTTCGATTCCAATCGAAACAGCGAGAGTATTGCTTTAGTTCCCGTCAAGACGAATTACAACAGCGTTTTTTCAATAAACTCGCGGCTCTGCTCATAGTCATGTTCCTAAGCAGCTATGATTTCGCTATCGCAGTGTAATTGAATGTGTAAATATACACGTCATACTGACCACCCGACCGCGTCACACTATTATTTTTTTCTTCAAATATTTCTTTTATTTTTCACGCAATTACAAAGTGATGTTGGATATTTTAATTCAATTTTACGTTTCGTTCATTACACACTTTGGCCTCGATATCTTTATTACCGGATTTATTTTATCCTTAGATGTTTTATTTTATCACTGTATGAAACGTACTAATCTTATTTTATAGATCCGGAAGAGTATTGTTTCACAACGGTATATATATGTTTTTTCGTCGTTCCTTGAAAACGACCCCCATAACCTAATTTGGACTTGATACTAAAACGACAAAATTCTGCACGGTTATTAAACTGAATTGTTTTATTTTTATTTGTATTTTGAAACAATACGTCTGCGACTCTTTATCGTTTCAGAGCCTCGGGAATTAATATTGTATCTTTTATCTCGTATGGATCATATTGAACACATTCTATATTGTAACACGCCTAAACTGTACGATTTGCACATGAACGAAGAATGTTGTTCATACGTTCAATTTTATATAAAAGATAATTTTTTTTTTTTTATAGTAAAAATAATTTTGATCCATGAACTACTTTAATGAAAAAGTAATGACGTTTTTGTATAGAATAAGTGCTCCGATCGTTACGTTGAATGGCACACAAGAGTTGCAATTTTCTTTTATTTCAAAAATTTTTTGATATGTTTATTATTTTCCGAGTTGTGTGTGTGCCGAAAACAACAAAAATGACAAAATCTGGTGCCAGAACGGTTATATTAAACTATTGTCATAAAAATTATTCCATGTCGTTTTTAATTTTTTGTGAACTAAATTAATTAAATACACCATAAACGATTGAAAAAAGTTTTTGCTAGGCATTTTTTAATTTTACAAGCATAATTTTTGTTAAATACGGTTTTTACCAGGACATATACGAGATACCGTTTTAAATTTGAGTAAAATTTGAGTAAATTAACACGGTATGTCAAAATCAAACTGCAGACTTTGTCACAAATACGTCTCATCATTACTTTTAAACATACCAAAACGATGTGTGTACACATCGAACTGGCGACACACAGACGTGATTTTATTATCTTTTTGAGTGTTCGTTTAGTAAAGTAATATTATAAAGTCGAAAATGTGTTTACAGTTTTATAAGTATACTTAGTTGTATACGATTTTATTATTATACACGTAGAAACAGTATAAAAATACTGATATAATTATACGACGTGCGCGTAAAACTTTTATTTTGCGACTTTGAGCGGAGTTATAAAATTACTATAACATCTTCGAGTGATAAATCCAATGTCGATGTACCTATTATTATTTACATTAATTTCATTTATTAAACTACAATACATACATTATTTGTTATTTACGTTTGGTACATCAAGTAAAATGTCACAATATTGCTATCAAATTAAATAAATCATTGTTCGTCAAAATTATTAACGTGCGCGTTTGATTATAAGACTAAAAAACCAAAACAATACGATTCACTATCTAAATTAATGTGTAGTTAAACATTTTGTCACAGAACTGTATGGATACTATTTTACCATACATACCGGTTGAAATATATACATCATATGATTAAACGAATCGTAATTTTAAACATTTTCAATTGAAATACCCACTCGTATATTTTTAGAATGGCGACGCTATCGGTAAAATTATTTTTTTAAATACTGGATACCGGTCGAGCGAGTAATAAAAAATATGATCTCACGACTTGTGTTCCGCGACGTATGAAATTGGGGGGCGATATTATGTTATTCGTACTACACGTTTTTCATCTTACCGAGTATCGTTGTTACCGAATAAAATATATTATACTCGAACAACAAAATTATCCATTAAAACTGCTTCAGATAATATTACACTCGTTTATTATTAAAATGTTTGTTATAATATTATTATTATTCAACGTGAACACCTTAAATATAAACGTAAAAGATGCAAAACCGGAGGTAGTATTTTTTTTAAAACGGTTTTTGTGGCCGAAACTGGTTTACATTTTCTTCAGAGAACTTATTTGTTTATCGGTAAAATTATGCACATAAACTTTATAATATCAATACTAAACATGATATTCAGTTGAGTCGTACGACAAAACTTTTAAGTATACGATATTCACAAGGTGTTGTTAAAATGATATTTTACGCCAATCTGTCAATAGAGTTTTTATCATTTTCCTGTCAACGTTAAATGAATACCGTAAATCTGTTTATTTCAAAAAACAATATTTTAAAATGGCGACATTAATAGAGCATAGAGTCTGGTTGTTTCAACCAATTTTTTCTATTCAGCGGAAAGGTTTATAACTCGGGAGATTTCTGTTCGTATATAGTTTGATACCGAAGTACAAGAATCGCTGTTCAAAATCATTAATTTATCAATCGGTAATATTAAAATACAGTGTACGTATATTGTCGATCGCGAGGGAATTTCTCGTTTCTAAAACGATTTTGTTCTCATTAATCGATTTTGTTGTGTAAAAATATTACGCTGGGTTATAAGCGCACATAGCGCAAACTTAAAATAGAACATCTTATCAGCTGTTACTGTAAGAGTAACAGAAAAGATTCCATTGTGAGTATATATGGATACGATTTGTTTATTTTTTTTTTGACACAAAAACGTACTTCGCCGCACTACACCTTTTTTGTAGTCTAAAAATTTGAAAACTTTCTACGACGATACGAGCATTAGATTGGTTGATCGATTAAAAAAAAAGTTTTGTTATACGCATAGAACGTTTTCACTCCCGGCTGCCAAAACGTGCAGCAGCACTGGCGACTCGGTCTCGCGAATCCCGTTTTTTTTTTTTGGAAAAAGTATAAACGAAATCGCAGACGTTTGCAAATTTTTTACCAATTTTACCGTTTTGGAGGCGTTTCAACTACGATAAACCTTCTCCCGACCATCCAAAATCTACACGACGTTATGATGCGCCCATTTCGTATGACAGCTCTCTCGTTCGGTTCAAGAGCAGCTTTTTACTTTTTTATTTTTTGTTGCGAACGAACAATAAAACACTGTATCATATTATATCGATAGTTTAGGTCGCAGACGACATCGGACGTGTTACGCTGTCATCATTATTGTAATAACGCAATACGGTACCTAATAATTTGCTGTAGTTTTCCATATCGGTGCATCGTACGAAAAAAAATCCGTAAGTACTTATTCCGCTACAACAGATTAAACACATGCGTTCACAATCACAATGCGTATCGCTTTACAACCGACGGAAAAAAACGTATTATAAAAAAAATAAACAGTCTCTGTTTGACAGATGGTCGGTCGCGGGGACGACGATAATGGTAATAACAATAATTATTATTGCGATGTCCCTTTTCGTGTTATTATTATTATTTCAACTGCCGCGCGCGCGAATTAAAAAACACCGACACGACACACGGGATCGTTGTTTTAAAAACAAACCATCGCTTTTTACTTACATACGACTATATATTGTTTTTGGAGCAGAGGCGCAGCCAAACAGGGGAGGATGCTAAGGGGGCTATAGCCCCCATCCCATGATCATTGTGGACGAAAAGTGAATAACGTGCACATTAAATCATCAGGAGTGATCATATTGATGTTGAACGATGAATAAAATTCAGCCAAGTCCAATTTGTTTTCACTTTGAGTCCTCGTTGAATCATCAAAGTCGTTAACCGATTCAAAAATGAAATCGATTCAGACTCTAGAATTTAGAAATTAAAACTTATTTTTTTCAAATTTTTAATTCCTGAAATAAATTACAAGCGAATAAACGGTACGGTTAAACCAACGTATACCTACTAGTAGTATAATAGTTACTTTAACGCATATTTTTACTCAATTTCGCGATCTTTTTACTTTCTCAATATGAACCCGGTACAGTTAAAACATTAAATACCTTTATTTGATCCTCGAGAACTTCATAGATAGTATTCAAGCTGTATAAATTATTAGAAATCGTACATCTTGGTACGCGATATAAAGCTTCAAGTGTTGCAAGATATCCTAAGACAATTTGTAGTTAAATTCTATCAGGTCTCGCTTTTCAACTAGAGGCATGACTTTTGATAATTTCAAATTTTGCTTCTGACATTCGTAAGTCGTTTTTCATCATACTCGGCATCTTTGGCAGCCCATATGGATATGGAACAATGGAGACAGAGTATTATTCCAAATACTATGACCGCTAATGAAACGCTTTTTCATTGCAAACATTTTCAACCTTATATTCAAATACGTTTGCTGTCAGTTACTTCTTCAACTCCTGACAGAACGTTTTTTACCCTCAAACAACTACAAACCTATGTTATTAGGAGCTCAATGTCCGAAAAAAAAAACTCAAAGGGGTTGAAATGTCTAAAATCAACGACGATAAATGAAAATTTAATTTTAATTACCTACTGTCTATGCTCAAGTGTCTCCTAGATATGAATGCAACTAGCAGAGTGGAGCTAATAAGCGGTTTCATTATTTCATTGATGTATATTTTGACTTGGTTATTAAGTTTTTTTATGTGTCTATAAATAAATAAATTTTTTTTCCTAACTTTTCGAGCGCATTAAACGATAGCAAACACTTTATAATGACTTTGTTGCGGTCACATCTCCAAAAACTCCTCCTTACCGATAAACCGACGACTCGGGAAAAAAACATTTAGCCCTCCTCCCCTAACGAAAAACCATGGCTACGCCTCTGGTTAAACGTATGAAACGCTTCGGAAATGTTTTTAACAATAAATAACATTGTTTACTTACAAAACGCGTTTCGTATTTATCCCTAACGTCGGTCCGAGATGTTTGTGAAAACAAAAACATTTAACACGACGTATCACTTAAACGGAACCGTCGGGAAAACAAAAATGTACATTTTTATGGACCCGCCGGTTTCCACGGAGAGAGTATAAAATTCGAATATTCTCGGCGATGTATACGAATGACATAAAACTCCGCACTGATCCGAGCGGAAACGGAACGAAACGTTTTATTTGTTTCCAGAAACATCGAACGCGATTTATTACTCTCTAAATACGTTATACAATCGTATATTTTATGCGTCTTATGCGATTGGAATGTACAAAAAAAAAAAAACATTCCGAAAACGATGATATTTATTACAATTCTTATTATGCATACAATTAATGAAATACAATATTGTTTAAAAACGTGCTCGTAATTCACCGTTTATACTTTTCGTGGATAATGTTCAAACACAGGCTGTATTCTTTTAAATTTGTACTCATGAGAGTATTCATACTCAAACGAGATACCTACTTATAAGCACCGCAGCGACTACGTGGGAGACAAAATATTATGATACGATTCATATTTGAGTTAGGTGTGTACAAACGTGTGAAATTTCAGCGACGCGTTTTTGATTACACGTAATATTCTTTCTGTTACGAATGAAAAACCATCCATAATATCAAGTGTAACGGGAGGAAAAATTCTAAGGAGTCGAAAGCGTGATTCATAATCCGCCGTATATAAATTTATACGACCAATGTAAGTGAAACGCCAAAGCAAAGATTTTCAGTGAAAAAATACCGTAGGGTTTTAACGTAAAAATATGATCTTAGAAAAATTTACCAGACGTAGGTATGTCTCTATACATTTTTATGAACAACGGGATATAAAGCTCACTAAATATTCAACGCAGTGTCAAAAACGATTTTTACTATATTTACCGTGCTTAGGTTCAAATTCGCGAAAGTTGTGATTATTAATGTTTTAAAATAAGTTCGAAATGATAACGTCCTCGTTTTTTTTTTTTTAAAAGTCGGGTAAAAATACGAACACGAATGAATGTAACGACTAAAGACGTTGTGAAATCGTTTACAATCGAAATTTTTCGTTTTCGGATTCTGAGCGTCAGCGAAGGATGTGTTGTTTTTACAACGATATAGGTATTTTTCTTTTTTTCTGTGATCAAAAGTCCTTGTAGAAAAACTGGTCCGATTTTAACGTACCTCAACACAGATGGATCCGGTATTTCGTTCGGAGCGTTTTATGGACTGTTTTCGAGGAAAAAAAGAAAACGGCCAAATTTTCGAGATCGCTCCGGTCCACTTGAGATTTATTAAAGAGGGTTAAACGGGTTTACCGCGGAAACTGTTCCAATCGATCGTTTTTAACGGCGTTACGGAACATTCGAATTCTGTCGGAACCGAGTTCGCTCAGAACTTTCGTACCCCCGGTGGCAACCTGTCCAATCGTTGCTTCTCCGGACACGCGAAATCACGCGTTTAGACCGTTCTAAACTCGAGTGACTCCTCAACGCCGCCATCCCGTCGCGCGACCGGCTTTTTATTTCTTCCCGTTCCTGACATCGGTTAATTCGCGCGGTTAACTTTCCAACCGGGTTTGACCGTCGAGCACTAAAGCGTGTCGCTGTAGAAAAAAAAGAACGGTCCCCGGGGGCACTCGCAGTCCGTGTTATTATAAAAGTACCAAAAAAAGGTGAAAAAAAAAAAGAGGACCAGCAAAGCGGCGACCAAGTCGTGCCGAAGCGGAGAGGAAGTGATTTCGCGCAGCGCGCGCACACACACAATGTGATACGGTCGCCGCAACTTTTCTCCCCTAGCACCACCCTTCACACCCCGAAAGGGGGTTGACCGCCTCCGTCCGCCCTTACTGCGTCGTGTGCCCCCCCCGTCGCAACAAGTCACACTCGGATGCGGCGTCGCCGCAGCGCAGTTCTTCGAGAGGGACACGCCACGGCGGCGGGCAAACATTAATTATCGTCTCCCGGAAACTTTCTACATTTATATCCCCGCGCCGCCCCCGCTCGCTATCTTAATATAATATCGCCGCCGCCAACTCGATTCCGCCGACTTTACTCTTCGGCCCGTCGTTACGCGGTATTGTACCGTTGTCGGGCGCGTATTGTTTATTATACACCTACCCCGTACACAGGGTGAAACGCAAAAAAAAAAAACGGTCTGAAGATAGTGTCCGTAAACGAACGTTTGGTGGAAGTCTACACTCAGTCTTGAAAGAAATGGCGTGCGTTGATTTCGCTCGGACCGGCTTGGCGGGGCGGGGTGGCAGCGGCTAAAGTTGAAGTTTTTTTTTCTAAACATTTTCTTTACAGCGTCGTAGTATTTGGATTAATTTTCACGGGATTCGCGTTGAGGTTTCCCGTGTTTTTCCGCGATGCACAAGCCGGTACGCGCGCGTGAGACCCGCTGCAATACGGATTCGTCGTTCGCTTCGGGCGTGCGGATTGCGATGGACTCATCCGTCGAGACTCACCCTGTGTCGCGGGTTCACCGTTCGGAACCCAAGCGAGGGAACAGTTCGCCCGCCACCGGTCCGATATCGCCTACGCACTCGCCGCCGACCGTCGCCGCAGTTTTACGCGCCGGCAACACCCCAAATACTAATAATAATAAATTCCGGTTTAGCAAATTTAATAAGAATTCGCGCGCGTGTGATTTGTTGTCGTCGTTTCGTCCGTGTTGTCCGGCGATTTAACGAGCGTTACAACACGTAATGTGTACAGCTGAAACGCGCGTTTTTACTTCGATTTTACGACCCCTGAGCGGTACGCGCGATTCGCGTAGTGGATTGAAAACCCCGCGACGGATTCGTCCGGATCGTGTTGTGTATTGGAAAAATTCTGAAAGAAAACCGTCAAAACCGCTCGTATCGAACTCGGGTTGTTGCCCCGTCTGCGAGGCTAAATCTCTGTGGTCGTTACGGTACAGCCGACAATCGGTTTAAATATAAAGGATCCGTCCACAAAGTACATTTCATAATTCGACTGTTTGTACACCTACACTAGACTATACTGACGAACAACGTTCGAATATCACCACCAACGAAAAGATCAAAGTGTCCGTCCAACGTGTCTGGTTCGGCTCACGCGCCGCGTATAAGATTAAACGGCGAACCTAGAAGACGACGACGCACCAAAATGGCATGATCGTTTTAACGTCTTGACGTCCGATGACGAGTGTGTTTGTATTATTTAAAAAATAATTATTACGTTATACTACTGCACGACGTAAACGGTTATTTGTATAAAAAATCACCCACGCGAATCTCAGAAAAACAACGTAGTGTAATACGTAATAATCATCGTCGTTGTTGTCCGTGCGCGTGTAAACAACAATCAACGTACGTTCGTGACGTGGCCGAGCTATACGCTGTTCGATTTCACGAATTGGACACGTCTTTTCATAAACTCCGGTACGCGTGGTGTAAAATTTTCCAGAAACAAAATCTGGACGAATTTCACCATCCGGATGTCCCGCGGTTCGTGAAAAATTCGATTTCGCTATTTCAACGATTCGTACGTGGCCGCACTCGCTTCCGGCGTTGTACCTACACCGCGTGTACATAAAAATATCATTCAGACCGTCTACAAATTATACTGCTTTTGGTTGGCGCGTTTTTCGATTTTGACTAGGTTTTAGCTAGACACGTTTGGAAACGTAAATTTCTCGACGGCGATTAAGCGCGCACTCGGTTTCAAAAGACCGTAAACACCTAGTCGGAACTCTTTTGAACCGCGTGAAACACGAGCAGACTGCTAAACACATGCTGTAGTACATGTACTATAATTAGTGTAACGCGTAGATTGTACGTCACTGTTTGTGATTAATAGCAACACTCTACCTATAAGAAATTAGTACAAAATCGGACGCTTAAAATAATTCAAAGTGTAATCATTTTATACTAACAACAGTGGCGGTTACGCTTTTAGTCCATGAATTAATTGCGCACGACTATAATATTTAACTGAACGTGTTTTCGATTATTGATAATCCGACAGTTGTGTTACGTTAACCAACTTAAATGTTTTATAACCAACTATATTTTTGAGTTTTATACGTTACTAAATTGTCCATAAGACTTTTTATTGTATTTTACGACATTGACAGTATAGGTTTGGAATAACTGTATGAGCACCTATCGATTTACGTACCCAACTTTGTAACTTTTTCAATGATTTAACTGTTTGTCTTCAACGATCTTAAAACCAACACCGAAATCGCATCTCGACGGTTCACACAAACGTTTCATTTTTTTTTGAAGCAATAGTACAAAATTGAAAAAAAACCGCTCTTCGTATTTACAGACATATCTTGATAGCGTAAGAAAAATTATTTTTACGAAACCGTCTAAACGTTTATCCGACTTTGAATTCGGTTAGATTTCGGTTGTTTTATTACAGTTATTAACTATGAAAAACAACGCGCGTTATGTAAGTGCGCTGCAGAAAGTGAACACCGCAGAAGTTATGACTGTTTTGAAAATACAATCGATTTCACAATTATTACTAGAGGAGAAACACCGTAAAAAAATAACACGACGAATACGAGAAACGCGAGGATTACAACGCACGATAGTTTTTATTAATGAACGACCGGCGTAGGTATTTTTGTACCGAGATTTAAACATCACGTTTTATGCTCTGTGACGGAATAAAAAAAAAAACACGTTTTACCATGACCGCCGTGTTATAATCAAGTTTGCTAATGAGAGGATTTTTGTTTATTTTTTAGATTTTTCCGAGCGACCCGAGTTTTGAGCATGTAATATTCATTCGTGCACGTGTGTACACCTACGTCGTAGGGTCCGTTTTCGAATTATCAAACGATTCGTTTAACACGATTAATCTCATCAATCCAATCGCTCCTGATTAGAAATGAATACATATTATAATTTTATGAACATATCCACGACCCCGAGATTAAGTTTTTGCGCGTTTATTGTGCGAGACGATCCCGAATTTCGATAAAAATAAGTAAAAAAAAGGGACATAAAAATAATTATAGTTTAGTTTAGAATAGAGTTACAAAATATACAGAAAATAGACAGTTAGAAATAGTTTAAAATACGTTTACAACATTTGTATAAAAAAAAAAGTATGACTTACCATTGATTTCAAGTCTCGAGTTAGTAGTAATAGATAATTTTTTTTTTTTTACCAATATAGAAATAGCTATAACTGTTAATTTGTTAGTGTAAAGTATAACTGTTAACATTTAAAATAATTCCAAGAAAAGAAGAAACTGCTTACTTTGGTTTCAAGCGTTAAATAATTCACATTTTATTTATTTAGGAATTAGAAACTAATGTCGACAAATTAACGAAAAATTTAATATACTAGTTAATAAAATACAATCTAAAAACGTGTACACAATCATTCTTCAATACTAGTCCAAAATATGAACGCCATTAATATTTTAGTTTTAAAAAAATAAATGTACGTGTTTAAAAAAAAAAACGAAAAATTTGGAAGCCAAAAATGAAAATAAACATTCAAAATTTTCGAAATTGCTCCTTTCGAGTTGTTGAAATCTACACGTGTCATTAATGAAATTAATTTACTGCCGAAATTTCAATCGATCGTTTTTAAGGAACTTTGAAATTTTCGATTTTGTTATTTCACGCGGTGAGAGTAGTATTATACCACGGTTGAGTGTTGAAATTTCAATACGATCTGATCGGAATACGTAGTTTTAAACCGCGCGGTTAAAAAATCGGATTACACAAATTCGGTTTGTCATTTTGTCGTTGAACTCGTCGTATCACTTACGAGTACAAACCCACCTGTAAACAATTACGGTTTTTTTTACACATTGATTTGGATTTTTTTGATCGTTTCAAAACTTTTGAGAGCCGAGTGTAGAATTTTAAAATCTCTTCGACAGTTTACCGGGACGTACCTAGACAACCGAGCTCACTCAGAACCGTAGGCATATCGGGTATGAAATGACAACCGTTCCGAACTAGCCACCCAAAGCGCGTGGTGGAAACGACATTCTCGGTTAGGTTTTCGGCGCCGTTCGCGACGTCGCGGCGAGTCGCAACGAGAGGAGCGTATTCGGAACAGTGTTCGTCCAGAGACACGTCGTTCGGTTTCGTGAATATTTTAAACTTTTCAACCGTCGCAATCAATAATTTAAGACACACGCGTTGCATTCGCTTTAACGTTATTATTATTATTACTAATGTTATCGTTGTATACATACGTCTACCGCAGCCGCGTGTACGTATAGGTAACTAAACTATCGCACGGATATCACGCGCTGGCAACGGATTTTCACCAGAAATTGAATTGTTAATCGCTCTATTAATGCCGGAGTTTGCCGGCTGTCTCGCACCCTCAAAACCGCATATTACATTACAACGGCGCTGAAGTATGCGAAACACGTAGTACAGGTATATTCCGCGTTCCGACGTGTTTCGCGGGATCGTTTCATAAAATCGTTCGTAAAATTGCACCTCGTTGCTAGGTTTGATACGTTTTGGAGAACGTTTTCGCCGGCAAATTCACGCAAACGGCCAAGTTTAGAAGAAAAAACTCTAGTAAAAACCGACGACAAAGTGTTTGTTGGTTTGCCGGAGCTCGGCATTTTTCGTACGAATTTTTCAAAGGGCGCCACCAAATTTACACCACCACCGGACCAACTTTTCTTGAAAATCACAATCATCAAACAATGTTCGTAAACGTTGCTGGAGGGGACCAAGAGTTTTTTTAAAAATAAAATTTTTCAAGTGCGCCGACAAGTTCACACAAACTTTCAAAAAATTCATAAAAAAAAGTGCCGAACACCGTTGAAACGTTGTATCTTAGATTCCGAGCGGAGCGTTTTACGATGATGTCTATTTTTTTTATTTCGTGCTGTGAAAAAATTTTCTACCAGAAGAGTGCACCTACATGCAGTACACCTTTCAGATCAAGATGGTACTTTAGAGAGGTCATTTTTCGATATTTTTCTCAACGGTTTTTCAACCGAAAAACCATCGAAATGTTGCGAAAAACCGCTAAAAATGGCGTTTTTTTCTTCTCAACAACGAGCACAGATATTTCTCCGTGATTTCGAAAACAATCACGATGCTACTGTCTTCAACGAAAACGTACCTCCGCACTGTATAGTAGTACTGGAAAAAAGTGTTTCATTTAAATTTTATCGTTAAATTTGGCTTTTTACCGGGACGTTTACTACCGCTCGATAACCGCACAGCTCGCTCAGAATCGTTTCTTCGACGATATTTATCGTCGCAGCTTTCAGATATCAAACGATACGACGACTTTCTTACGGGAGGCGCAAATAATTACGGGAAACGTGTTTTTTACACGTCGATTTAGAAAGAAAGAATGCTCGGATTTTAACGTACGACACTTCAAAAGACGGACAATCCATCCGTGATGGAAACGTTTCGAAAAATTTTCGATTGTTTTTTAAGTTCTTAAGGAAAAAACGGTAAAATTCCCAAAAGTTCACTCCGTTCGACTTTAAGTGCCGTAAAAAAAAGGTTTAACTGTTTGGTTTTCGGGAGATCTTGATAATTTTTAAGGTTTACGCAGTTCCATAAAACTAGATAGTCTTCGCGTCTCGAAACTTAAAATACGATGTAGACGGTTTCACGTGTTTCGTGGCGGTAAAATTTTTAGAAAATCGGTTTCGCACGATTTTGGTCTGTAGCCGATTTTAAGTCGCAAAACCTTCGTCGTAAAACCTTTGTCATTCCGGACGGCCGTGTATTTCTTATACTACGAGGGCTGACAATAAAGTAAGGTCTCCAATTATTTTTTTCATAGAAAATGACATTTATTTACAAAAAGCGATACACCGTTGGAAAGGACAGGGTCTAACACCTTCCGCATCCGCACGATGAACTTGTCTATGCCGGATTTGCCAGATTTCGCCTAGCGCGTGATCCGGCGAAGTTGCAGCGTTGGAGACCTTACTTTATTATCAGCCCTCGTATATAGGGGGGGCAAACGAATGATTACGGAAAACGCGTTTTTCTGATCGTAACACCCGAAAAAACGAAGAAAACACGATGCCCAAAGTAGGAGACGTCGGGCGTTTTGTCGTCGAATGTTTTGACACCGCGACGCCGAGCCCGCTCGGAATCGTGTCTCCGGAGGCAAGACGCTTTGGATAACGCTAGCTACCCCGTCAAACTCACTGGCCACGCGACCTGTAGGGTGGCTTTTCTTTTTTCTTTAACCGTCACCGGAAAAGCCGAACACGACGATATATACATATTATACGGACGACGCGGCGTCCGAAAAGCCGGACGAGCGGAGAGGAAAAAAAAATCGACAACGCGCGCGCGAGAGTCCGCGGCAGGTGCGTCGCGCGCGTAAACGGTTATGTATCCGGGTGCGGTCGCGTCTCCGGACAGGGGGGGGCGCGTCCGGCGGACACCCTTAAACACACACGCGTATGAAAATATACACGTCGTGTGTGTGTGTGTATGTACACACGTCGTCTCGTTATAGACATCGTCCGATATCGCTACACACACGTACACACGAAAACGGTCTGCAAGGGGATGGCGTATATTCCGCGATTCCGGCGTATCCGGTCGCCATGGCGACGACGACGACGACGACGACGACGGTGGTGTGCGGTTTGGCTTTTCGGACGCCGTCCCTGCAGGGCGTGTGGGGGTTCGTACGACGTTATGCTTCCGCCGCCTTTATCATAACCGCGCGCGTACCGGCGCCATATTTGTTCTGCCGGTCATCCCGTCGTCGGCGGCGGCGGAAAAGTTCAATTGTCCCTGCGGCGGCGGCGGCGGCACCACCGAAACCGTGCGGTATTTTATATATATTATTTTGCGGAGACGGCGAACCCGCCGCCCGAGATATCGACTGGATGGCCTGCTCACACACGCGCAACGTCCGGGCCACCATAACAATATTCTACGACGGGGTTTTTTTTTTATTTTTTATTTTCCTACCCAGACAATATTGTACGCCGCCTCTGTCCTCGCGGAACTCTATACGCGGTGAACACACACCGTGTCTTCTACTATAGACACACCGCTTTATTATTGTTATTATTGTTGTATTTACACGCTGGCGAATGTTTCCGCGGCGTATTGATCCGCGCGCGCGGCACACCGCACACGGGAACGGCGACGAGCTGTGCGCGCGCGCGCGGACACCACCGACGTCCTCGCGTTTATTATACCCCTGACCGCGTTTGATCGGACGAAACAAACGAGAGGGAAAAAAAAATTAGCGTCCTCCTCCGACGACTGGACTCGACCCCGGTCCTGTCGGGGGGGGCTCTGGTCGAAAGTGTACAGAGGAAAATTCCGTAGGAGCTCCGTACCCCCCGTGCCCCCCGATTCGACTTGTTACGCGGGTACACAGTAACGCGGTCGGTACCGTCAACCCGGGGATTCCTGCGGGGAACGTACTTTCTCCGGGGGGAAAAAAAAAACTCAAAAGTCGGAGAAACTCCTGCTCTTGCTCCGAGCGCGGCCCGATCTGCAGCCCGTTGTTACACGGGTTAGGTTAGACCGTCTCGTGTCTCTCCGGCCTTAACCCGGGGAACGCGCGGGAAAAACGAGAGCTCGGAGTGATCACGTCGCGCTGGTTAGGTCGCACGGACGACGAACTGTTGTCATCTCGATTGTTTTTTCGCTAGTGTTTTTCGTTATGGGTATAAAAAACAAACACAAACCGACTCGGCCCGCTGTACATCAGAACGGGGACGTGTAGAAATCAATAGAATCAGGCAGAAACAAACCGTGTTTAAACTCGGATCTTGTCGTTGTTTTGGTGCGAACGTCCATAGTAGCTCAGCAGCGACTGACTCAGCGTCGTAAACAAACCCGTTTAAATTTTGTTTTTGGACGATGCGGTTTTACTCAATTTGAAACCCGTCGTAAAATATCATGTGGCGGGACGTGACGCCCTTCTATAACGATTTGTGAAAGTTAACCGTACCGACCCGCCTACGACTTTGCCAGTAATTTCAATTCGAAGTTAACTTTAAAAACGATCGCGAGTCCTATACTGAAATACCTGAACGCGCTTGATTGATTTGGCGCGCACGTAGACGTTTGAAAACGACACGAAACTTTACCGACAGATTTTTGCCGTTTTCGGCACACGATTCAAAACGTCGAAAAATTATAAAAAAAGATTCAAAACCGAAATGCCAACTCTCACGTGGTAACGTATCGATTGGAGCACTCGTTCCGACCGCAAAAACGTCATCACAAACTTTCAAATCTCTCGCCGTAAATTTCTTGGTTTTTTTTTGTTCCCGTGGTAACGCTGAAAAAGTAAACCAAATTTCAACAAGAAAAAGCTTCAACCAAAGTACCGCTGGAGTCACAAGCCTTTCGTCGTTAGAGGTCGTGGAGCCACTGGCAAAAAAAAACCACCATTGTAAAAACAATACTAAAACTTAAAAACTTTCTAAAACTTGATATCCGTGTACTTACATTAGTTTCATACGACGCAAACGGGGTTGATGTCATGAACGAAAAAATTAAAAGCACTGACAAATTTAAATCCGTAGGATAACACCGGAATGAATTGTTGTATGGTACACGCGCTGAAACGAACTCGACTAACACATATTACACTAATCGTTACTGGTTTTGAGAAGGTTTTTGTGTTTCGTAGGACACGGAATATCGTTTCGCACGAAATCACTCGAAAATAATTGTCATTGTGTTCAGTTGTACACGAACCCGGGTATATTATATATTTAATTTCGAATAACATTTCAATTCCCTATAAATATATATATATATATATATCAATATCGTTAGGAAGGGTAGTTGGAAACTTTTTAATCAGTTAGCCGAAACGATGAATCGAAATAATCGTGTACGAAATTCTTTCGAGGAGATTTAACAAAAATACCGGGGAATATTTTGCCGCGATGACTGAGCGTGTTGCCGTTTTTTAAGTGATGGGAAAAGTTGTTGAGGAGACCGACAGAAACTTTTGATGAAATAATTTGGTCTGCTAATAAGTCGAACGCGATTTTTAACTTTCGAACCGGTGCAATTT
>CM029361.1:19979136-20165657 GCA_017140985.1 Hormaphis cornu
CGCGGGTCAAAACTTTTAACCCGGCGACTCTTATATTTGCATTTGAATAAAAACCGTAAAATGATTTTTTAGAATAATTTTACGTAAGTTTGCAAAAAAAAAAAAAAAAAAGGGTACCGAAAACAATTAAAGAAACGGTATTTTAGCCGCGCGAATCTAGTTTTGGGTAGTTCTATAGGCTAAAATATTTCATACACTCGTTTCGCAATATTACATATTAAGTACAGTCCATTTAATAATTTAACGTACGTTAAGCGATTCTCACCCGTGTGATTTAAGGAATTTGGATAACTACACGGCACGGCATTTATACGGGTTGATTCATTATAACGTTATTTGGGAACGGTCAACCTTTGCGTCCTTTTAGCGTCCAGACAATCTGAACTGGCGCATTTATTTTTTTTTTTACCGCGATAATTCGTATTTTGTTAACGGTTAGTAATGGATGCTACACGGTTTTTGTATTTTCAATTTTCGTCACAAAAATGGTTCTGAACTTATGAAGAAAAATTGAAAAACTGCACAGTTCACGTATCTGACTTTTGGGAGCGTACGATCTCGACGAGTGGTGGAACAAGACGAAGATGGCCGACCCTAAAAAGACGAAGAAGAAGAAGAAGATAGCTAGGTATTTGAGTTAAGCGAATCGTTTTGAGCAAGTAAAAAGTTGAAAGTTAACGACGATTTCGAGTATAACAGTACAGTTAAAAGTTGATTGAACAAAAAAAAACAGACACCACTTAATTTTTTTAAGTACATGACTATTTTTTGTCGATTCGCTGTTTGTTCGTACTACGGTTTTTCGTCGCACGTTCCACGATAGAACTGAAATTCCTAAATTGAACTGTTATCATAAACAAAACAGGCGAGAACTTTAATTTACTGTAGTCGATATAAAATGGCAATGGTGTCAATTACAATTTTATCAATACCAAACAAAATATTTTTAAAATGTTCACCGTTTTTTATAAGAATAAAAAAAAAAAAAAGTAATGATTTATAGAAATGTTACGAATCTAAAAGCAAGTTTTCACATCACATCCATGGCGAATGAGCCGAGAAACATTTAAGTCTGGTTCGTACTTGAAATTAAACATTTTGAAAAGAAAAGTGTTATGTTTAATTGAAAAATTTTTGTAAATACGAAACACCCGGTTGGCTCCTACACATATTTTACTAAACATAATATACAGGATTTTTTATATTAAATTTAAATTAAACTTTTACACTAATTTTTTACTTAAAAAATAACTCGTGGAGAGTTCGAGTTAGGTATATGGACTTTTACGTTTCCAATACCCAATTATTGATTGAATCCGGCAATCACAATTCGAATGTTGTTGTTTAGCTACGTGTTTGAGAAAGCCTAAGGGTGAATTTTAAGTGTGTAGTATTCGTATAGCTAACGGATGTCAAGCGTAATAACCGAATTTATAAATATGGAAAAAGTTAAAAAAAAGTAGGCGGCGAATTCCGACTCGTCAACACCGGGAGGAAAATAAAAAAACAAAAAAAAAACAAAGAACGTAAACAACGGCAATAACCGTTCATAAATAAAACTTCAGATAACACTTTAGTGACGACGAAATATAAAAAATGAACCGTCGAGGGGAGATATTAACTCCCTAAACGCCACGGCCTCCGGGGTTTCTTCCCCCTTGCCACTTGTTAAAATAAATTATGAATGTTAAACACATTTAATTTTTCATTAAAATAGCTTTACACGTGACAGCCAGTGCGTCACGTAAAATAAATGTATTTTTTAACTTGATTATTCCTCATCATCCTTTAATTCAACCGAGTCATTTATCCTATTTTATTATTACGCGCGATCTCACCCCTCATTCGGAGACTATTTTTTTTATTTTTTTTTTTGAGCCACCTACCACGGTCCCTTTCATTTATAGTTATTAACAATCGTTATCATCATAACATAATATTTGTCGTCTCTAAATCACGAGGTATAATATTTGGTTCTGGGTACAATCGATCGGATCCTACCACGGTGACCTAACGTATTTATGAGCAATAATTGAACTTTTTTTTCTTTTTCTGTAGTCATACAACACATTTTATACGTTCAAGTGTGCGCAAAGCCGGTCTCGGTTATGGGCTGGTAACCGTGCAGGGTTGAACGATGATGTCGTGTTAAGTTTGTAATTATAATAAAATGGTCACAGCGCGCGTGCAACGGGTCGGAACGAGCTCGGTG
Organism: Hormaphis cornu; assembly: GCA_017140985.1. Lineage (NCBI taxonomy): Eukaryota > Metazoa > Arthropoda > Insecta > Hemiptera > Hormaphididae > Hormaphis > Hormaphis cornu. The sequence continues at coordinate 19,981,349 of CM029361.1, forward strand.
CGAGCGAAACGTTAAAAAAATTTAAAAAGAATTTCAAACTTACCGCTTGAACGTGGTCGTAATAATCGTAGGAAATTTTCACCGCGTTCGAATTACACTAACAGCATTAGTTCGAACGAGTTTTTAATGAACAGTGGTAAAAAACAAAAACTCAGAGCGTTAAATGTTCGTGTAACATGACGAGTTCTATATGACGTATCAAAATCTCATGACCACATTGTACCTAAAGGAAAATTTGTTATCATTTAGATCGCGTTCAAGTTTCCGGATGTTAAATCGAAGGCTATATGTTATGTTGCGATAACTGCAAAATTGAAAAAAAAAAAATTATAAATTTTCTACCGTTTAATTTTTTAGGTAAAAATTTACCGCATTCGATACATTTTTTTTTTTTTTTAATCTTTGTGTGTGATCCGTTTCAACGATATGACGAGTGAAAATCTCTAATCGTTTCATGCTATTCGAGAAATATTTTGACCGAATCATGGCTGATGTACGACGATCTGTTCAAGTACAGTGCGGAGCGGCAGTACGACACACTCCATCGATCTGTTACACCGATTTGGCAAAATCGACGGCTATTTATAAAATTAATTATTTTTGTCTTTTAAACTGGTCAATAAATTTTTGTTTTTAACTTGTATATATTAACTCAACTTTTTATAGCTGGCTATTATCAATGTCGCGAAGTTAAGTTTATTTTTTTTCCCCGTTACATAGCGGAACGAACAATCAAAACAAAATAAAAAAAAGGGGCAATCGTCGTCGCTACTTTTCAGCACACTCGCACGATTCACGAAAACGGCAGCTGTTTAGGCGTAACTCAAAGAAGTAATTTGCGCAGCGAAAAAAGTAAATCTCCGTCGCGGACACGGAAAATTTAACGACTCGGGGCGCTCGCGTTTTATTTAATAATATCGCGAATAAGATTTCGTACCACCGAAACGATTATTAGTTTTTTCGTCTCCGCGACGAACGCGTTATAAAACACGATTTAAAGCGGCCATAAATATGTTGTTGTGTATCCTTTAGATTCGTTCGACTTTTTTAAACGTAGAGCAAACTGTTTCCAAACGATTATTTTCAAAACTTTTTCAAGACAATCGGGAAGACGACCAGAAGAATACGCGTTGTTCAAACGTCAGAATCGTTTTTCCGTAGGCATCTACGTGGTCGCAGCTGTCGGATATTATTTGAACGTTCGAACCACAACTCCGTCAAACTGCCCGCGCAACATGGTGTGATCTCGGCTGTTTTAGAGACGATATCGTTACCACAGTGATGGGCACAGTCGAAGTGTTTAATTCTAATACAACAAAAGTATCGAACAATAATAATCATCATCGGATTTGTAAAATTAGTTACCAAGACAACCACTCAAAACCGAATTCCCGAATAGAACCTATACGCGGGCTTTTCAGTCTCCTCCGATCGGTAAGAAATGCAGATATTTTCACCATAGCGGTTAGGTGCACTGTATTGAATTTCGGCGCCCCCCAAAAAAAAAACGTTCGGAACGCCTGCCTAGTTAGTCGGACTAACTAAGCGAAGAGAGCTTTCCAGAATAAAAAAAACTAACCTACTGACCACCAATAGTATGGACTTAAAGGTAAGGAAAAGGTTCTTAAAAATATATAAATAGAGTATTGCCTTATATGACTGTGAAACGTGGACAATCAGTGCAGTAGAGAAATGGAAACTAGAGGCCTTCGAAACGTGGCGTTATCGTAAAATGTTGAGAACTAAACGGATTGATAGAACGAAGCAGTACCAAAATGGAATGAAAGAAAATACTACTATGGCGTGCCATAAAAGTTAGAAGAGCTAAAATGATAGGACATCTGTGAGAGTATAACAAAAACCGTCATAGAAGGCGACGTTGAAGGCCGTATAGGAAGACCAATGCGAAGCAAATAATAAGTGACGCGGGGAAGAATAGTTATGAAGAACTAAAGGAATTGAGTAATGATAGGGAAGCACGGAGAACTGCAGCGAACCAATCTAAGGATTGAAGACTGGAAGAAGAAGATCTGTAATGATGGGCATAATCGAATCGAGGGCATTTTTACGATCGAGAGATATCTCGAAACAATCATTCGAAGTGTTTAATTCAAATATTAACCAAAAAAAAACGTCCGAAACGTCTGCCTAGTCAGTCGGACGCCTGCCTAGTTAGTCAGTCGGACTCTTCGTCTCGCGAACATCGTGCGAAAATATTTTTCGTTCCACGTACGGTTTCGGCAAGAGTCTAGTGATTTTCAAAATGAACGAGAAACGCGTATCGCTCGATTATTATAATCGTTTCAATAAACGTCTCGTAATCATCTGTTATGACTGTTACACCTTTGTTACAAGGCGTACTGTTTTCGCACTCGCGAAATCGTCGTCGTCACCGTGTCGCCCGTTCCTTTTTCTCCGACCCCAAAACATTAAGCTGGTTCCCAAATACTTCACTGTCAGTCATTCACCCACCCCGTCGTCGTCGTCGCTTACCCTACTACGCATTCTGGCTTCCACGCGCGATATTGTGTACGTAACGCCGCGTTACTGCGACCATATGCGATTTGTCGTTTCGCGCGACACACACACACACACCGCCGCGCGTATTTGCCAAAGTCGCGCGGACCACTCGAGAGTAATAAATTACATAATCACGAAACTGTGACGAATCATTTTACAACGTAATGTCGGTATTTAATAATCGCCTCTCCCTATTCCCGTATATAATCATTATATTATTATTATTATTATTATTATGCCCCGCCGGTCTCGTCGTCAAGAGCCGGAGGGTGCAGCAGCAGCAGCAGCAGCAGTAGCACACGGCCAAAGCAGTGCGAGTGTGCGTACTCTGCAGAAGTTCGTCGTCGTCGTCGTCGTGTAACGTATATAATGCGTATTATTATTATTATACGCAGAGGGTTAAAAACGTTATTTCCCTCCGAACCGCGGACCGATCTCGGCTCCTCTGCTCCGCGGTCCGAAACACTGGCCGTATAGGGTGTCTCTCCGCGGAGAGTATGTTACGCTCTCGGTGCGGAAAATCCGCGGTTGACAGTTATTACGTTTCTTATTTAGATATTCCGTTGGCGAAGAATGATGTTTGTTTGTTTTTTCCTCGGTACGAATGACGGGCCGCTCCGTATCCTGCGGTCACCTCGGTGTCCGTATGAATCTTGGTTGGAACTATTTTTTAACACGAACCGTTCAGAAAGACACACGTCAGTTACCGTTTACACTACGGTTCTCAACCTTTAAGGTTCTTAGACGAACGGGTTAGGTCGGACGAAAGGTTCTTAGACCGCGGTTTTGTCTAAAAGACGTTACAATAACGCGTGCGATCTCTTTTACAACACGGCGTTATAGCATAAGTACCGAGCGATGGATCCCGACAAACAACGTTGGGGGTCAGATATTATAAACATCGCGATATTGCAAATTTTAGACTCTGAACGTCAGCGAAGAACGTGTTGTTTTTACAACGACAACGTTTGTTTGTTTCTCTGTCGACAACTTCAACGGGAAAGCTATGGTTTTTCTATCAACCTCTGCCGAGAGGTCCTGTACTCTCTGAGGGGTCTCGAAAACAAAAAAAAAAGTCACGTCAAAAAGAGTAGGTCGACGAAAAAACGTTAAAAATTACGGCAGACGTGTTTGTCGTAATCGTAACAGACCGAACTAGCCGAAAATTTACACGATTTTGAAACAGGTGAAATACAAGTTTGGTTTGAGTTTCGAGCGAATTTGAAAACTATCGAGCTAAGCATAGAATTCGCCGAAATTTCCATTCTCTTTGTGGTTTTTGTTCGAAAACAAAAAGTTTTGAAACCCTCGAAAAAAGTCAAAACACAATGTTACAGCAAAATTTCGAAAATCCGTTGTTTTTTTTGTTTTTGGTTCGTATTAAAGTTGGAAAATGGTCGAAAATTCCTATCGTACCTTTGAATTATTTTTAGAAAAAAATTTAACACAAATTCGTTAGTGATGGATTTCAATCAAGATACGTCGGGTAAAATAAAATATCCAATAAAAACTGTTTCGAAAAAAAAAAAACCCGCCCAATAGTTCCGGAACGCGTACAAAAAAAGTATGAATCGTATTAACTCCACAAACGATGGTGGTCCAAATTGTTTTAATTGAATTAATATCATGTAACTAAATATCGAGTTTTTGTACCACCGTTGAGATTCCGGTGACATTCCGCCGTCCCTGTGCGTGATCGTGGCTCTTGAATCGATCGCAGACAGTCGAACAGAAAATTACACAACACATCGCGGCTTGTGTGCCGTTTCGTTTTAAAAACTTTTTGAAATATATACGAAACATTCGTTTGCGAACACCCTGTGTTTTTTTCGTCGCGTGTGTGTTCTCGTGACGACGATAGTGCGCCGAGCTCGGGGAGACCGAGCATTATTAAATGTTTAATCTACTTCACACGGAAATCACATTAACGAATTAAGTCGGTCGCGATCGCGTCACACTGTTCGTATTTTATTATATTCCGTCGTGTAGCTCACGCCATTTTAACGCGTAAAACGCAGCTACGACATAGTATTACAATATCAGCGGTGGAAATTTCCGTTCGTTTGGGACGCAAAAAACTTTTTTTCTCGTACACGTATAATGAATTTGAAACCTGCCAAGAGCCTGTGAATTGCATATCGCGTAAGCCCAAAATATAAATACGGACCCGCAGGGCTCGGGACGCTGTTTTGTTTAAACGACCCCGTGTAGGTACCACCTGCGTAGGTGGTAAAGATACTTAGGATCAGTGGTAGAATTGGAAAAAAAAAATCACGGAAGAGGGACGCTACACGCGTGGTTCCCATTTTCCTATACCGTGGTCCGCGAGAGGAAGAAAGAAAATGGCACGCTAAGTTATTATAGGAACCGTCCTCAGGCTCCTCTAAATTCGAGCTATGCGCTCGGAACGCTTCTCTGTGGCGTTTCCCGTTTTTTCGAAACGGTTCTCGAAACGTTGTACTTAATAAGTCAGGTGTTAACGTACCGACACATCTACATCTGACAGCTCAAAAACGGCAACTTTTTCTTATAAGATGGGTTTTTGAACATTGGCGTGCATAATCACATCAACAATACTCTTGTGTTTATGTGATTTTTGAAAAGTCCCTTATAGCATCGTTTTTGTAACAAAAATTCCTATCGGCTTTAGATTTGAACGTTAAATCGTCGATTCGCTTAGACAAGATACACTATAGACTCGCGAGTTTATAAAACCGTCTAAATCAACTACTTTTTGAAATATTTTCTTTTAAAACATTAAAAATGGACCACGGTACAACATGTACCTCGGCATTCGGCCCATTTTACCTATTGGCATTAAAAATGAAATTTTTGATATTATGTATACTTTGTGCATAACCTTACCATACTAATTTGTATAGTTAATCAATAGTATACAAATGTACAATAAATAACCAATGAGACACTAAAAATAAATTCCAGTCTTTTTGTTTTATAATATTGATGAAACAAAATGAGTATAATGCATCAATATTAAATCACTTTATTTTAGATTGACTTTAAATAAACAATCGAAGTATATTTGTACTTACTACGCGTTATTTACACGAAAATCATAGTGAAATACCGTCAAAAACAGTGTTTGAGATTTCAACACAAAACATTGCGGTTGTAAAAAAGAAACTAGTAAAAAACACATCGTCCGGGCTACTCTAATGGTAACAACTAGAGCGCGTTGACTATCATGATATTTGAACTAGCATTGTCTATTCTATGACGGTTGAAAAAAACAAAAAAACGTTTACGTAAAAATAATACATTTACAACAATAGTATTAATTATTATTTCATAAACACATTACGAATTGATAGAAAATGATATAGTCGTGCGATCCGGATTTTGCGGCGGTTTCAAATTTTATAAAAGTCTATATTCGTATTATGATAAAATGTAATTTGAACGTCAGTAAATTATATAAAATTACGCTTAAATATTTGTGAATGTTACATAACCATTCGAGCGACCTTACTACTTTTATAAGTACGAATTATAAATTACTGTACAAGTTTGTACGTTGTACATGAAAACAAAAGACCACTAATGTTCCTATAGATCGTGGTTTTTGTAAGAAATATTTTTTAGACACATTCGGTACGCACAATTACTGGGTGAATAATCGTATAAATATTATTTCTATACGCATTTCTATACAAATAACTGTATGAATATTGGGTACCATCACGTATTCTTTTCCAGGTAGGTATACTTTTCGAAGAAAAAACGATTTGACGATCCTCGGCATAGCGGTCGAATATAAAAAGAAACGGTGTAACGTAACGACTGTAAGAGTTCGTTTGTCATACACGAATCGGTTGATGTAAAACGTTTTGAATTTTTGAGATTTTTACACCTAATGTACGTCGCGATTTAATTAACGACGAAACACAACAAGGTTAATTTTAAGGTGCTCTGCAAAGTTTCGCAATAACAAACTCGGAATACATACGCCCCCGGTTTTAGGGTTGTACACTCCGCGTGAATTATTAAGCCATTAAACACAACCGATGTCCGTCGGACCGTAAACCTTTAAAAAGTTTTCACGGTGACCGATTGCCACTTTTAAATTCTGTATAACTAAGTTTAGGACGAACGATTTGACTCCCGCCTCGTATACATATTGCTCATATCAATTATTGATTACAGAACGTGTTATTACCCAGTACGCAATGACTAACTTTTACAATCCAAGCATGATGTCGTGTTCTTCACAGCCTAAACGAAACATTTGGAGCACATTTGGTATTTACAAAAGTCAACATAACAATATTATGGGCTCGATCTTTTTTAACAATATTTCAAGTCTCTGCGTAGAATCTTTTTGAATCCGCAGCTATCTCATCAGATATACGTTGCGCGACGGTGGAAATAATATTTTGAAAATTTAACATTTTCGTCATATTCGAGTTATTTTTTTTGCGGGTGGTTTTCTTCGGGTTTTTTCATAAAAACTTTGTTGGTGATATTTTCGCGCGCAGCGTATGTGCTATATATATACTGTTTTAAGCTACTTTGTACTGTTTTAAATTGCTTTATACTATTTTTTACCACTTTAAACCCGTTCGTACTACTTAATGTGCCATTTTCTCTTACTCCGTACCGCTTTAAACTTCTTTACGCCACGTTGTACTGCTTTACGCTACTTTGGTTTTTGCCCCGGCCACAAGTCACTTTCCGTACAAGAATATCGTCTTCGTGGATAATAATTATTATCTCAATTGATATTAAGTTGCGCGTTGTGTGAACGCAGGAAAGTTTTGAAATCGCATCGAACGTAAGAGAAAAAAAATATCTCTAGGCGTAGTTTGACGGGGTAGCGAGTACGCTTTGGGCGGGTCACTAGCTCATAGACGTTGTGGTTCGAACGCGTTATTTAATATCTGAGAGCAGCGATAAATCGTTGTCTTCGAAAACACGATTCTCAGTTGTTCGGTTTACAATGAAAACTTTTAACAAATCCGTGTGTTTCCCATTCACAGCGCTGTGCAAAAGTTTCGGCCCGGTCCGATCTTTATTTCGCGTGTCGTCACGATCGTGTAAAAAACGCGTTCGCCCCTCAAGAAACGTACGCCCGGGACGACGACAAAACAACAGCGCTAAACCAATTTTCCAAACTCTGTGACCGAACGCGTGAGACTGGTTTTGTTTGGACGGCGTTAACGTTTTCGGGACTCAGAGGCCTCCTTGTGGAATGCGATAACTGCGTAGAGTCGAAAAACGTATTACACAAGTTCCGTAAGTCCGGTAAATATGATTTTTCGGCGCCGAAATCGACCCGAACCGCTCTGAAGATTTAGAACCGCCGACGGAACAACGTTTTTCGGAGCGTTATAACGCGACGTTCGATGTACGTCTCCGTCGACAGATATTTTGTTTCCCCCGACGTAGGGTTGAACGCTCGCGGCGTTAAGTGGCGTATCATATAGTACTACGCGGACTCGTGTACGACGCGTTCGTCGCGTATACGGTAATAACGTGTCAAAGAACCGTACACCGTATGGGTGCCACCGTACTTGTTTAATGGATATTCATTCCTGGTCAAGTACCCAAACGGGGTGTCATTGTTGACGAAATCTCTAGAGATTGATACACGCTGCGACCGGGGTCGAACATGCGCCGTATATTTTATTATGTCCTTTAAATGGACGGGCGAGTGGACGGCGAGCACTGCGATCGGAGAGAGAGAGAGAAAACGATCGAATCGAAATGAGTGAGAGAGAGAGAGAGAAAAGAGAGAGAAGAGAGAAAGAGAGAACAGAGAGAGAGCGAACCCTCGGCGGTCCCTAGCGTACGAAAACAGATTGCCATATTTCATTACAACGGCGGTCCGGTGCTTAAGTTCGCAGGGTGTTTTCTGGATTTTTTTTTTTTTCCCGTCCCTTCGTCCGTTTTCGGCACGAGAAGTGTGAAATATAATCGAGTTGGCCCGTAGGATGTGTGTGTGTGTGCGCGCCGCTGCAGTGCATTATATAATAGCCGAAATACCGAGTCGACGGCGAAAGAGAGTAAAAAAAATGCAGATCGCACGATGATTGAAAGGAGGGGTCGTCGACAAACCCCTTGTATAATATTATATATTGTTGTATTATCACGAGTGGCCGCTCGTTACAATATTGTGATGTACCCGTCCACCCCCCGGGTGTATAGTTTTATCGTACGTTATGCAATATTGCAGAGAATTTTACCGAATGTGACAAAAAACCCGGTAGAAACCTGCGGCGACACGGCGCGGCAGTACGTTACAAAAATTACACAGTGATTCTCGCACACCGTGTTTATTATTATCGCACACTTCATTATTCCCTCTTGTATTTTTTTTCGTACGATGATTTATTCGCAGCGCGCGGGTGTTCTACGCAGATTAATTTCGCGATGGTGTTCCGTAAAGAACAAACACTTGTTTCGATTTGGAAATACGGCTGCGCGTTAACGATGTCCGTTTATTTTCGCTACGAGGAGAGTTGCTCCGTCGACAAAATTTCGACGATCGGATTCAGAACGGCGTTCCCAATGTTCTGGGAAAACGGCGTGTACTACCGTTAGGAGACGGCGTAAGAGTTATTAGAAAAAATTTGTTGACACGTTTGTCTTTTGCACGTTGCGAGCACATAATACGCAATGCGGTCATAAGAATAAAAAAGCAGACGTTTGAAACCGAATTCGTAAAAACAGAGCGTTCGATCCGGGTGGTGCGCTCAAAGCGAAAATCCCGTGCTCGAAAATCATTACGAATCGGAAATTTCACCGCTACCAAACCAGGCGGGGTGACTCGGAGCACGGGTCGACGCGCTGCAGGTATTTTTTTCGTTTTCCACAGGGTTTTAAAGGTATTATATTTAGTCGCCGTCCGGTGACGTTCAGACGCTGTCGGGACGCAAAAGTCAACTTCAAAATTTGATTTTTCATTCCTTTTTTTGTTAAACGTGGAATGCATTTGGAAAGAATTGGATGCCTCCCCCCGCGTGTCGCAGTGAACTTCCACATCAGCGAAGCACATCCGTACTACGTTTTAAACTCCATACATTTCATACGGGTCAGCTACAGGTGGTGGGTACGCGATCACTCATATTTTACTACGTACGTGGTCGCTTTACGATTCTCTACCGGTGGAACAAACCTTGAAGCCCGTCGTTCAAAAACGTCTGTCGCGCCTTTTTGTTTAATCAACAGTCCATTCGAATCGTATTTAATGCGGTTAAAACGCGCGCATGCTTGTGTACAGCGTCCGGCGTTTCATAATCGGTGTGTACTCGTCGTTCGATTATACGACAATATAATTTATTAGGAAAATAACGCGGTTAAAACGGGACCGTGAAAACGGGATAAAAAGCGTCCCGTTTGAAGTATTTCGCGACAACGGGACATGATGATCAGAAAAGGGACGATCCCGTATACCCTAATACGTGTGTATACATAGTGCCGTCGACCGAACCGACGGACGGAGGAGGAGTCCATTCGCCGCGTTCTTGGGGGGGTCAAACGCCGACCGAACTCAACAACGGCGCGGGCAAAAGGAGATTCTCCCGAGCGCGGCCCAGGAACGCCGGGAGGTGTCTTTCTGCGGCGGATCCGGGAGTAGCGATTGTAACTATAAACGAGGTCCGTGTTGATTGTGAATGAAAAATATACGTAAAAATGATGTCAAAACGCGCGTGCCGACAACACAATATCCGCTCTTGTTACCGCCGTGCGTGAAATGATACTTTGACGGGCCGCGAGCAATGTAGCCGGCCAACAACCGGTGTTGAGGAACGAGGGCGACGAAATCCGGACGTGTTTCGTAATCCGCGAGCGTGGCCGCTTCGGTGGCGGTACAGGTGCGCCGGACACGTTCAGACCGCTGCGGCCGGCCGCGGCTTGAAACGTTTTTGTTTGACGCGAAAACAACCCCATAACATTACGCGTGGTACGCAAAAGTTCAGAGGGGTCTTTTCCAGTCGGACGACGGGATCGCGTCGACGGGTTGAACTACGTTTAACGGGCGTACGGCGTACCTGCGTCCCGGCGAGGCTCGTTCTGCGCCAGCCGCGAGTCGCGCGTTATTTTAACAGGCGCGACAGCGTGACGCGGACCGGTGTCCCTACGCGCGCGTCCCGGAAAGTTCTCGCCGGCGCGTAGGCGGGGGCGCCCGTTACGGTCGGACACTGCTTTAGGGGGGAATAATGTTCCCCCGAACGAGCGCTACCGTCGCGTACGTTACTGAGCGTTTCTCCGATATGGGGTGCCGGACAGACGAGTTGGCGGACAGCCCCGGGGAAGAAGGTGGGTGTTGCCGAGAAGTTGTCGGACAGGACGCGTCCGCTTTCGCGACGGTTCCCGTGTTGTACACGGCCGTCTTTTACTCGTCTACACGAGTCGACGAATGTTTTATAACAGTCAAAACGGCAAGAATAAAAATTTGGACCACGCGTTTGCATCAACCGTCGTGTTGCGCGCCACGACGATTGAGGCGATTCACGACAAAAAAAAAAGTCAAAGGAATCAAATGTTTTTTTTTGTACGGGATCGCTACGGTTAATACGGTTCGGACCGGGTCGCGGTCGACGGGCGGGAAACGCGGGGTAGGTACGAGTGCGGTGGCGGAAACGGGTACGATCGATGTGCGGCGGAGTAACCAGGAGAGGACGACGGACCGAACACGTTAGAGGTGTTTTAATGGTTTCGGGGTACGGATGGACGGGGGAGAAGATGCGCCGAGACGGTTCGAAAAGGGGAAATCGAAGCAATAAGAACGGTTATAAAAATGAACGTTGATGGAGAAACACGCGGATGGAGACCGAAGAAGAGATGGATGGAAACGATTGAAAATGATACCTGTTAGTGCTTGGCGCAGGGGATGTGACCGATAGCGACGAGTGGATGAGGTACGGGATAAGGGTGGCTGAACCTAAATAAGTAGGGAGAAAGGCGAAGAGAAAAGAAAAAAAAACTCATCTGGATTACGTTCCCGCCGTCGGTTTTTCTATCGTTGTTTAAGAACGGCCGAAATATTTTATACCTCGTAAACCGTACGTCGAAGATTGATTATTTTTGCGCGAGCGTAACGGCGAGTGCGGACAAAATATCGTGGTGATACTTTGATTCGCGAAACAGTCTAGACTGAACAGTTCGCTTTGGTCGGCGACCGAAGCATAGACGACCGGTGCAGGGAAACCGTAAAACAACGTTTCACGTGTTTCCGAGTTTTGGTTTGTCAAAGAAAACTAATTTAAAATAAAACGGTATTTATATAACGACGCGTTTTTGGTCAACCGTACGGAAAATAAGTGAAAAAAGCCAATAATAAGTGACCGGAAAAAAATAACTCAAAGTAAAAAAAGTGACCCACTTCGATCCCCGCGATTTCACTAAGCCGACGGATCACATCGCGCATAATGTACACGAACGAGATTTTCTCCTCTACTGATCTCGGACGCCGAACTTTCACGCTGACCGAACCGTGTGCTTTTAACTCAGACATAGTGACACTCATTTAAGGGGTTGACTCGGCTGCAGAGTAAACAGCGAACGATTTATTACAATTAGCGTGTCCTCCGGCTGAACAAACGAGACGAATTATCGTGAAGCAACGATTCGGGAAAAGTAAACGCCCAAAAAACTAATGGACGCGTAATAAAATCGGCGAATTGACTGTTAAACGCGTATTTTTTTTTTGGTTTAGTTTGTTTTTGAACATTGTCTATGTCCGTTAAATTATTCGACGATTAGTGCAGTGGGTAGGCACCTAAAAAGTACGAAAAACTATGATAGCGACCTACGTGTACAACTTGTGTTTCTTAGCACTGTATTCATATACGCTCTGGCGGTTTACAGAAAATCAAACAAATCACTCTGCCACAAAAAATCTCATCTAAGTAAACAGGTGCGTATTTTGATAAAAAAACATCACCATCTTCGGCACTTGACACGAAGTAAAACCCCGGTCGCGTCTTTCCATACATCAACAGGTTAGGTTAAAAAAAAATTAACTTAACGTTGACGTATATTTAGTTGTTACATTTTAACAAAACAAGTTGATTTGGTCTAAACTGCAATTGTTGACGTTGAAGTTAATTTGTAGTGATTAAATTTTTTTTTTTGTTTACTTGAAAAAAAAAAATACTTGTAAGAAGAACTCTTCAAATTAGAACAAAAAAAAAAAAACTATAAATTAAGGAAATGTCATACTACATGTACAAAACCATGGGCATGAATAGTAAAACACCAACAAATAACGATAGTAAATATCTTTATTTTAAGTTAAGTTGGTTTTTTTTTTAAAGTCGACTTTTAACTTGATAAATTTAAAAAATAAACTTTTACACATAATTTTTTTTTTCAATTAACTTAACGAGTTGAAAAAAATTGTTGAATTGCCCAAATTTTCTTTGAATATACTTACGTAATATTGCTGTAGGTCATATCTAACGCGTGCAGATCATTTGACTTCAAAATCAAACTTAGAAACATACAGTGTTATTTTTATCCGAAGCTCGCCGCAAGTATACGGTAATCGTCATTCGTGCAAGAAATTTCTTTCATAAGTTCGTCCAGAGTGATAGGGAAAGCGACGGTTTTCGACACGTAAGTTTTGAAGCACAGTTTACGCTCAATCCTAATATTGGAAAATTTGCAGTAATGTTGTATATTGTTTGGAACCATGGCGATCACTCGGTCGTCAGTTTTTGTGCTCAAACGATTTTTTTTCCCCCAGACACGTTGGACGGAATATGACAAAACAGTTTCAACACTGCAGCAACGTCTACAAATGATTTCATAGGATTCGTAGTATTTCTGGTAATATTTTTTTAAAAGTATCTTTTACAAGACTGCAGTTTCAAGTAACTGCGTAACCTACCAGTTTTTATACCAATATTTCTTACCACTTCTTCGCCTTCCTCCCGACCGTTTGGCTCGGCCAACCTTGTGTACCTTCACTTGACGCAATCATTCCGCATATAATTCGCTTTTTCCGTCTTCTTCTACCGTTTTTTCCTTAAACGTTTATTTTCATTACCGTCTCGTTTTTCTCGTCTAACCTTTAGTCTATTCTCTCTCATCTTATCCACACACATATTGGTCCAACACCAACTCTAATTTACACATTCGTTCCTTGTCCGTTACGTCTCTTGTTGCTTCAATCCAAGAGATTCTCATTTCCGTCACATTCGTACTGTATAATAATCCTGTCAACCCCCCGACACTCCGAATCGTACGACACGGTTACGTTTGTAAATATTTGCCTTTCAGTCATCGGAACGTTTTAATCGCATAAATCGCCTGACGCTGCTTTCTCCGTTTCATCCGACCGCACTTAATCCTACGTTTTACATGAGCCCCGTCCTTTTGTGTACGTACAAACGATCCTAGAAAAGCTCTCTACTTCTTCGATCACGTGAGCCGTACAACTCTACTCGTGTTGTCAACGTCCTGGTCTCCTTCTCCGAGGTCGTACACGGTTTTACTTCGTATGGACTCGATCCCTTTTCTTCGAGGGCCATCACTCGTCTCAGCTTATTCTTTCGGATTTCCACACTTTATCGTCCGCGTTGTTATATGACAAAATGGTCACGACACCGCGACGTCATAAACAATTACCGTTCGCGAGAGCGTTGTCGAGGGAGGAGAAAAATCGGGAGAACGATAATAAATCGTCCCCGTTCGCCCGGTGAGGAGAGAAACGGTAAAAAAATCGTATAATACAAACAAAAAACGGCTGCGACCGTCCGTAGAAACAACTGAGCGCGCGCGGAACACACCCGATTCATATTATACGGACGGTGTGTGCGGATAAGACGTGTTCGCGAAAACCGAAAAAAATACAAAAAGATCACAACACCGTGAAACCCGTACAATATAATCTGAAAAAGGATAAGATTATGAAGAAACGTTAGTCGTAAAAGAAACTACGAGTTTTTTTTTTTCAACACGCTTTTCCAAAAAAAATTATAAAATGTGAACCGAAAATAACCGCTCTGGTTCACGTGGGGGGTAACCTTCGAAAAAACGATTCCGAGCGTTGCGACTGTACTTATTACCTTCTAAAAAAGTTTCGTTCCGATCATCATTTTCGACGGCCGAAAAACTTAACCGATACACGTTTGCCGTAATTAATGTGATTCTCCTTGGGGTTTCGTCGCTGTAACTTCTTTGAAACCCATCGGGGTTCGGAGAATTTTCGTCAGACGTACTGAAAACTTCTGAGAACGTATCCTTAAAGTCGTTGACAAGAAAAAAAAACATCATTGCAAAAACAACGCGTTCTTCGTCGCGCCCAGAATATAGGAATGAACGGAAATCAACCGTGAATTTCAATACCTTTGAAAATTTACCTTCCAGTCTCACCTTTCGGAACGTTTTAATCGCATAAAACACCTGACGCTGTTCTCCGCTGTTTCACGCGACCGCACTTAATCCCACGTTTTACATAAGCCCCGTCCTTTTGCGCATACAAACGATCCTAGAAAAGCTCTCTACTTCTCCGATCACATGAGCTCCGACTGCCGTGTATTGCTGCGTATTGTCAACCTCCCGGCTCTCGTTTTCCGCACGGTTCTACTTCGTGTACACTCGTCGTCGTCGATCCCTTTTCTTCACAAGGGACACATCGTCTAGCTTCACACATCGTCTAGCTACTTCATCCGGTGGTGTTCCTCGCACAATCATCGGCGAACGTTTGGCCTCGTTTCGAAGCACACGTTAAAGTTTTCCGCTGCGTACGAGCACGCCGAATCGGTACGCGCGTTTTCCCGACCTAATCGGCAGAACCGCTTATCGAATTTTTGTTTTTTTCTTCTCGCGTACAATCTTTGTTTTACAATTTTCCAAACACCACTTCCTCCAGACGTCCCGTACGTGTGTATTATTGTTGTTGTCGCGCGTACACGATCCTCGCGGGGGTCCCTCGAGCGATGAAAAACATTTTACAACCCGGAATTGTTTCCCCGAGAACAACCGATGCGCGCATGCATATATACGATAATGATATATTGTAAAGCGTCGGAATAAACGATTTCGGCGGAAAGTCACGCGGATTTGTGAAATATTAAACGGACCGGACCGGAGCCGAGAGCCATGGCGGGGGGGTGCAGTAGACTCGCAGCAGCGCCGCGGCCGGGTGACAGGCAATAATTTGCCGGACCCTTGACCGTGCCACGGCGACGCGACCCTCCGTCCCTTCGCCCGTCTTCTTCCCGGGCGGCGTTCCCGCGGGACCCGGCCAACGCCCCGGACGGTCGCGCGCGCGCTCGCCGGACAGGCCCGCACATAAAATATCGCCCCGTTGTTTATCAAATGTAAATTACATCGCGCGCTGACAAGTTAATTTTTTTCCCTTTTATTGTTATTGTTATTTTCTCCTTATTCTTTCCCCTCGAACGATTGTTTTTTTTTTTTCTACGAAAAAAAGTTACACGCATAACAGGATCCTTCCCGTTGATAACAACAGCGTTTTTCTTCCCGTCGCCACTGCGGGTCGTTCTGCGTATACACCGAGGGCGCGATTCAGTGGCGTGAGTCGGGCCGATTTACGGGCGCGGCGAAATAGAGTATTTTTTTGTAAAAAGTAGGTTTTTCCGACCTCGTGTTGACACGCTCGATAGTAATACGAAACGATCAGCGGGTCCATCCCGTTCGAGAACGGTTGTTTTCACAAAAAAAAAAATATACGAGAAACGTGGAGGAGCCGGTTAGAAGTGTTCACTCGAGTTGGTTGAAAAACGTTTCGAAAAAAGTCTTCTTCTAAAGTCATAATATCCGAAAATCCTTTGACCCGGCCGTTCACCCCCCATTTTACGGTGTATACTATCGAACCCACCGCGGTAACCGTCGTTTTCTGTGTGGTCATTGATTTGGAAGATGGTCGGTTGGTTTTTTTTTTTATAACAATATATTACTTAAGCGATGATGGATCGTTTGAAAATTATGATTTTCCGCAAAATCGGCGAATCAAACACCTGAACGATTCGCAAATCTTAAACAGTTTGCTCGAAAATGGTTGTACGACGTTTGCAGAACGTCATCCAATCCAGTAGGTAATTAATTTTCAATTAATACGATGCACTTTGAATGAGAAAAATAATCGCAATAATAATGGTAACGAAATTTACCTGCCTGTACTGTCCAAATGTTACCGCCCAGTTGTACGCCACTGAAGTATGCGCAGTCTCATTTTTCACATTTTCACCGTCAAATTCGTTATCAGTTGTACCTACGTCCTTAGTTTAATCTGATTTTGATTTGAATCATAGTTTTCAAGTTTTTTCACCAACATTTCTCCCGGCGTTTTCTCGAGCTCGTTTTTAACGTGCCACGTCGTAGTAAATTAATAACTATGCACTGTTTTGTGCCGAACAATCGGCGATTGACGGAAGAGTAATACACATTTTTTATTTTCTTTCACTAAAATATGTCAATAAAAATAACATTCCTAGTTTGACAGTAATTATGATCGAATTCTAATCGTAAAATAACGTGTTATAGAGTTTTTATTACGCCGATCGGTACCACTGCAATAGCGCTTTCTGAATTCGATTCGTAAAAAGAATTCAATCCGAAGTTTCGGCAAACTGATGAGCCATTTCAATTGAGATGTATTTGACGAGGACCACCTTAAACTGAAATTTTTTTTTACAGAAAGGCTCACAGTCTATAAATTGGTTTATTTCTAAGCTTCTCGAAACAAATTATCGAGGTCGAAACGATTATCAAACGTGTATTACTACTTCTAGATTTATAGTTGTCTTATATTGTTCACACCACAAACTGTTGGCAACTCGAATATAAAGCCGTTTTGATGGCCAGTACTTTTTGTTTTTCTTCTCGGGTATAGATTTCTTTGAGACATCGTCACCACTCTCCAATGTCATCTCAGTTCTGGATTTTGTGTCCGTCACTTTCGGAGTTTCTAATCTTTCCTTACGCCGTAAATCACTTCCTTGGTCCTCCTGTGGGTCTATTCCCGTCGGCTGCCGTTCAATCGCTGTAAGCTCTTGCACTTACTCGAGTTTCTACTTTCCGTTATATCTCAAACTGCCAGAGTCTTCGATTTTTAATACTTTGAATTTTTTGTGTCCAGTATAAAAACCAATTCGTTAAAAAAAAAAAAAATAATAAAAACTCGTGCGCGTATATTATAACAACGCGCCTGTACGCGTTTCTAGAAACGGTACAAAAAAAATCGCAAGCATTAACATAATAAATACGTTGAATGAACACGTTCGTGCGGGTTATTTTTTCGTGAGTGATTTAAAAAAGGTATTTTTTTCAAGTACCTACCAACACCGGTACGGAACGCTTTTGGAAGTATTTGATTACCGCACCCCGTTTCTCTAGCAGGAATGAACTGTTGCAGAAATCCTCTCGACTTGCACTTCGCAGTATATCTACCGCTTAATAGTGTACTATAAACACACGTGCGAGAGTAAAATATATAGGTGTAACGCGCTGAACGTGTAGAGTAAGTTTTCGAGAAACAAAAGAAATCCGGCTACACAATTACATTATAACCATCGAACGGAACGGCGTTAAAAATGGATGGAATATCGGTGCTATATTTTATCGGCGAACTCGTTAAAACGATTTATTTGTATTATACGCGTGTTTAGTTGAATTTGATGGTAATATTTATGCCGTAATATATTTTACGAGGGGTCGTTTCGATTCGATGCTATTGGTTTTACAACGATGTGTTTTATTTTTTGTTACGGGATACACTTTTTCGGCGAACTAAAAGCACTTGAAAAGTTTTATAATGTACATATGGCCGGCGTATCGATCGGAAAGTGGACACGGCTGTTAACTTAAGAAGAAGAAAAAGAACACATATGTTGTAAGCATATCAATAGGTTTTCGTCGTATCTTGGCCATGAGCGATCCGGTCCATTTACAATGAGAACGACAGTAATCACGTATTAACAATAACCGCGTGTTTTGCGAGTTTGTAAATAAAAAACTGACGTCTTTAAAAGAAATATACGTATGTTTAAAAACAAAAGCGTTGATCCGTTTGTTTTCGCAAGACGAACCGCGCGTTGTGACGTTTCGAGTCGCACAAACGACGAACCCGCTGATGGACAAACGCATTTGTTTATTTCTGGCACTTGAGCGTGTGTCGGATACACTGAAACTCGTAGCTTCTTCCTTCGATTCGTCTGTCGACTAATTTTGATAGTTTACGAAATTTCATCGGCACGTAAAAAAAATCAATCAAAAAACGTAAATCATAGAAAACGCACCATCGCGTTTTACCACATCGACCGCACGTGACGCGTTCGATGAGGACAGAGTGAAACGCCTGACAGAGTTGCATCGACCGAGGCACAATACCGCTGCCACATCCAAATCTTTTCCCAGCATCGTCTAAAGAATCGTAATACGGTGTTTTTTATACAGACTACCACCGTCGCCGTATAAATGTGACAGCGATGAGCGAATTTTTCGGCCGGTTGGTGCGCAAAAGTCTCGGCAAAACGGAAAAAACGGACGGGCAGAAAACGCGGCACGTGAGCGGTTTCTCTATTTTTATAATTTATTTTTCCACGTGGTAACGTCGGGCGCGCGACGTGTCCCCCCGGCTGGATCTCGGCACGCGGAGGAGGACGCGCCAATTAACCGATTCGGCGGAATATTTATTATTATAATATACTGCGACGACACACGAGCCGGAGGAGGACGTCGTCCATTATTTTTCGTTCGCGATTTAAACAAAGAAAAAATATGTCGTCGTTTTTTTTTTTATCGCGAACGAAGAATTAAAAGGGCGGATTTATTTGTTTTTTCCCCCCTTCGCCGTGTCTTCCGGACGTGTATAATACGGGGCGCGCGACGCGTGTAATCTCTCGATTTCATTATCGTATCACGTAAGTTATTGGCGCTGGCGCGCGAACCA
The DNA here is from genome assembly GCA_017140985.1 of Hormaphis cornu. NCBI lineage: Eukaryota > Metazoa > Arthropoda > Insecta > Hemiptera > Hormaphididae > Hormaphis > Hormaphis cornu. The sequence continues at coordinate 20,000,754 of CM029361.1, forward strand.
ACAACAATAATAATAACGACGACGGCGACAACGACGACGAGTAATATAAAACATTGACATTTTTAAAAAACATAATAAATTCGATTCGGCTTAAAAAAAATGTATACATATTATATACCCTCCGGACCGGCGGTGTGCGGGTCGGCGGCGGCGACGGCGGAGGGAAACACTTTGTTAATCGGATCCGTTGAGCCTTGCATAAACTGAACGATGAATATATATAAAAAAAATGCGTATATAAAACATGGAAAAAAAAAAAGTATATCCGCGCGGGGCGGGGGGAGGACGAGAGACGAAAACGCGCAAAATTAAAAACGTATATACGTTTTAATAAAACATTAAAAAAAAAAAAAAGGATGAAGAAAAAGTAATAAAAAAAGCCGGAGGAAAATCGGAATTAATAAAGTTTGTATCGGTCGTTTAAACGCGTAGGTATACAATATATATTTGTACGCAAAAAAATAGGGGGACAGCGAGAACGGTCATCGTTATCGTTTCATATAAATAAATAAAAAAAAAACACGATAAAACGAAAAGAAAATAACTTGAAAGGCCTGACAAAAGTCGATGCTCCCCGCCGTATCGTATAATATACGCGTGTCATTTTATACACAAACGGAATCGTTTCACTTCGAATCGCTTTTTTTTTTTTCACTTATTTTCCTGTACGCGCGCGTCTTATAATAATTATATTATTATTATCCGGAGTAAAAAAAAAATACGCGTTTACTGTGCGAGTCGTACAGTAAATAAACAGCCGTGTCAAAAAAAAAAAACTAGACGGTAAAATAAAAGTTAAACAATACACTGTACGGCTCGAAATTTTGCGCGTTTGGTTCGCACGCGTCGTTACAGCGCAAAAAAGCGAAATTTTGTGAACATTTTTTTTCTTCAAACGAAACTGCAGGTCTGGTTACAACAATCGTTCAACTTTTGTGTTTTACAAATTTTTTTGTACGCATAAAACCGTGTTATAGCCAGATAATATTCCGATGATAATTGTAAAATGATATTATTAATTGTACTCTCCCCCTTTTATCCGATCGGCGAAGCGATTATTTCGTTTGTCCGTTCGAGAACGCGTTGCGAATCTACGATTACGTATCGTATTCATAAATTTTAATTTCGCACGGAGCGAGTTTTAATTTGGCTTTGAATTAAAAAACGTCAGAATGCGATATATAGAATAATCAAAAAAAATAATATTAAAGTCGTACGGCGTTTTATTCGGCGCCGTCGTTGAGTATATTATTTTACCGAACGATTCACACGCGCTGTCGTAAAATACCTACACGTGTGTTCTGCAACGTTAAATTTTTCCAGATTTGGCGATAGAATTAAAGGGTACTATAGGAAAAATAGAAGAATTTCAAATTGTACAGAACCGGGGCTATAATTTATTGAGGGACAACGTTTTTGTAAATTCCTTAAACTCGTAACGCGTTCAAATAGATAACATAATCGATTAATTATTACTAAGCGGGGCGGATTGATTATACGATTTTTTTTATACATATGATTTGACCCAAGTCCATAATATTCTATAGCCAACGTTGAACTGCATGACATTTTATTTGATTTAAAATCTATGAAATTTGTTAATAATGAAACGGGTTTCTACTAACGTAAAACGATTGTTTTTTCAACGTTAAAAAGATACCGGTAACCAGTAATCCGCGCACACTTAAAAATAGAAATCAGGAAGTTATTAATTGAATAAAATTGCCTCTAGTAAAAAAAATATTATATTATGTGAAATTGGGGAGTATAAACTGTATAATACACATTGTGTTTTGATTACTACCTTATGGTTTTTTAATGTCAACACATAATCAATATGTTTTTATTTGTTTTAGTTATATATATACTGTAGTCGTATTAATGGTTGTATAGTTTATTTTAGTTGTAAATGTTTGAAAGTTAGTTAATATTACGGCTTGAACATATTTATGCATCTATCCAAGCTAGTGTACACAAAATATAAAAACCAAATGTTTAATTGCTTATTTAATGGTTAATTTAGTAACAGTTATAGTTTTCACTAAACATATGAATTCAAAAATAATACTATGATAAAGTATAAACGTTTAGGTTCTTTATTCGAATAAAATAATAAAGTTTTCTTTTTTACAATTGCATTCGAACCATAACGTAATTTTGTTGTTTCCAACTAGGTACAGCAAAAAAAAACTGAAGTTAGGAAGAAAACGATTTAAAAAAGTTTGACTCTCTTTTTTTTGTTGTTGTTAATTAGTTTTTTTTTTTTTTTAGTCTGCTTTTGTGAGAAAAAAAACGTAATAATCAGAATCTCGTTAATGCAATAAAAACTAAGCACGAATAAAACAAGTTTTGGCTTTTCTTAATTTATTTTTATCCAAGCTTTTATTCGTTCGTATTTATTGATTATAAAATGGCAAGTTTAAATCTCTCTGTTAAAATAATAAAAAAATTTCACCTCACCACACTCCAGTTATAAATTATAGTGTATTTGTATACTTTTATTCGTTGAATCGTCACGATAGCTAATGAACATTTGTACGGTTTTATTTTGAAATAAAAACACTTATTTGAGTTAATATCGTCAGATTTTTTTTTACAACCTGGTAGTTAGAAACTGTATTGTAACTGTTATCCTAGTATCTCTTTTGCCGCTTTACTCCCAAATATTTATGATCAGCCACCCTTGTTCTATGCCTTGACAATATTGCTCCGACGGTTTTTATCCCCTGTCCACACACACACATACACCAACAGCCATCATATAGTATAGTCGTAACTCGTAATCCGTCAATTGAATATTCACTACTCGCAATACTAAAATTTGATGATTCAAAAAAAAAAAAACATGTTCACCCTTTTCGTGAAATCGAACATGTTGTATTACGTTTTGTAATAGATTTGACTTTCATATAGGTCCTTGTATCTGTTTCACTGTTTCTTTTACTTTTAAATGTGCGAAATAACGAGGCAGCTTAAATTTCTTCACAAACTCATAAAAAACAATGTTACACCATACTCCTTGCTTAAGCACAGTATATATTTTTTTTATTTTTTCCATATTCAACGTTTACTGCAGGTTTCATCTTACAGTACGACTCGTAAGGAATGTCGAATTCGAATTTAGTTCCGTCATTGTTTCGACTTGAATTACATTTTGTCCGGATAGAATAGGTAGAAGCGGGGAAACTTATCACTCATATCTAGGGCCACCCGTTTATACTTGACCATCAACTGTGGGGGTGAACTTACAATTACTCACAATTTAAGGGCTCTCACTTACATTTTGTCCGGATCGAATCGGTTGAGGATGGGGGGGGGGTGCTAACTTCATAGGGATGATAATTTGGTATGCCGAGTACCACAGAATAGTAGCTAGGTTGTTGGAAATCAAATTTGGATTTCGGTTATAAAATGATCGATTTTATTTTATAAGTTACGTGGATATTTAAGCCAGGTGGTGATAAGGGGCCCGGATGGATAATTCCGGGTGTTCCTAAAAAATAGATGGTGTTTCAGAGCGGCTCGGAAATGTTGACGTGTAGACGCCACATTTAAGCGTTGATTTTAATCAATGTAGACTGCATAACCGAGCAACCTTGTTCAGCTCATTTTTTTGCAGTTATAAATATTACAAAAAATATTTTTCTGAATATTTCGCGTAAACAAACTTTTTAGCACGGATAATAATATGTAAAATTTTTTTAATAATTATCGTTTTTTTACGGGCAACGAAGTGCGCGGGATCAGCTAGTGTTATACTATAATTACGATAAAATTTTCAAAAAAACTTTCACACCATAAGATCAGAGGATACTTTGGGGGGTCAATTTGCACCAAAAAAACGTTTTTAACTGTTATCTATACAACTTACAAACGTTTTTTCGAACTACCTTGTTCCCGACAAAAACGTCTAGCGTTCTAATTATTTTTTTATATTCGTACCGTATCATTTTGTTTTGTACTACGCCTTAGTTATTATATTATAAACAACAAAGAGTGAGTAAATTACAAAAAAATTGGTAAGGTCCATACACGTGTGTTTACACGTTAGTCCTCTTTGATTAGTTTTTTAAAAAAAAAAAATGTTTTTCAAACACAACATTTTTACGGACTCGAGATGACGTTTGCAGCAGTATATTTTGCACCGTGATTAAATATCCGTATACTATTCTAATGGATTGTTGTCAATGGTCCAAAGTAACATCGCATACAACGTTGCACTGTTTGGTAAAAAAGTTGAAATTAAAAAAAATCTTAAAAATGTCGCTATTCTTACATACGTCTAATATTATGTCAATCGTACATAATATTTCGTATCACAAGTATTTTGAGTCACAGTGTTTGTTGAAAGTTAAACACGAAAATCGGTGCGAATAGTTTTATCCTCGTTTTACGGCTACGTTGTGTGTGTGTAAACATGACGTGTACATTTTTTTTTAGTTCTTGTCGTGTCAAACGTAATAAACTCCTTTGCACGATTCTGAAACAACAATATTTCACAAACTTTTGTTGGTGGTATAATTTATGAGCGATACACAAAGTATGAACGATGAATTATTCGACGTGAAATTACATTCATCATTAAAACAGAACGCGTTTGAAACAACACAGTTATCAAGGTAGACGGAATCGTTACGTCGCTGCCGTCGTTAGTGAGACGCGATTTGGCTCGCGGAAAAACGGCAAAACTATTCGCGCAGTTATTTGATACGTAACTTTTAACCCCTTTTCCGCCGCCGTGATACGTCAACGGTGCGAAGAACATTCTCCGTCAGTTAAATAAAAACAAAAGCGACTTTGCTCGATCGGACATTTTTTTTGTAAAAAAAAAAAAGGTTAAATTTTTGGAACGACCGTCAGTTTTAATCGTGTTTTTAGAACATAGACTGTACACGGGTTAAAAACTGTAAGCGAGGTGTTTTAGAGCTCTCGGTTTTTTGCGCTCCCTGTCGTCCGGTTCTATCGATCGATTTTTAACAAAATATTTCGACCGACTTTGTCGGGACACCCTGCACGACGATGCGTCGCATACAGGGCGTATGTTATGTCGCGTGGTTTTTTTTATTGGTCGAAATAACAAATGAAAACAAACAGTACAACTGTTACAAAGAGTAAAACTTTATTTTTGACGGGCGATTTTTCCCACGATCATCACGAAATTATGAATAAACTTTTTATTTTTTCCCAAATCGTTTCGTTACCGATATTTCTGAACACGTCGACGTACATGAATTTCGGTTCGCTGAACTATGGCCGTCCGTCTTAACTTTAAGTTGATGACGCAAAAGTTTTAAACATTTTTTGTCACGGCTCTCGTAGACCTCGTTATTTTTCTAGAAAAGTCGGCGTAAACGTTTGGCGCGCCTGGTCAACATATCGATTACGACGGACGCGAATATCGTGTCGAGGAGTTTAGTTTTCACACGTTTCTCTAACGCGATTCGACGTTTTCGCGAACTCGAGTACGGGAAAGACGGTGAAAATGAAGCCCGACCACCTGATTGCAGGAAAAATAACGTCACGATATCCGAATTTTCGGATTGTCGCCCGGATGCGACTGGAAAACAAAAAAAAAAGTCGCCTACCCCGATGGATGTACGCGGTAGTTATATTGTATTTCGTACGGTCGAACCGATCGTTAAAAAATAACGCGCGCACGACGACGGCGTAAACAACGACACCCTATGTTCGTACGCGCGACGACGGCGAAAACAATAAAAAAATATTTTTATGAAGAATATAAGGCGGCCGCGGCGACGACGTTTAACGGCGAGTGTACACACACAAAACCTATACCGTAGCGTGAGAAAAAAAATTAACAGTTGTTGATGTTATCTGGCCGGCCCAGTGTGTGTGTGTGGAATACGTCTGATTTTTATTTCTTATTTTTTTGAATTTATCGTTCCCGAGATTTCACGTATTATTGTACCAGCGCGCGTATAATATTTTTATTTTCCACCACAAAAATGTATAATAACTCGACTTTCGACCGGAGAGAGAGATACGGTGACGCACGCACGCGAGCGGCTCGAGAGAACGCATTCTTCGCCAAACGAGAGGCGACGTTGTATTATTATAATTATTTATTTTTCGTCCGTACGAATGATTCAAAGTTTGCGATTTTCAAATGAATACGACCGTAACGGACCCATATTAAAATGAGTAGCCGTGAGTGTTACGACGAACTGGTATTTCAAAATGTTATTTCCGATCTCGGGTTCGACACTTTGTGGCGGGTAGGTACGACGACGCGTTTTAACGCCTCGACGACGCGCCGTTTGTAGGATTCGCGGACCCTTTGTAGGAGAATTAATAATGCGCGAAAAAAAAAGACCAGGATTCACTTCGACACCACATTTTATCTCGTGCCGACGAGTTCTCAAATTGAACGTTGTACAGTTCGAACGACCGCGGTAAACGAACGTCGGGTGAATACCGGTACCCGGCGAGAATCGCAGGTTGAATACGCGTCCGTGCTGTAAATGGTTGACAAAAAAATGATAAAGAATCGTAAATTGGTAATAACTTATGCGCGTAACATCCCACGGACCAGAAATCTCTCGTTTCCACGTGAACGCGGTTTGTTTTTCTGTTCACAAACATTCCGCGTCTCGATGAAAGCACAATGCGAACATTTATAAATTGTCTGTATTCATATACAAAACTGCACGATCAACGACGACGTCTCCGCCAAAAGAGCGTGTCGCGTTCGGTCAAAGATGATAAGTGCGATACCGTAATTAGGTATATCGTGGGTGAAGGTGTCACGGGGACCATCGGTTTAGGCTCTAAGTTTATATTACACTGCAGCGCATGTCGGTCTTATTATGAAACTTGTAAAGACTAAAATAAGAAATAGTCTGGAACGTTTATTTCTGGCAAAATTTACGACTAATTCATCATTTGGACCGTGCCATCTGTAACGTCAGGTGTAAAAAATTCACGCGTTACAAATTTCGTTTACTCATCGTATTGTACAATACGCTACGACATGAACAGAAAACGGCGTTTACATTCGTGCTTTTATTCTTTCGAAACCGGTCATTGTCGCCCGTCTTTTATCTGCAGAAAGAACGTGCAGATCCACTATTTTTTCTCCGGGCGCATCTATCTGTCCACAGAGATATCTTTGCACGACACTGTATTATTCGTTTAAGACTCTTGCGCGCGAACGTCGGCGCATTTTATAGGTAAAGACAGCGTGTGCAAAACAACACACGGTATTATTGCGTCGGAAACGGTGTCGTTTTTTTTTTATAAGAAGTTCTCATCATTTCACACGTTAAATCGTGTCCGGTGCTCGCTTAACGCGGTGTAGTTGCGAAAGCTATATCGGAACAAAACGAACAGACGTTCTCGTCGCGGCGAGGGCAGAACGAACGCGTCTCGCGGGAATTCGTACATGTATCGAGGAAAAATACCATTTGGTCATTTTCATATTATTATGTTATACACGTGGAAACGTGCGCGTAATTTGGGAAAGAAACGAGACGAGAGTGGACCGTCCTGGACGAACGGGATGATCGTTGTGTAGGGCGAGGGGGAAAAGAAGAGGAGAAAAAGGATCGTATTTTATGAAATTACTTATCCGATACGGTACGATCGTTCTGCGCCCGCGTGTGTCCGACGACGGTCGGGAGGGAAAAAATCAAAGAGTTTTGTATTATATTATTTAACGTCGTGTTTATAAGTACGTGTGTGTGTGTTATTCTTCTTGTGATCGTTTGTGGACGCAGGTCCGAACGGCGGAGAAAAAAATTCCGAGCACGTTCTCATCCCTAGTGACCAACGTCCACGCGGTGTTCTTAAAATCTTTTTTCAGCCTCTCTCCCTCACCCCTCTGGGTCTTACGCGCGCTCACTTGTTGTACGCGTGCGGTATTAAAAGGTTTTTTTATGTTATATAGCGAAATTGTTTTTACCAAGAAGAAGACGCATCGGAAAAACGTCCAAGGCGGAAAAAAGTAAGTCTGGAAAAGCCGACACGGATTGTCACGTTCGGGTTTCGTCCGAGAAACGTTTTGACCGTCTTCGGGAACGACGACGTTTCGTGATCAACGGGCGGTTCCGATTTTCACCACGTACATAACGTAGATAAGACTCTTGTTTCATTCGAAAACGTTCATCGGTGTTTCGACCAGAACGTCACCGAGGTCACTTGCGTTTTCGAGCGGAAATTTCATTTAAACTATAGAGATCTTGTTCGAAACAATTTTTAAAATTTCACGTGTTTAGCGACGAGTTCGCACTGAGACGGAGTGGCGAGCGATCGAATTGATACCGTTATGACCGGTCATTACGTATTAAAATGTTCACACGGTGTGATATTATTTTACACGATTTCGTACCGTTAGTTGAATTTCGTTTTTACCGGCACGTTTACTGCAGATGACTGAGATCGCTCGTTTTTTTTTGTATCCGTGGCTTTCAATATCGAACGTTCGGGCCACAATTTCCAGACCACTGACCCGCTCCAAGCGTGGTCGCTACTTCAGTATACCCACGCGATCTAGACTGATCGTTCATTCAAAACGAGACAAAAACAGAACCGTTTTATAACAGAGCCACGAGACGCGATTTTATAGCGCACACGGTCAGAGTAGTTTTAAAATCAAAACATCACGTACGTGTATTATATTTTATTCGTTCGGACGGTGTCGTAGTAAAGCGTGACTCACGTGGGAACGAGGATTTCGAACGAGACGCGTCGTATAAATCATAGACGCGAAATATGCATACATTAACGTTCGGTATGGCGCACGACAACTCGCTTGTGTTTTATAATTTTTTATTTTATGAAACATTATACCCAAAAAAAAAAAACACGTTACGTAAATTGTGGAGACACTTTTTTACGCGTCGTCTCGCCGGTCAAGGACGAAATCAAATTTATAACGACGCAACAGTATCGTTTGTTTACAAGTTAGTAACTAATCGATTATACGTTGAAATTATACAGTTCGCGGTTACAGAAACAACGATACGCGTAATACTATATAACTCTTAGACGCGTTGTTCAATTTTCGTCGACTTCGAAATGACGGTTCTGAGCGATCTCTGCAGTCGTCTAGTACGCGTCGCGGTGAAAACGAATCGATTTAACAATAAAAACTTTTATAAGATCCGTGTCTTTCCTACTCATTAGTGTCGTGTAAAAACTTTCGGCTCGGTCCGATCAAAAAAAAAATTCGTGTAAAAAACACGTTCCCCGTAATCATTTGTTTCCACAATGACGAGTTTAACGACAAAACAACTGCGTGAAATCGGCTATACACCGAAATCGTGTTAACCAGTCTTCCAAGTTTTTCAACCGCATGTGTAAACATGTTTCGTTTGGATTGTATTTTATTCTCGGGTTACTTATACGTAAAAAACTAGAGGTTTTTGCGGAATAATAACCGCCGTAATTTCAAATTACTCCCTGAAAAACGATCGATCGAAATTAGTGTACTCGCAGTAACTCCACGTAATAACATATGAATTTCGTGTTGTTATAACAACCCCCAATCCACGTATATCACCGTTTCTGATCCGCCTTTTGAGAGGTGTCGTACGTTAAGATCGGAGCGCTGTTTCTACCGTAGAAAAAGTGATCGCAAAAAAACGTTTCCCGCGGTTGTTCGTCCCCTGCCCGTAATAGAATATATCAAATATATTATCAAAAAATGTTTGCGCGGCTCTCTCAGAAACGATCGATTCAAGTAAACTGGTCGTTTATTTTAATGGCGCGCGCGTAAATTTTGAAAGCGTTTTTTTGCTCGAAAAATAAAATCGAAATTTCCGAAAACGCTTCGCACGGAGTACCGGATCAGATGGATATCAGATACCGTGCGTTGAGGTTTTCTAAAAAAAAAACCCAAACACGCGGTTCTTAGCTCGGAATCCGCGAAACGATTGCGTCGAAAAACGTAACGCGTTTCGCCATCGCGGCGATCGTTCGAAACCACCCCGTCCGCGGCAGTGACGACGCGCAAAACGGACGATTTTTACAAAACGGCCGTTTAACGCGCACCTATACATACGTATTGTGCGTTTTTTCGACGCGCGATGTAACGCTGTAATATATGTAACACGAAATATACGTAATACGATATCATCATCGTCATAACGCGAAACGGCCCCGCGTGGCGTAATAACGACGATCGTATCGTTATAAAAGTAGGTTTTAGCGGACTACCCGACAGCGGCCGGAGAGATCAATTTGTGCGATAATCGTGAGAATAGAGCTTTGTGTAAACACCGGCACGTGCGGCGCGGACGCGTTTTTCGCCAAAGTCTTCTTCCGCGGGGGTCTTATTGCACGTGTCGCGCGCATCGTGTCGGCTCCTCCTGTTGTTGTTGTTGCTGCTGCTGCTGCTGCTGCTGCTGTTGTTGTAGTACCGGGCGTTCTCGTAGTATTTTATACGACTACACGCCGTGTGTTATATTATATTTATATCGCGCGCGTATCGTCTGCAACCCCGCGTACCCGCGTCAAATAATCCTCTTACCATCCCCTAAATATATACGACCCTCCGTTTACGGTGGCGCGGGGTCGGTGTCACCGCTACGCGTCCCGGACTCGCCGGTTCGTCGCCCGCAAGACGTGTCCGCCGCCGAACAAGACGCGTTTCGCGTAAAATCTTGAACGCGTCGAGAAACTACGTACGGACGACGTTTTAAAACCCGTTACGTGTACGACACGATGTGACGTCCCGGCAAAGTCTCGAAACGGCGGACTGATACACCATTGTCCAAAATCGCTATCGAGTAAACGATCCAAAACAATCTCGCGATAAAGTCCTCGTCAAACCGTAAGTATAGCGCAAGCGGTACCCATCTGGGCGACAACGATTAAAGTTGACGAAAAACACGTTAGAAGCGTTTGACAGAGATGTTTGGCCTATAGAGGGAAACGACGAAGAAGAAAATATACGAGGCAACAAGAACTTAGAATAACCGCGGGTATAACGAACCTAGCACTGTTCGGACACGTATCGAGGTCTTATTTGGACGGAAAGCAGACGCAATGAGACCCGGCGGGGCAAAGACGGACGGATGGAATAAAGGAAGACTTGAAGATTCGTAAGAAAAGCGGAAGATAAAACGGCAAAAGATGGAGAAGAGCGGAGTCAAGTGGGTAGGTGTTGCGGCGAAAGGCCTGTAAAAAGCCAACGGAGAAGAAGAAGAAAGTACGATTTGGTCCGTGCAAGAGGGGTCAACTTGTCACTTTAATTTCGTCTTGAGAAAATTAAAAACTCTCTTGGCCCTTTTTCGCATAAATCGACAAGCCATTTTCTCGTACGGGGAAAGTAGCGTAGTACGTGGTCCTCTCTTGCATGAAACGTCGTACGCGTATAACACTGAAAATCCGCGGTCAACGTCGTATTTTTGCCAGAAATGACATTATAATGATCGTAGAAATACGGCTTTTTTTTTTTTCTGGTCATCGCTTTGTTTCGGTTTTTAGCGTACGCCTCAAAAAGTAATTCCACAGAAACCGTGTTTGGCACCTACCAGAAAAATTACTGTCTCTAAAAACCGAAACCATTAAAAAAAAAGTTCGGAGAAAACGAAAACGAAAAAAACACAATTTTGAAAACCACATAGGTGCGTTCTTTGCTGCGCTCAGAACGAACAGAAGCGTCTTCGCGTGACCGCGCGCTCAGAAAATACGTATTTGAACGTATTGCAGTAATTAGCGAGACGAACGAGGGAGGATTTAGGCGACTGCGAAAAAACGATTAAAAAACAAAATCACTCTAGGTCGCGTGGGTTAGTTTGACGGTCACCGTTTTGGATCATGGTTCGTACAGAAGTTGTCTGTAGGTAGTGAAAAAATCGCTCGCGAAAATTACGATTCTTAGTGAGCTCGACGACTCGAATAGAGAAATGATTAGATCGCAGTGCAGTTTGAATAACGTGTGAAAATTTCAAACCATTCGGACCGTCGTTTTAGTAGGTACCGATTGCTATTTTACCGGACCTAGCACGAAAACCGTAAAAGACCCAAGAAGGTATTATAAATTTAAACTACAGTTATTTATTGTTGTGGAAAATAAAAAAGTGTCTTCAAAATCCAACGACTTTTCTTCGTTCGACCCTCGGCATTTCCCAACGGCGGGTCTTTACCGTAGTAACACAAGCCACTGATTGTTATGGATCATTTTTTCTTTATACCTGTAGGTACGGCGGCGCGTCGAATTTCGTCGGTTTTGACAATATTTGACATCGATATACGTAACAACCATAAAACCGAAACGAAACGACCGTTTACTCCAGTCGGCACGGCGCGGCGTCGAACAAAAATACAAACAGTAACGTGTAATATAGATACTGGAAGAAAAAAAACGTCGGTATAATATTTGTTATGATAAATACGTAATTGTAATAACACGGAACGACGACGGCGACGTAAAAGCGATTCGATCGTTGACGGAAAAAAACAATAATATTATTTTTCGATACGATTGTTGACCCGAGAAATTCGCCTATTATGCCGCATCGATAGCTGTACTATTCTTTCGTTTTTTTTTTTGACGATATCCCGAACGTCGAGTAACGTGACGGCCCCCGGGTTAAACCGTGAAAGATAACAATTTTTTTTTTTTTCATTATTATTATTATTTTTACCTTCGACAGAAATCAATCTTTCCGGTGACAGTGTAATAAAGGTAACTTACACAATCATCCGAGACAATAACTCTCCTGGATGACACTGTACAGACGATAATTACGATTGCGTATCATCGGCCGCAAAACGTATATACATATATTTAAAACATTTTGTTTGTTATGGATCTCGTATAGTCGGCTGAAGGTTTTAATGAACCAAAACACCGATAAAAAATCGGTAAAAAAAAAAAAAATGTATTCGATATCGAAAACAGATATCGTACCACGCTCGCCGGGGTCGGCATGAGACAACAAGCGGCTTTGGTTTTTATTTTTTGTATAATTTTTTTGTTCCGTTTGAGAAAATTTAAGCAGGTACTTTTTTTCCCACCGTACAAATGATTAGAAACTTTCACGTCACTCGAACTTCAAAGCAAATAGTACCTATGCACACGAGTTTTCGCCATAAATCATAATTTAACATGAATTGTATAGTGGTCACAAGCGGTGTTACGAACTGTTCGATTTCCGAAATCGAATTCAAAATTGGAAGTAATCGAACCGAACTAAACACAGATCAGTTCCTAATTAAGTGTCGAAAAAACGATAACGAGAAAAATGTGAAATCCTTCTTTACTTCAAACTATGTTTAACCTACTCGATAAGTTATAGAAACTGTTCGGCATACTACTGGTCGTTTATATTAATTTACTGTTTTTTTCATCGGTTCGACCTCAGAAATTTGGATTCATAACACCACAAAACCTATATTTAGTTTCGCAAAATTATAGAGGCTGCAACGCGATCGGAAGGTAGCCCGAAATCAGTATTTTATTTGTTATATTATTAAAGTTTTCAATTAAAAGAAGTGTTAATTTTTGTAATTTTGTTCCAATTTTGTAATAGATTTTAAGTGTTAACTATATATGTACCGACGATTGATGTGTAGAGAAGCGAGAACGATGGATCCACATTTAGTTTTGTAACTGTATCTACCTAATCATTAAAAATCGCTAAATTCGACAGTAATTATACTGTATATAAGTACGAATATTGCAATTTAGTTATGACGTACTCATTATGTAAGTACTTGAAATGAACATATTTAATAAATTTAAGCGATAAAAACTAAAAAAAACGATCCCAGGACACGTGGACAGTTTGACGGAGTAACAACTACACTTTGGGTGGTTTTCGTTGAAACGTATTATTCGATATCTGAAAGCAATTTTGAATCATTGCCGTAGAAAAAACGATTCTGAGCGAGCTCAGTTGTCTAGTATACGTGCTGGTAAAAACCATATTCAACAAAAAAATATACTCTGAATGTTATAAAAAAGTTTTAAAAATACCCGGAAAAATCTTTTTTCGATCTTTCGTAACATGTGTTAAATCAATTTAGTGCATAAAAGTCTGAAAACGACATAATTTTTTTTTATGACGATCCGACCAAACCTGACCGTTTTTGTCATTTTCGGCAAACGGTTAAAAAGGTATACGTGCGAAAAAACGCTCGAAATAAAACACAAAGCCGACTTTCACGTGATATTGAACGTAACGAGCACTCTTTCTACCGGGAAACGTCGTTTAGAAACATGAAAATTTCAAATATTTTACCGTAAAATTATCGATTTTTTTTTTTTTGGTTTTACGGTAAAATTAAAAGAGTAGGCAAAGTTTCGAAAAAATCTTGAACCCGAGTACCGCCGGAGTTCGGTACTTACTGACTTTAAAAATCCGAGCGTTTCTTCTACACCCGACAACCTTTTCGTTAAACAATATGCTCTAGCCGACGCTCGGAATCTAAAAGCCACTCGTTCGTGCACGTAGTTGTGCGATTTAATAAAGTAGTTTGATGAAGCGAGTGAAATGATTGTTTAAAACTTCTAGCGCTCTCCGATCAGAGTTTATAACGGAGGGCGTGTGCACCTGAAAACATTACCATTTTTTTGGCGATTCGAATCCGATAACGAATATTTCGAATTCTGTTATCGAAACGTCTCTGTAAACAGTTTACATTCGGTTCGGGCAGCGACGCTCCGTATACGCTACGCGTTGTACGGCCGACCCAGATTCGGTCCAAAAATATAAATAGGCGACGCGCCCTCGAAACGTCGTCGGACGAATAATTATTACGACGTTATAATTATTATACGTGTAAACATTCGCGCGGTGTTCCGCTGTTATATACTGTCGTACGATCTCACGCGGGCAATGAATCATTTTCTCTTTTTTCATTCTCTTTATATTTAAATACATACCAACACTCGCGGAGTATGATGCGCGGTAATATTTCGTCGTCGGACACGAGTGACACGAGTTACCGAAAAAACATAAAAATAATATTGTTTTAATGTACAATTTTTTTTATGCCAATTAGCGCGACCATAACACAGGGTGCACACGAAGAGTATTATTCGACTCGCGTACCTCCCGACCGGATGTGCCGGAGACTACAAATTTACGCGTTCAAATAGCTCGCCAGTCCGGTTACGTTTGCATTTGGTTACGATTTTATTTTCACAATCTTTAAAAACGACGTTTCTATTAATATTTTTTAACGAACACATTTTTTCACATCCTAACTAACTAACTAACTAACGCAACATTACGCGCGCGTAACGGACACGCAGCGATGCGCGCGTAATGTCGAATGCTCGTTTTTTTGAACGGGCGTGCTCATGACGTTTCTCCAAACGTTCGTTTAACACGTCGTCCGTCGAGTTTATTAACTATTTGTCGTATTTTACGATAGCACGAGACACACACACGCACACAGACTCGAATAAATGCGACAACTATTCGTCAGATTTTCACGACTGCGAATCCGATTTTCACGAGCGTGTCATTGTATCCGGCCGCGGCGATATCACGGTGATCTAGTCGGCTAGTGCTAACTTTCCCGCGCGGACGGGGCCGTACCGACAGTTTTTAAGACGAATCCTGCGCGTGAAAGATCCGACGTCCGCGCAGCTTAAAAACGACGTCGCTGTAGGACGCACTCGATGATACGTTTCGAAAAGAGACGTCGGAAAACAGCCGATCGATTAGGTGTGCATTCGACTCGGTGCAGCGATTAGTAAAAAACGTTAAAAACGGACCGGGTCGCTCGTGTATTACGTTTAGTCGGAAACTCGAGATTATTTTTGCAACGCAATTTTATCGAAACTAATCAGTTCTTGTTACGAGCGAGTATTTCGAAATCCGCGTAGATGTAAATAATTATTCGAGAAAATGTACTTAATTTCTTTTTGTTACTTACTGCGTTTCACTCGTATATACTGACAACTCGTGTTGTGGTTTCCGCGCTTAACGGGGCGTATCAATCAACATTTTAATGTCGAAAATTTTTTGTTCAGATTAACTTTGAATAAAAAAAATGTATACGCGTTAACGGGTTGAGGCGGCGGTCGCTTTGCGTTTTCGGTTTATCGCATTATTCGTCACAACACGATCATAATGTTTGATTAAGCGTTCATTATTGTTTGCGTTTCGGGAAATAAATTGAATTATTTTTGAATCCGCGAAACTATAAGTTGGTAAATTATAACATAGGAGTCCTCTTTTTTTTCTTTTTTAATTTACTATCGATTTCCCTCGTTCGTATAACCTGCACACTCGTGGAACACAAATCTTCTGCGAGAAAATCGTCTACACGGGTACGTTGTTTGTAAACAAAATAATAATTTTAAAACAAATCACTGTTTTGGTTCAACAACTTCAAGTACTATTGGATCTTCAGACATTACGAAAAGAAAAAAAATTTACTTCTGTTCGAACTACGACACTGATATGGGTGCGACCGCTCTCCGGCACCATTCGCGTCTCATCCGTGTCATTTTAATGAACTCGATTATAACGTCGGACGAAAAACAATTTTTTTGAACAACAATAGAACGTACAAAGCGTGTGCGATAAATCGTATCCGGTAATCGCACGAATTATTGCACAACGATTCAATTGCGTTATTATTACGTCCCGTAGTGTGTTCATAAAGCATGTTAATAAGTTATGAACAACACAAAATGTTCCGTAGTTAAGCAGATGTTAAGCAGGTAACGATTTAATAGTCTTTGTTTATGTAACGTCAATTCGGTTTTTTGAACGTAATTTATACTTTACCGCGTAGGTAAAATTGTAACTTAAAATACTAACTGTTATAGTTGTTCCCTGCTATTTCATATGCATACTTATATATTATACCGATCCGTATCGACCAATTTTCTTTTTAAATTATTTAACACTGAACGGCCTAGTAGTCGGAATATTAACACACAGCGGTAACAACGAAACGGTCGACGCGTGTAATTAAATTCGTAATAATTTTTCAACGAAGCAAAACAAAATATGTGCAATCTTTTAAATTGTTCGTGTAGCAGCTGGCTAATTTGGTGCGCAGAATTTGTGTACTCTTTCGTAAACAGGTATATTGGATTTTTATTTTGAAAAGTTCTATTTAAATTCGTCACTACAATTTATAAAATAAAAACGATTTTTTTTTTGTACCTCGACATACGTTGATATAGGTGTCTTAAAAATGTACCAGAGTCAAACACTCGTATATACTTGACATAGTGATGAGTAAAATGGATTTCTGTATAGTTCTTTTCTAAAAACAACACGAACGATGTGGTTTTTTACTATTAAGTGGTAACGTAGGTGTTTGATACAAGTAAGACTCTTTTCCTGTTTTTATTGATTTACGGTTTATTTAAAAAAAAACACATGGTTCCGTCCTCGGACATCAACTTTTTAAGTCCCTTCTCTCCCTAAAACGCTTTCGCTCCAGACTCCCAAAGCAGCTTTTAACGTGTTGATTGTGTTCCGGACAGTCTTGCTCGCAGACTCTAAAAACAAAATGCAGGGATTTTGTTGAAAGAAAAAACTGTAAAAAAAAAAACTATTATTCACTCAAATCACATAATATGTTGTAAATATTAATAACAGTTTGTATTTTTATAAATTATAGAGTATAACGGAAATTTTTACGGACTTTGTAAAACAGAAAAGACAAGAGTACCTACTGTAGATCAAATGCGTGAACGTGATGAATATTTTAATTGCAGTCATACGAATACATATTATGTTTCTTCTGCAGGCGTCGTTCAAGATAACCGGCACTATTCGAAATTTAAAATGTTAGAAGATATTTTATTTCTCCGCGTGTCAAACAAGTGTACGAAAAAAGTTTTACACAAAATAATGTTATACAGTCAAAAAAAAAATAGACATAACCGGTCGTAGAAAACAATTGAAAAGAAACGCACAGTTTGCGCTGGATTCGACAACCCAATATTTTGTAATCGTTAAAACATTAATCAAACTGTTGATTTATGTGCGCATTTATTTCACAAGTTTACTCGTTTTCATATTTACGTTTTAATTTCGAACGTCTTATTTTAATAATGTATCGTTTTGGAAAAAACGCCGAGGAAAACGATATCGATACTTAACGTAACGTTTAGATGACACTTTTCGCGTGAATCGGCCGTACACGTTGACTGCGCAGAGTTGTTACAACGAAAATCACATTTAAAAGACGTGTGCCCACTCTTGTCGAACGTCGTAATGTCGCCTATAAAGCCCTGTAATTTAACGACATCAAAACAAAATAAAACGACTGTCCGTTAAAATTAAATATTAAGCAGTTTCTTCGTTATGTTTCCCGACGGCTACAAGACAAACTTTCTACCGTGTTCCGTACGCTTTTACAAACGAACTTTACCTTACCCGTTTTTTTCTTGTCTGCGCCACAAAATAAAAATTCTTCTAAACCAACAGTGTTGTACGAAAGCAGACACGTCGAACTGTTCAAAAACGTGTTGTGTTGTGTTTTTTCGTCGAGCAAAAATATAATTTTCTTCCAACTCCTCGTCTATAGTACGTCATGCACGTTAATATACGCCATAACACTGTGTGCAAGCTCGGTGGAAACACACGCGCGGGCGACCGTTGTCGGTCGTTTTCAAACGCGTAAACAATTTTACCATGTTTATAAGACGAGAGAGAGACATACCGTGAGAGTTCTGTACATAAAAAAAAAAAATAATAAAAATGAAATAGAGAACTGGATTTTTATTTATAATTTTTTTGTTCTCCTCTTCATGACGATATAATTGGCTTCTGCCGATAAACACAGGTTTCGGAACAATAACGCGGAGCAGTTGTGTGCGTTACACAAGGGCGCATTAGTACATTACACAGCGGACACGAAAATAACATTTGTACGATATAATATATAATATACCGTGTGTATTATTTTGTTGTCAAATTCGCACGCGTTGCCCGCGTTAAGTCCTCCGTAAGAACATCCGTTTGGTCGAAATAAACACTTAAACCATTACGGTTTAATTGTATAGTCGTTATATTAATAATACACGTGCATTTCGTACGCCACCGAGTTTTGACGACTATGGTTCTTGGATCGGACAAGGTACTCTGACTAATCGGAGCGATATAAACTGGTAGTTTTCGATGAACGTCGTGACGAGTGGAAAACACTGCAGACGATAGTGGTAGTGTTCAGTGTATTGATAAACAAAAAAAAAAAACCACGTAGCGATTACCGCCGGGTCGGGTGCAGATCCAGTTGGAGTTGGTAGGCCGCGGGTTTGGGTGCGTTGATGTCGGAATCAATATCGAAAACGCACCCATTTTACAAAAATTACGGTTTCGACCGATGAATACTCAACGGTTCGAAAAAGTTTTTTTTTCGAAACTTTTATGACGTTTTAAAACTCCGCGGAGACGATTTCTGTGTGATTCCGTTACACGTTTTCGGACGACGTTTCGAAAAAACGAAGCACGATTTCGGGTTTTTTTTTTTTATGTCGTGGCACTTTACTCGAAGAAAGAATTGTCTCGTTCGAACTATTCGGAGGAGCAATTTTTTTTTTTCCGTTACTAATAAAAAATTTTAAGTATAAAAAAAACTGAAGACCCATGTCAATCTTTACTCCTATCTTTATATCATGTAAAAAACCGAGCACTGTTTGAGTTTTTCTACCAAAAAAAAAAACACGTCATTGTAAAAACTAAAAACAATACGATCCTCGTTTTACTCGGGATCTAAAAACTAATACAGAAAATCGTTGAGACTTTTTCTAAATCGGCTGTATTATAATGGTTCAGGAAATTAAGGGCGAAAAAAACGTCTTATACAAAACGTTATCTTTGAAAACACGTTCACATTGAAACATACACATAATTATATATTAATATGTTGTATCTAAATTGTTCATATGATTTCTTTTTTTTTATCTGAACTAGTTGTTAACGGGCCCTTTGGATACAAATAGTTGTTGTTTTTTCAAACCAACGGTTAGTTTTAATGCCGTAGATTATACATTTTTTTAGACATCATATCATACTTGGTTAAAATCTTTCCTAGAGTAATTATCACGCCCTTTAAGCGTATCAGGCAGTTTTTTAAATAATTTCCATCTCGTTATTTGTATATTTGTATCTTTTATTTTCCCGAGTTAATTTTATAAAAATTAGTTATCTTCGTCTAAATTAAGACGGTTTTTGAGAAATCATCTTTGAAAAAATAAAGTCATGTTCAAACGATGTACATTTTTAACAATACGTTATAATGCAGAGTACACTAGAGTTTGCATCGAGTAAACAACTATAGTTTCGGCCGTTGCTACATTGGCACACAACAGCATTTGTCGAAAAATATATAATTTAAACGTGTGTTTTTACCGTTCAAAAAATTGTACTTAACGTTTCAAACTACGTCGGTTACATAATTATCATTGATCGATGCCTACGTATGAGTACTGTTATTATTACACGTTTAAAGTTATAGTCTCAACACTAATCACACACAGTTTAACTAAGAAACGAAAAACAGTACCTACGAACATTGATTTTATTTTTGAGCATCTTCGCGAAATCTACACACGCGTGGGTGAGCAGCGGTAAAAGATTTATTTGTGTTCACTGGGGAAAAAAACAAATATATAGCCCATAGGTATAATAAAACGGAACGTGTGGTTTATGTTACAATAACGCGTGTGCATGTGTTTAGCTTTAAATTTTTGTTTAGATTTTTTTTTTTTTTGATTTTACGGTTTATGTTAATTTCGTGTATACACAACGTATTATTTCGAAAATACACTGTCCCGTTGAACTGCAGGGAATGCGTACCGCGCAGCTGGTATGGAAAAATATGATCAATTCGACTGTGCACACACTTTTGAGTCGGATATCGAAACATTACATTACTAATTTAGTGATACGAACCAAAATTTTGGAGGTCGAACCGAACCAAACTTTATAAAAAAAAAAACAATATAATACTATAAATGACCATTTATGCCGAACAATGTCGATAATTTATTATGTAGGTACCCATAAAACACAATTTTAAGTAAAAAAGGATTCCACATTTTTCCGTTTGTTTTTTTTATCGTTTTTCGACAAATTAAGTTCGAATTGTTTTTTCCTTTGTTCGATGATCGAACTGAACCAATAGAAAGTGGTTCAAATATTTCCAATTTTGAGTTTGAAAATCAAACAGTCCGTAACATCACTAATTACTATCATTGCTATTATAAACTGTATTTCACAATGTTTGAAAACTTCATGAAGTGACAAATATTTTGAAATGTTTCACGATTTAACTTGTAAATAAAATGTGTAAAAGTTCAACGAATACTTTGTTCGTCCAACGACGGTTGTACTGTATAAATTGCAATATATTTGTTGAACGGTTTTTCAAAAGAGCAATTTCCGAAAAATAATAAAACGAGAACGTTTTTTTTATTTTAAATATTGTTCGACTCGGCGTGTAGAAAAACGTATCGTTTCGTGGTTTTTTAAGCGTCCACGTAGTTCTGCTGCAACGTCGCGTAACAGGACGCTAAAAATTTGAAACGAACCCGCTCACAGAACCCCTTGAGATTTTTTTTTTCTCGTTTTTCAATTTTTAACCCCGAAAATCGAAAATTGTATGGGAAAAATAACAACGAACGAATTTTAAAGTTCTATAATACGCGATGGCCTAAAAAAAAAAGTCCTGGTTTCGACTAGAACTATTGTTTCCCGTTCGGTATAAAACAATCGTATCGGTGCCTGTTAGTCTAGAAAAGTGTCGATATATAAGAGCGTTGTATTTTCGGGTTTGAAAATATTTAAACACGATCGGTCCATGTCCTTTTCGTCGACATTTTCATTCCGGCCCCCCCAAAAACAATCGTGGACCACGTGCTGCGATTTATGCGATTTCGCCGCGGTAATTTGACGTTAAATCGTCGAACGCGCGTGTGCAACAATAATGTATCGTACACGGTATTGTGTGTACACGGCTCGATAATAATAATAATATTCAAATAATATACGACTAAACTCGGCTTATTATCATTTTTTATTCATTTTTTTTTTTTTTTGAACGTGTACACACGTGCACACTACCGTATATACATACGCGCTCGTCATTATTATCGTAATAATATTATAATTTGGCCGCGTATCCGACGCCCGGCCGGCGAGAGGATGCGCGCACACACCCTTTTTCTCTCGTCTCCGAAGCCGCATTCAGTAGTGTAACAGTCACACAACATTAACCATACAGACTCATAATTCATTGATTACATTACGTTATTATCGTTGTACACGGCGATGTTTATTTTTCCCTCGATTTTTATACGCACGGATCGCGCACAACATATTGTTATGAAAACGACTTTTTTTTTTTTCTCTATTTTTTAATAATAATAATAATATATTATACTACTATTTTCGTCGACGTGCGTGTCGTAACAATACTCGATAACAACCGTGCGTAACATTATGCTAAAACGAAATCCTGCGCGCGCGATTGAGTTACGGTTATTGCTTTCTAATTTCCTTTTTTGCGCGCATCATCTCTCGCGAGAGAATAATAGATACAAAAATACGGTCGCGACACGCCCTCGTCGAAGATCAATCGTCGAAAAACTTTGCAGTTTATTGCTTCCGCGCGAAGAAGAAACGTTTATTTCGTAACAAAAAAAAAAAAACGGGACCTGTAATATTTTGCGTTTTTTTTATTCGAATGTTTTTTTAGCGCCTTTTTCCGCTGCATCCACGGTCGGTACTTTATTCGACACCAGCGAATTCTAAAGCGAATAAATTACGCCGCGTTTGGGAAAAATTTTTCTTTCTTAAAAATTGTACGGTCGAGTTTATCACATCGGTGAATAAGTGTATGTGCTATAAGTGTACCATTTGCCACCAAAAAGAATCTTTTAATTCTTTGCGGCGCTCGCGTTAGATACCTACACACCGTAACCGGGTTTCCAAATTATTTCACGACTATCAACGGATACGGAGGATTGTGTCGGGAACTGTCATGGTTGTGTAATCAGTGATGGACGATATATCTCGACAATAATAATTGTTTCGAGTTATATCTCATCTGTTTCGAAAACAATCGATCACGAGATGGGCATTTCGAGATGAAAAATATTTCGAACGGCGTTCACGAAACGACGTTCCGGACGTTTTCGGCGCGGCGCCGAGATTTAAGATGCATTTCTTACCCCCAATTGAAAAGCCCATATAGGTTTTGTTTAAAAATTTGATCTCGAGCGATCGCCTCGGCGGCGACCGATTTCACCAATCATAATACAATTCCCATCGTACATTATATTCGACGTTTCTGTTGTTTGAGTGACGTTACAGAAATGTCTCAAAAACTTCAAAAATGCCGTCCGTGTCTGTAAACACGCCACCGAATTTTCACAGATTTTTACACGAGAAGTCTTCTCGTTCCGTTCCCGCCGTGACGCGCTCATCCCCCGTCGGACGTCGCGAGGCATACGATTTCGACGACGACGTCTTCGATAACATCGTTCTCGTCGCGCGCACAAACGCCTGCATTCTTCTTATGTTACGAAATCGTTGTACAAAAATATACGTCGTGCTTTTCACATATTATGCCGTACAAACAACAGAATGGGTCGACGTTAAATTGCG
Organism: Hormaphis cornu; assembly: GCA_017140985.1. Lineage (NCBI taxonomy): Eukaryota > Metazoa > Arthropoda > Insecta > Hemiptera > Hormaphididae > Hormaphis > Hormaphis cornu. The sequence goes on from CM029361.1 coordinate 20,024,312, forward strand.
GAAGTCGTCGACGTCCGTCGCGTAAACAATAATAACGATAATAATGATAATCGCCGCAATGACTTCTCTCGAACGGACTGCGAATTCGATTCCGAAAGCAGCCCCCGACGGCGGCGAAATTAATCATTTAAATCCGACGGGCGCGCGCGTTTTAAGTGCAATATGCATTAGGGTTGAATAATAATAATTGTAATCGTCGTTGCCGCGCAGTGTGTGCGCGCGCACGTTTCACGAAACGAACGAACAATACGAACGCGACGGAAATCAATTATAATGATGATGTTATACGAAAGCTGCGAGCAAAAAACAATATTTACTACGATGTCGTGAACGGAGGAATAAATCGTGCGATATTTTCATAAAACTACCTGTGTCGAATCGAATCGCGCGACGGTTCTAACGGTGTGGTACAACGCGACGAACTCTCTCTACGAACGAAAAAAAAAAAATCGGCTTAATTTTTCATAGACGCGCGTCGTTTTTTCTCGGATTCCGTGCGTCGGCGAAGAACGTATTGTTTTTTATCCGCGTTTTCACATTTTCCAGCGGAAAGAACGCTCCGGTTGTGACGTGCGATGCCTCAAAAGATTGTTACGATCCTAGACGGCGCTTTGTATGAAGCGTTTTTTGAAATTATTTTTTCGGAGCCAAAAGGCAAAAACGGCACAATTTTCGAAATATTTCTCGACTGACACGTCATTAAAACGGGCTCAACGAGTTCACCGCTGAAATGTCAAACGAACTTGATCGTTTCTGAGGGAATTACGAAACTTTGAAATTTTTGAACTTTGCGCAGTCAAACCTCGTAGTTTTTACGTTTCGAAACGGAATAAAGTTTTACATGACGTGTGGTTTAAAAATTTTAGTTTAACACGATTTACGGGGCCGATTTCACGTTGTTATTTTGTCGTCATTCCGGGCGGCCGTGTATTTCTTACATGGTTGGGGGGGGACAAATAATGACGGGGAACGTGTTTTTTACACTTTAGGAATTTTTTTATCGTAACGACCAAAATAAAGAGCGGAAACTTTTACACAATACTAAAAAAATAGCAAAGATTCGATAATAGTTTTTGTCGTTGTTTTTACCAGGACGGTATACTACCCAACCGAGGTCGCTCAGAATCGTGGCTTTCACATACAGAATAATGCGTTGGTACCACAACTCCTGAACTAGTAACCCGTCCAAATCGTAGTCGCTACTCAGTCAAACCACCCACGCGACCTAGAGCGATCTTTTTTGATCTGTTAGGCGTTTCGCGAAAACATCAACCTCTCCGTCACATACGTTTCTACATGTTTCTACGCACTCGTGTGAATCTAATCGTACCTGCAGTCAAACACACGTTATAGAAAGTCTAATCGATTTTTATTTTTAATTGAAAAGAGTATTTTCAGTTGCCAGACTGTAAACATTTTCCGGACACCACAAATTTTTTTCCATCGGTAAACTAAAACATTATTAAATAATAACACGTATCATCGGGGGGCACTGTCGTACGATTGTGATGATGAAACATTTTTCAATATTTTCGCATTATTTTAACAATATCGATCGCGACAGTCGATTATTTTTATCCGTCGTCGTTTTCCACGAACGAAACGGCAACACGACAACATTATCGCTCCGGCCGAGATGCCCCCCCCCCCCCCGTTATTCGTAGGTTAAGTTACGTGCGTTTTTAACTCCGCGTGTGTGTTTGCATCGCTACAGCAGCAGCAGCCGCGCGGTGTACACGTAAGCATAACAACAACGACAATAATAACAAGATGTATGCGACTGATTAGAGAAAAGGGCAAAAAACATCGTCGAGGAATTTATAATTACCGCACACGAAACAAAGAGATGGGAAAAAAAATGTTATGATGTACCTTATATTATCATCTCGGCGCGTTTCCCGGTATCATAAAATATTATTATCGTTTTGTGCCCCGACGGTGGTACGGGTGGGAAAAAAAAACATTCGTAACAACAACGACGACGTCGTCACAGACCGAACGTACCTATATTTTCGATATGACGGATTATTCGTTTCTTTTTGTCCGTGCGGGTATATAATATAATAATAATGACAAAAAACCGAAACCCGTTCGCTGCAAAACTATTTGTCTCTGTGACGGTAATTGAGACTATTAATCAAACGATATTCGTACGTAACGACTACTTACGACGTATGACGACGACGTGACCTGCGGCCGGTGATTGGCGGCGGCGATTCGGCGACACGGAGACCCCGCGGACCACACGCAAACAACGAGCGGGCGCGGGGCGCCAATGCCTCGTTAATATTCCGTCTACGTATTCGTAATAATGCAAAAACGGTGTATCCTTTTTTTTATGTGCATCATTTTTTTTGTACGGCGGCAGTTCATCATCGTCGACGGGGTATTTCTTGTATTTTTCGGGCCACCGCGACGTACACCGGCTACACTACATTGATCTTATAACAACAACAACAACAGATATTGTGCAACGCTACGGGTAAACTCGCGGGGACTAAAATTTGACGGTTTTGATGATTGCCGCCGCCCAGAGATGTGTCCATTGATTTTCGTACGACGTTTTTATCATTTTCGGCATCTATCGTATTTGTTTTACATTACATTTTTTCAATCGTAGAAATCGAATGCGTCACACGCGTAAATACGTAAATCGAGTAAAACTTGTCGTCTACCTTCTGTGAGCTCGTGTTGAAGGTTAGGAGAGTAACACAAGTACAAAATAATACGATATAATTGAAATTCGCAAATTATACGTACACGATAAGACACAAAATGTACGGACAACAATAATGAAATAATTAGACGAGAATTGATCTGGAAAATAGGAAAACAGTTTTCTATAGAGCCACAAAACATTTTTTTTTTTCAATCCAATAAAAAACCACTTTGTAACCGACATTTTAGGATTAGACGCGAGACAGTATTCTTTTTTACGATCGCAGAACTGTAATAAGTAGTAGGACCGAAAGATTTTTTTTTAAACAAGTTATGCTACGGTGGAAATCATGCGGCGTTATAGTGTGAATCGTTCAAAAACACGGCGGAAAACAAGCGATATTATTATAAGGTACAACCGTCGGTACCAAAATAAAGGCGAGAACCTTGCCAGCGTTTTGCAAAGACATCGTGATGAACTGTTGAAGTAAAAAAAAAAAACCTCAGTCATTTTTACAGTATTTTGGAACGTGTTTTTTTTTTAGACAAATATTTCACTATAAAAATCGTACCGAGCCAGAACCATTTCGTGTCGGGATTTTTCTCCTCGGTATAAATTTCGGGGGGTTTTTTTTTATAAAAGAATCACGTTATATAGAATCAAACTACGCTATATGTATTATCGTATTATTCGTTGTTCTACACAAAATCAATGTTACCGAGGTCAGGTATATAATCGTCGTGCGAATTGTCCCCGATCGCATCTCCCGGCGGCTCACGTTGCTCTCCGCCGACTAATTAACATTATTTTACACGGGCAATGTACGGGAAAGTTATCTCACTCGCGTGGTCGAATATCCGAACGAGACGGTTTCAGGTGTACCCTATGGGAAGAAAAAAAAAGCCGGGTTCGAAAGTTGTGGTTAAAACGCGCAACATCCGTAAGATTGAAAATAAGATTCCGAGTCTATACACGTGCGGCTGTTAGGAGGTACACTGTTTTCAATCAGCGTTTCAAAGCACTCTCGGGTGACGAATTTTCGAAATCGCTTGAAACCTATGTTTATACGGTTTCGATTCGTTCTTTTTTTTTTAGATTTGTGTCCGTCAAGATGAGAACTATTCGCGAGAACGGCCCGAACGTCGTTGTGCACAGGCCGCCGTAGTTTGGTTTACGCGAAGCGGGCAAAAGAACCGTATAGTACGATAAAAAACGAATTCCCGTGTCGGCCTTCCGTTTTTTTTTTTATAATCATTGTGAACGTCGACTGGAAAACGTTCGTTTTCGTTCGCGTACAATTTCCAAGACGAGCCGTCGCGAGAAGTCCCACAGTAACACATACACCTCGGACCTCGGAGCTTCCATCAGTACAGTGGAGGTAAGATTTATATGTGGGCAAAGTAGACCTTTAAAGAGGCCGTTTTTTGGCCATATTTTTTCTATGGTCCCTTTGGAACGCGAGGCCGTGGGCAACGGGCCACTTCGGCCACGCCTAGCGCCGCCACTGCATCGGTAAGCCGGGCAGTTATAATACGCCACGGTTGTAACAGTTACGGACGGCGAGTACCCCAAACGTGTCCCATTTCTTAAGGGCGTTGTTAAAATTAATACACCTAACCGGTGTACAGTGGTAACGCGATTAAGGGATTTAGGTACGTACCAAACGGCGAATTTATAAAATCGACCGTCTACGTCCCGTCTACGGGGGTGGAACGGTTCTTCTACTCGGTAATAAATAAATCGCGATTGGAAAAAATTTCTCCGTTTTTGACAGTCCTAACCGTTGTAGATTACTGCGTGCGTACGTATTCTCGATAATAATAATAATTATGTTTGTGAACAGTGTGTTGTGTGCGCACTACGCCGCGTACACTCGTAACCCGAATCCCGCTTTATTAGAGAATCGAGATTAATGAATGCGACCGTCGCGCGGGACGACGACGATATTTATTATTTCCGGATACGGTGCGCATTGTTCGCGCAAAAGTGTGTGTGTACCTTTAAGTATATTATTGAGGCGACGTGGCGGAGAAATTATTGACTTTCGTACTTCCCGAAACAATCGTTTTCGGTCGCCGCGGATGAGATCGGGGAGTGTTTTTGCTCGAGTACAACGCATTTTGAGCCGTTGACGAAATAATAATAATAACGATCACCTATCGGGACTAAAAACGTTTTACTTACCGACGGGTTCGCCGGAGTTCGTACTGTTCGAGTTCGTACTGTTCGTACTGTTCGTACTGTCGACATTTCGTTCACTCTCGTCTGTAGTATACGAGTTTGACGGAGTATGACGGAGCGACCGCGCGTGGTTCGAAAGTCGTGGTATTCTTTTCACGAGTTGTCGTTTTTTGTTGAAAAAACTAAACCGGTAACGTACCGATCCCGGCGGAACTTTCGAGAAAAGTACCATCGAGTCAACAAACTCGTTTAAAACTTGTATTTTACCCGTTTTAATGTGTAAATTTGTCGTTGTGCAAGTAAAAGAGATCGCAGATTTACGTAAACGCCTCGTGGAAAAAAATAGTGTATCACACCTCGCGAACACTTTTTTTTCCGCCTTTGTTGTTCAGTTAAGTACATAAAAGTGTGAAAACGACACGGAATAATTTTGTACGACGATAGTCCTGACGCCGGATTTCGCCATTTTCGGCACACAACTCAGAATCATGATATGTCAAATAAAAACAAAGTAAAGTTTAAAGCCCGAACTTCCGCGGAGTACTCCTTCTAACCGAAAACGATCACGAAATACGTGAAAGTTTCAAATTTTTCGCCGCAAAATTCTCTATTATGTTTTTCGGTTTTCTGAGTAAAGCCGGAAGAAACTTGGACGAACTTTCAAAAAAGCTTCAACCCGAGTACGACATAATATCAGTGACACGTACGTTTAAAATTCAAAAATGTACCTACTTTCTTAGATATTGTTAAAAGATACACAAAAAGCCTTTACGTGATCGAATCGTAAACATCAAAAATGTTCAAACGATTTTGAAAAAAGTCCACTTATTCGTATTATACGCATTGCAGTTCTGCTTTTCGTTTTTTTACGCTTCAAGAATATCTACTGCACGGATTTTTTCGAAAGTTTTTTATCCGGACGGAAAATTTTGTTTTACGTGTAATTTTTAAATCTCTAACAACAAATTAGGGTGAATTTTTTTCACGAGTATCGACCGATTTTCGAAAATTTTCCAACTATAAACAAGTAAATAAAAAAATTGTGACGAAGGATTTTCCGTTAGTAGCGTATTATACAACCTCGTGTTAAATGTTCACAACTTTTGTGGAAAATTGTTATCGATGAAAAAAAAACGAAAACTTCTGAGCTCTATACTTAGTTCAAAATCGTTCGAAATTTCTTCACGTTAGTCGCACAAGACCTGCAATGTGATTTTAATGTAGTGGAGTGAATAAGTTTATTCCGATCGTTGTCGTCAAAAACGCGTGATTTTTAACGTTTTTTTCCTTCGTTTTTTCGACTCTACGACGCCTCACCATCCGTGTTCCATAATGGTCCGAGGTAAGTACACCGCAGACGTTAAAAATCGGACGAAAGGGTTGTCGAAAATAGAAAACACCGCATCGAGCAACACGTTTCACCCCGAATCCAAAAATTAAGTAAACGAAACGAACGTCGTCAACGTCGCGGCGGTTAACGCCAGCGGTCGCGCAAAAGTTCCCGAGCCATCTTGCGCCGTGTTTTTTGATCGCGTCTCTTTCGTAATACATGTTTCGTCGTAATAACAATTTATGATTTCGCGTCAAACAGAACGTTCCAGACGCGGTTAATTACGGTCCGCTTTACTCTACTAACCGGTCGCAAAACCCCATTGTAAGAGAGTAAAAATACGATTTTTTTTTAAAAAAAAACCGCTGCGTTGCATATCGCACGACGTGCAAAAACGCACGATTATAATAACCGTGTATAGTATCATTTGCTGCACCTGAACCGCCGCTTTGCGCCACACCGGTCTGTATAACAAACATTCCGCCGGACAAAACTGTTGTTGTGCGTGGACGACGACGACGACGAGATATATCACCGAGGTTCGCGTGCTCTCCTCAGAACCGTCCACGGCGTTCTCACGGCTCGCGATCTAATTATCACGTAGTCCGACGATATTATACTGTTTTTTTTTTTACATTTTTAGTTCATCGTTCGTGAAAACTCGGCCGTTATACATTGTTATTATAGGTATTATTATAACGACGCGTTACGATTAATACGAATAATTTTCTCGTTAAAAAAAAAAAACCCTTTTTTTTCTACGCGGCCACGCGCGTTACAATACCCGCGGCGGAGACAGGTGAGTATCGCGTGACGACGACGGACGGACGCAACGGAGTCGAGTGTGTTTCGAGTTCACTTTTGTACAATCCGAGCGTGAAAACGATTCGATAACTCGTGTGAGAGATTACCAACGTGATCGCGCTGTAAAACGCGTAGCAAAACAATATTTAAACGTTAGGTGTAGAGTAATTTTTTTTCTACCGCTGTATTTTTTATTCGACGTTTTGAGACGGTAATAATAATAATACGATAAAACGTTCGAGTACGGTTCAGACTGCGTCCACGCGGAGAAAGTACAGCGGCGCCGAACGAACACAGCTTGTAATGTTGTACGCAGTGGTTTTACAAAAAAAAAATGACGGTTTTAAAGGCGTAAACATATGTTTTTTGTCGAACATTTCCATGAAGAATGCAGGCGGTGCAATGTCTCCCCAGACGTGTTACCCTGCAAGAGGGCCGTTTGGTCGCAGCGATTTATGAAACGATCGGTAACGTTCGGCGAAAAACGGAATGATCAAAAACTAACGTAACGATAACTTGTGGAACACGATCAAAAACGGCCTATCCGATCGCTGTTTTACGTTAGATCGAAACGAGACGTTTCTTTCTTCGAACGTTTTTTACCGTCACACCGCACGTTATACGTGTTGTTGCCGATAAAGCGTTCGGCGGCGGCGTTTAATTATTTTTATCGTTCTACCGGACGGATCTTTAGCTACGGTTTTGTTCATCTCTCACTCGAAAACCACTTTACTGGATTAGTTTCCAGGCTAGAGAGTCGTCCGCGTCGACCAACCGTTTCGCACGTGTTTCGCCACTGGAGATTAAGTAGTAAAAATATTGATCCACTGGCGACAAAAGCTTGGGTAATTTACGGTCGTTTTTTTTGTTAATAATTAGTAGTCGACTGCACTTGACATGTTACTACATAAACAGTGTAGAACTCGGACGCGCGCACAAAAAAAAAAAAACACGTGACGAACGAACTTAAATAAGGTATTTTTTTTTTTTTTATTTTTTTTAATAAGTAAAAAATGTCATATTATTAATAGTACACACAATAACTAAACGGTATTGACGTGCGGAGGTGACGCCCAATCGTCGCCACCCCGAGGGTGGGTGGCGGATTCGGAGGAGCTCGAGGCGAGGAGAATTACTCGACAATAGTTAAAGTGTTGTAAAAAAAAACGAATAAAATACGTTCACGGCTTTAAGCCCCGGGGCTAAAGACAAAAACGAATTAATTTTCTCTCTCTATACGTATATCTCATTTTACGTACGCGGTGTCTCTAATCCGAAACATCTGTATTATAATAACTGCGCGTAATTCTCTCTTTTTCCGCGCGCCGTTTATATATATGTACGTTACGCGCGCTGTCGCTCGCTGCAGTATAACGGGGCGGCAAATTGTCGTATGGAAAAAAAAAAAAAGGGTTTCGCGCTTCCGTCCCCTTTTCGGATACAATATAATCAGCGGGGGCACGAACGTAGTCGATTGTTGCGAACGACAACGGTTATTATCACTCGTATATATCACAGTAATCACGAAACGTAAAATGATTACTTGAAACGGCTGCACTATTTGCACCTATTATACGAGCGGGCTAGTTTGTTGGCGATCGGGAACTCGAAAAGATATAAAAAACCGCGTTCCAGTCCCACTTAACGATCCGTCCGCGTCGATTATAAAAAAAAAAACACGTTATCAACCGGCGTTCCATTGTCGGCTAATCCAAACGAAACTAAATCATTCGTCCCTTATTTACTATCTTATCAAACTACTATTCGAACGGTTCGAAGGCGACAAAAATACGTGCGCGGTCAACAACAAATCGGTTCGCGCACAATGCTGGTTCATCGGTTGTCGCGAGACTCGAGATCGGACCGAGATGAAACTTTTACATGTAATACGGATTCGATAAACGTTTCTTTGACGCGAACCAGACGACTGAGCTCGCTCAGAATCGCGTTTTCGACGGATTTATCGCGTACAACGCGTTTGAACCGCAACCACGCTACTACCCCGTCAAAGCGGCTTCTTTTGCGTAACACTGACGATGATAAAATCAATTCAGTATTTTAACGTTCTGCATCACGAATTTACTGTTTTTTTTTCAATACTTCCTCCCCGCGGTGTTGATGAACACCTAATGATATCCCTTATTAACTCGTCTATACGTCGAGTATGACATTCAATAAAACCTGTACACCGCGTACGGCGAAAATCTGTTCTCGAGAAGGACGTTTTGAAAACACAATTTTCGTGACGGGTTCCCGGACGGGATTAATCGCCGGAAAATACGAGCTTTTAAAGTTTTTAAAGCGATCGACATTACGACGAACACGCCGGGAACACGCGTTCATTCCTCTCTCTCTCTCTCGAGTCCCTCCCGGCTCGCGTACAACGAGTACAGTTGCCGAGGAGTTTGGCGTGACGCCGTCCGGTACGACGGAATCAATTTTTCCGTAATTCCGTCCCTCTGTGAGAACTGCTCCTCCTCGGCCGCTGTTATCACAACAACACGCGCGGCTTTCGTAAATCGTGCGAGGTGTCGAATAACGGCGACAAATAACGATATTTGAACGCGCACAAACGCGTACACGATACGTCCGTTGGCGAAAATTCACGTCGATGTAATAATACACGTTTTGACGGTGTGCGAGCGTGTGTGCAGCTGCACGGATCCCGCGTTATTGTTATTTTTTGCGCGGTGCGTACGATGATGTTATTGTTCTCGTTTATGGAATTTAATTATGAATCGTTACACGCCGTCGTGTTTAGGGGAGAATTAAAACAAACAATACGCGGTGCATGGCGAATCGCTTTTTAAGAAGTACCCCCGATAAACTTTTGCAATCGTCGTCTGCAAACGCCGCGCGTTTTCGTACCCTACAAAGTTTTGCGGCGGCGACGAAATAATAATAATAATTAAAACATTGTCGTTCCCCGACCGAGTCGCTTAATTATTATTGTACGCGCGCGATCGCATTTTAGGTACGTCATAATATCCGTTATTAAATATCGATATAGATCGTCAAATTATAGAGACGTCAGTTTAACAGTTATATTCGATCGAATACGTGTTATAATAATATACGGCGCGTATGGGTAGGAATGTCGATTTGATGTTAAACACCAAGATGGGCAACGTCGATCTGTTATATCTATAAACGTAAAAAAAAAAAGCAAGCGTATACCTACAAAGTACCTCGGAACAACAATGAATGAATGAAGATAGGGATCATTCGTAACGTGAACTGGAATAGCTGAGAGGAAGCATTTGAAAAAAAAAAAAAAAGACGGAATCACTGTAGGTCGCGGCGTGGGAAGTTTGTGACGGAATAGCGGCGACTACGCTTTGGGGGGCGGCCGGTCACTGCGGGTTTGGGAGTTACAACATTTTATTTGACAATATCTGAAAGCAATCGAAAAAAAAACACCGATCGAGCTGGTAAAAACGTTTTAAAATTTACATGGAAAATTATTAAAAAACGTAAAAAAAATACCGAGCAAAAACGTTGTTCAACACGTCATTACGAATCGGAAAATTTTAAACTATTTGCCATAAGATTCTCGACGGTTTTTTTTTCAGTTTTTGGGAAAAAGCTTCAAAAAAAACTTTGACCGAAGTACCACCGGAGTTCATAGACTTTTCCATCAGAGGTACTGGTTTTGCTCATTATACTCTTATACGAAAACTTCATGGCAAATCCTAACGTTTCAATCTTTTTGCCGTAAAATCCTCGAAAATTCTTAAACTAAAAATACAGGGAAAATTTAATAAAAAGAAAAAGCTTCAACTAAAGTAGTCCATATATCAGTAGAGGTACTGCCTTTAAGCATTCCTTCTACTCGAAAAGTTGTTGACAGAAAATAAAACACCGTTTTAAAAGCTACGTCAAAGGTATCGTAATGTCCGTCTTTTATCACACAATTTGGACTGTTTTCTGCGTATCATTATTACTATACGGAGTCAAAACCCGGACACGGTTGTTAAAAATGTCACGGACGGGTCAAATTAGTGACCAAAGTATGCTGGAAAAGATGGGTAAATAAAAAGAACTATAAATTACTACAGTAAAAGCTCGGCAGCGTCGGCGGACACGTCATTATGAGAAAAAAAAAATCAAATATTCTCCGGCTTGTATTACAAGGAAAGATAGACGGCGAAAAAAGTGTCGGAAGAAGACGAATATCTTGGCCGAAGAATCTCCGCGGCTGGTATAATAAAACATAACATTATCAATTGATTTATTTCGGGCGGCACTCGACGGGAACAATACACATTGCCAATATGATATACGACATCCGGAACGGATAGGGTTATCTCATAGAAGATGAGATGACTAACCGTTATTTCAACACATCGAACTGAAGTTTATTAATGATTTATGATAAATGAAAAAAAACCGTTTTATTCATCCGTCGTAATTCAAAAATTTCGCTTCTTTGTAACGTGTACGTTGCAAACGAGTTTGAAAGAGTCGAGCACTTAAATGTTCCCCGCGTAACTTCAATATTGCCCCAATCATGGAGTGAATAAGAACGAAGAATAAATCTTCTCACACGGTTTAACAAGAGCAAAGTGATATGGGAGGCCAGAAAGACGTCAAAAATCAAGTTTTTTGGAAAAATAAAATATCGGAAAAGCAAAATATTTGGAGACCACCTACGTCTTTACCATGTGGTTCGAACGAGTTTTTTTATCTATTTTTTTTTTTTTCGTTTATGCGGCACCCCTTTTACACTACGATTTGTAATCGTTTTGGCGGATCGGTCGATCTCCATAAGACACTGTAATATTAACGGGTATTTTCAAATATGCTTATCCGAGTTTCGAATTTTCGTCATTTTCCAGTTTTATAATATTATTGGTGGCTAGTTCAACTTATTCGTTCAAATAATGAATTTCCAAAAATTAAGTCTCGCTACTCTGTGCCAAGGGCGGATGTCGTGAACGGCGCAAAGTGACTTTTATGAAATGACATTACCAGGGCCGTTGTTAGCTTTTGCGAAGCCCCGGGCAAAACGTAAAAATTTTAAAAGCCTGTATACAAAAAAAAATGATCTTAGTATCGCACAAAACGTATGATCCTGAGGGCTTTTGAGATAATTTTTAGTTTAAATAGTGATTTTTACCGAGTTAAAACATTCTGTACGACACCTGCGGACACCGTTTTTCTACAACATTGTCCGTTAACACAAAAACATTTCTCCTCATCGGAAAACCGGTCACGCACCTCGTAAGATGGTTCGGTTTATTATAATACGACGTACGATATTGTCGGACAGGTATATTGTACGTATGAAAAGTCTTTTAGACGTCTTTTCGCCGGGGTCGTAGCGTACACCCGTGTGCCTGCAAACGTGGCGGGCGCGGCGGAGTTTTGAGGGGTGGCGAGCGGAGGGTAGGAGATGCCCCGGTGATTTACGCATGACTCACGTGCAGCACATTCACGGTTGTCTCGGTATATTTTATTGAAGTTTTAACAAATTGGATTTAGCTTGTCAATACGTCTACGTCGTCGTCGTCGTCGTCGTCGTCTTCCGCAAAACAACAACCATACACCGGCAACTCGTATATTCTTTTGCAGTGTACGCGTGTACGTATACTGTATATATATTATTTTTTTACTATCCGCACATATCTGGGGCAGCTCTTGGGGATGTTATCGCGAAATGCAGCGCGCGACGGCGAGAGAGGAATATATTAACTTGACGAAAACGGGAAATTCGGCTGGCGTCAAATAAAATGTAATTTGGACGCGTTCAATTTAAAAGTAAATAATTTCGGTTTAACTGAGATTTATGGGCAGACCGATCCGCGTGTACAATAATAACGTGCAGTGTGTGTGTGTGTGCGCCAGTGTGACGCGCGCTGCACAGGAAACGGACGATCAATCTTTTTTATTTATACTCCCGGAATCAATAATACAAATAATATAGTTAAATTAAAAACAAAACCTCAGCGATTTGTCTTGCGTCCGAGTTCGCGCGCGCGCGCGGGGGGTGAAGATGCGGATGGGACGAGCGCACCCTCCCCTGGCGGAGCAACCCCTATACACGGCGCGACGTCCAACGAGCAATTCACGCGTTCCTACAAACAGGTAGTTCGCCATCTACGTTGTCGCGCGCCACTGTCTCTCGCGTGTTTAACGTACGTTCGCTTCTTTTTATAGATTTTCTAGAAGTTCTGGTGGAAAAACTGCTCCAACAATACCTTAAAGGAAGTACGATTGGTCCGGGACGGTACTTTATTCGAAGCGTTTTGTTGAAATTTTGATCATTTTTGAAGTCGTGAGCAAAAAACGGTCAAATTTTCGAAAGTGTTCGGCTTGAAATTTTAATACGCCATTGCGAAGAGTTTACTTTTGAAATTTCAATCGGTTTTGATTGTTTTTAAAGGAGTTATGGAACTTAAAATTTTTTGAAATTTTACGCAGTTATTATTCCAGAAAACCTCTAGTTTTTACGGTTGGAAACTTTAACACGATCAAAACAAGATAGTTTTACATACGTGGTTAAAAATATTAGATAATTGGTTGGCACAGTTTTGGTTTGTAGCCGATTTCACGTTGTTATTTTGTCATAAAACTCGTCATTCCGGGTAGCCGTGTATCTCTTAAGAGGGGGGTGGGGACAAATAATTACGGGGAACGTGTTTTTTACTCGTAGATTTAGATTTTTTTAACCGTGACGTCCAAAATAAAGATCGTCGAAACTTTTACATTATACTAAAATAGGAAAGATACAGATTTGACAAATGCATTTATCGTTAAATTTGTTTTTACCACGACGTATACTAGACTACTGATACTCTCGCGATGATCGATTGCACGATACGACTTGTTTTTTGTACATTTTCATTCGTTATACAGTTACAACATTGTATGAACTAAAGTGTGACGAAACGTTTAGATTTAGAACTTCCTAATAGTATTTTCGATAGTAATATTATGTAGTGTTAGAGGATTATCTTATCGAAATTCGGCATATTCTGGCCCGCATTGCTCACTGACTTACGCACGGATATAATTTTTTTTAAGAATTTTTCAATTTTCAATCGTACGTAATCGACAATACCGATGGGATTTACTTTTCTATTGTTAGTCGTTTCTGCATAGAACATTTTTAAATTGAGAATCTCACGTATAGTCTCAATAACTTTTTTTTAGTCCTAAAAAATCGTCGAAATTTTTCTCCACGATCTTCACGAAATAAAAATTTTTATCTCCTAAAAAACTACTAAAATACAATGTTATAAAATCGTTTCAGTCCACGTAATCGACGCGTACCAGTGGAGTTTCATTGGCCGTGAACGCCTGGACACCCGCGTATAGGCAATTTAAACTACAACCGGGTATATTTTTTACGTGATGTGTTTCTTTTTTTTTTTTTTTTTTGTTCCGATTAACGACATAAATAAAAGAGAAATATTTTAATACTAAAAATATGTTTTTATCCGGACGCGACGGGATGTCGGGACAGGAGTTCTTGTACAGTTCTCAAATAATATGATAAAAATACTTTTGAATAATGTTCTGCAAACGTAAATAAATCATAACGCGAGTAGTTATTACTATTTTTATTGCCATACTAAATAAATCACTCGCAGTCCGTGGGAGGTAGGCTTTTACTGTGTCAAAATATTTTAAAATATACACTTCTACGCTTAAAAATAACTATGTACCTAAGAGTGCGCTATAAAATAGAAAAGACAAAAAAAAAACAATTTAAAATAAAGTAGCATAAAACTGCATCAACGAACCCCAATTTGACGAAAACAAATTATAATACGTAATACGTGTAACTTAAAATTCGTTGTAATAATTACATAAAAAACGATTCAACAATAAATTATTTTAACCATTTGCAAAAAAAAAAAAAATATTAAAGGAATAACCAAAAATGAGCTATCAGTTATGGCTATATACTATACAACTCATAAACTACTAGTTTCATTAAGGAACAACATCGTTTAAAAACACGAAGAAAATTTGAGCCAATTAAGTACCTACAGCCGTAATACATATTTAACTAAAATTTCATTTAAAAAAAAAAACCCCTGGATTATTGATCTCATTTAGTAGCATGACGTATTCACGTATTACCACCTTGTATTCAAGTTTCAGAACATTTTGCGGAAAGTTGATTTTTTTATCGAACAATAACTACAAAACAAAAAATAATGGAAATTTTCGAAAATTTTTAAACTCTTTACTTAGAACAACAATTTTTCAATGCACTTGAAACTTGTACCGAACCGTTATCATACCCGTATTAATAATATTATGTAAAGGCTAGTTCGTGATCGTTATTTCGGAAGTTATGGGCAAAAAATCGATTGTGTCAAAAACACGATATCCCGCAATTTATATGGTTTTTTTTTTTTCTGAAATTTCGCTTAGTTTTGTCATTGTGACTTTTTCAATTTTGAACTTGAACAATGTACCGCGCCAGTCCGTAGTACTTAAAACATTAAAAACCGGAGCATTTCTTCTAGCCTGAAAAAAAAAAATACTGTAAAAACAATACAATATTCGCTACGATCAGAATCCAGGAAAAAATATTGTAATGTACAGAGACGACGACATCGTTCTTGACCGTTATTTGTTAAACGACAGCCGCCCTTTATATAATTATTGTCGAT
This sequence comes from Hormaphis cornu, assembly GCA_017140985.1. Lineage (NCBI taxonomy): Eukaryota > Metazoa > Arthropoda > Insecta > Hemiptera > Hormaphididae > Hormaphis > Hormaphis cornu. Next base: position 20,039,916 of record CM029361.1, read on the forward strand.
AACTGTTAACTATAGTACACCGAAAAAGCGAACAAGATTTTATTTTTTACTTTTTAATCAAATCAGGATCAGTCGGTACAGTGTATAATGTGTGTTGAACTGAACGCATCACGCTCTCTGCCCGCCCTAACGAAACCGGGCGGGTCAACTAACGAATTCGGTATGTAAATTCGCCCGGACTGCGTCGCATCAAAGCAGCTACCTATATTGTTTAAACACTTATTTGAACTGTACATTATATTAAACTTGTGTAAACGTAAAAGTGTACCGACAAACGAATTATTTTACTACACAAACTGTACGTATCCGTATTTAACAATATCGTCGTCCAAAAATAGTTTGAACAGCGAAAATTGTCGAACCGATCTTTGCTGCATTTCGCACACACGCGTGACTCTGGCACTAATTTAAAGATTTTCGTTTTCGGATAGGGCGGCGATGATTTTATTTCCACACTGCAGAGCACACATTATTCAACATTTTGGCGATTTTTTTTCCATGCAAAATCGTTTGAAATACTCCTCAGCTCGCAGTTATAGAGTTGCCATTTTTCCGGTGCTGTTCACTGCACCACCAGTGTGTGTTTGACGTTAAATCTTCTTCTTCTTCTTATTTTCTTTTCAATCCATCCAACATTTTTCACAATGGAGCTAGTTTACGATTTGTGTTAGTGGGACGGGAAGAAAGGGCACTCACTGGAACAAAAATATATCATCGTGACAAAGCTGGGAAACAACTCGAGTGAAAATTGAGTTTAAAAGTTTATTTGATTTTTGTTAACTTTTAATTTAATAAGTTAATTCTGATTGAATTTGATGAAAAAAAAGTATCAGAACACTACTTGAAAAGAAAACGAGGCAGCAATTTTTTCAAGCGGAGGAAATGGCATACACTAGAAACGAAACCGTGGGAATTATCTTTACTTTGAGTTTATTTCGTGTATTTTTTGAATTTATCAAAACAATATTCAACTAACAAAAACGAATTAACTCGACGTGATGGTAATTCAAATCTCTTTAATTCACGTATGATTTTGTGTCAAAAATGACGTTTCATCCGCTTCAAAAATTTGTTTCGTTATTTCATTTGAAACCGTTGACGGAACCTTACCTCAACTGACCTCATTTCTTATCCGTCTATGAAAGCGATTGATCAATTCACAACTTGTACGAACGAAAACACAGGCAACACGAGTTTCAGAAGTAAACGAGGCGACGGGAAGAAACACTGTAAAACGGATCGAAAATACGAAATGCTCATGAAAACATAAAAAAATAAAGAATTGATAGACGCCTTTTATTTCTTCGGTGCCATATATACACTGAACGCTGACCACGCCGGACAGCCATTATAGTCATGTGTACATTTAAAATATCGTAACAATAATTATAGGAATTTTGATTTATAAAAATATCGAAACACGCATCTCGTAAATTATTCGTTTACTTACGCTATCATTATTATGATTTAGTCATAATAAAATCGCGTCGTTTGGCTTTTTTTTCTTTTTTGTTTAAAACAAACACGTGCATAGAGCACGTTCAACGTTGTATTTTTATGATCGTAAAAAAATGTACCGAAATCACGGATGAGTTGTGTTGTTTTATGTTTTTATTCGAATACGTTTAATGGTTTTTCTCTTTAACGATTACTCGGTCGAAAAAAAAAATCGTTTCGTATTATGTAAACGAAAAGGATATTTTTTTACGGAAACACTGCACAGAAACAAACGGACGAAAATACAAAATAAACTCGACAGTAAAATTATAATGATAATATAATATTATGCGTCGCTATCTTTTATACGACGACGACGACAAAAGCGGTTACAACCACGATTGTACGTGTATATAACACGACGTTTTTATAATATTTTTAAACATTAATTGTTGAATACACGTACAAAAATAAACCTTTTATGATTTGTGTTGGTACACTATAATTTTATGTGAGACGTGGCCGTTCTCTGATATGCCATGGGTTTTATTTTATGGCGCACAGGAATTTTTATTTTTTTACCGATTCAAATATTCCATTTCCTATTGCCATCAATATATGATCATTTTTATTTTTTTTTGCTTTTATGTAATAAAACTGTTAGCGAAATATTGAGTTGTAAAGTGTATAAATAAAACGAAAATAGAAGTTTAAAACACGCGAAATCAAATTCATTATTTAAATTTTTTTTTCTTTTTTTTATGCGCGTTTAATAATGTTTGACGATTCCATCTTCAATCAATAATGCATGAAACCACATCTGTGCATGAGTTTCAATAATATATTCGTTGTGAAATGTTTAAAAAATATTGTAATTGGTTAGGTTTCCCTACGTATTTTTTTTTTTTTTATGATTAGTTTTAGAAAACGGTGCCAAATTTACTATCACACAAGTGTTATTTTTTTGTATACGTATTGGTATTTGTTTACATTGCGAGTGTTTATGAGCATATTTTTAAAATAGAAAAATTGTAAGTATCACGTGATCTGCGTTTTTTGAGTTTCAGTAAGTAAACTAATCCGTGCGATTTTATGTAGATGTTGAGTGCTTATAAACAATACATAAAGTTGAACGAAACGTATAATAAAAACACATTTTTATTTGTTACGACATTAGTTTTACGTCGATTGAGGAGTTTTCAAAGCGTTTCTACTCTAGACGATTTTGTCTAGTTCGTCGTATCTGAACGCAAAATACTGTTTCATTCCTCGTAATAATCGTGAACTCGCGTGCGAGAACAACACGTTTTGCAGTGTACGCCGGCGAAGACACTGTTGAAGTGTAAAATTATAAACCGTAAAAAAAATATCACGACTGACCGACAAATGATTATAATGGGGAATTTTAGATTCCGAGCGCATCGTATTGTTTTTACAATGATGTTTAATATTTTTATTCCTGTAAACGCTTTTTACAGGGTAGAAGAAACGGTCCGGTTTTCAAGTAAGTAACTTCTCTGATAGGACCGTGGTACGCTGACAGAGAACTTGGAAAAAACGTTAGGAATCGCGGCCAACGAGTTTTTTGACACGATCGATTTAGTTTTTCGGCCATATCGTCCGAAATAACGATCGAAACCGGGTGAGACTTTTACACGATGTAAAAATAGGCACGATAAAATAGTTTCGAGCGATTTCGGAAATTTTCGAGCTAAACTTTTGTTTCGCAGTTGTCGAAAACAGGCATTTCGTCTTATTTTTGGAGAGAACACTGTAGAAAACCTGACTAGCTCAATACGTTTGAGCCAAAACTTCCGAACCAGTGAAAGCCATTCAAAGCCCGCGAAACTGCCCGAGCGGCCTAAAGTGATCCCGGCTACTTTTTTTTTAATCGAGGATCAAATTTTCGGATCCGACGCGAGCGCTTACGCCCACGCCGAGTCGTGTACGTTCGTAGAATCCAGTAGGGAAGAATAATTAGCCCTTAAAAAAAATCGGCCACGGTCTCGATACCCGTACTCGTTTTTGTGATAAAACACGCGTCTCGTACACTCAAGTCGACGGTAATTATATATACGCTAAAATGCTCTCTGTTTGTGGCCATCGAATGCCGCGTGGTAGAATTCTTCGAAAATTCGTGTTCGTTTTATCGTCGGGAGGATATCGTTCGCCCCGATACGTCGCCGCCGCCGCTGCTGGCTCGATACACACGCGCGCGGTACAACAGGTGCCTCTACGATGAACATTCGCACACGAACGTCGGACATTATTTCTGCCCGGTAAATGAATAATAACACAACAATGTTTCGGTGATTTTTCGTCCGTGAAAATAAAAACGAAACCCGTGCGTATCGGATTAAAAATCTCCGCGATCGTCGCGAAACGAAGACGAGATTAGTCTACGATATAGACGCGGGTTTTATACGCAAAGACGTCCCTGTCGGTTGTACGTAGAGTATTTCGTTCGGGCACGAAATCTTGCACCTGTTCGCGCGTGCCCGCGATAAAACAATAATAATCGTACGATCGGAGGCGAAAATCTTACGATGCTCGGCGACCGCAGTGTGTAAACGAAAATTTTTATACCCTCGGCGGCGGCGATAATATTTAATAATAATATCGTTTTCCGTCATCGTCTGTTATTATTATAACACAAGAGCACAAAACATAACGCGTCGAGGCTACACTGGCGACGATTATTTATGACGGTTGACGACGACGACGGTAACGTTGCGGTCGGTAAAAAAAAAAAAGAGAGAAACGTAAAATAAAACACGGGAATTCAATTACTTGTGCAGCGGAACACCCATACATTTGTCATCCGGCGGCGGCGGCGAGCTATTGTGGGTATAAAAATAATGATACGAATCGAGTGTACGATAATAAAATAATAAACGGTGTAGTATAGCGGTTGTTTTTGTTATATTTGACGAAATATAATATAATATAATATCGTGCCACGTTAATAATAACGATGACAACAATAATCCACGATGTTGTAGAATTTCCACGTGTAATATCGGCCGGTGCGCGGGGGAGAATATTCGTTTTAAACCAAGTCTACCGATTCCACCCGAATTATAACAGTTCGTGACGAAACCGTGTTTACAGTGGCGGCGCGAGGTAAAATTTATAAGTGGCCGAAGTAGACTCAAAGAGGCCCTTTTTTGGCCATATTTTTCTATGGTCAATTATAAGTCCCTTTGGAACGCGAGGCCCTTTGAGGTTCGAGGCCGTGGGCAATGGCCCACTTCGCCCACGCCTAGCGCCGCCACTGCGTGTTTACCGTTCACGTTTGGAAACCGGACCGAAAACAACGCGGAAGATCCGTCGCAGCAAAATTTTGAGCTGCGAAATCTAGCTAGTATTTCGAGATTTTTCCTACAAAACTGTAAGTACGGAAAACACATTCCCGGTGAAAGCGCCCCTTACGAAAGTCTTTCCTACGCATCCGCGTTGTGCAAAAACGAAATTGGAAAAAATTGAGTACTCGTAGTCGTTGATGAAACTACAGCCGATACCGGCGGTAGTTTTATCGCAAACATTTTCGGCTGCGTCAAACGAACAAGATCCTACGGCGAACCGTTTTCATGCGAGAAATCGGACAATCGTTCGACAGTTTCTCGCTTCGTAAATGACGCACTGTCGAATGACGACGAAGTAAAGTATTTTTATGTATGATGAAAGCTTTGGTAAAACGCTAAAAACGTATTTTTCTCCGGTGTATATTTCGTGTCACATGATCTAGCGTCTAACGGAAAAACTCAGAGTACCCCGATACAAATACTTTGGTCGGTGATTTAAAAAAAGAAAAAAAAAGTTTCAAAAACGTTATTTTAAAAGATTTGTATTTTTTATTTAAAGTATTTAGAGAGTAACTTCAAATGATAAAAGACATTTAAAGATGATTTCAGTTTATTAGCACTACATTTTTTAAGTTTCCTAAAAGTTTTAGATTGATTTAAACGATTTGAAATACATAGCAGTGGGTAATTTCATTTTTTTTTTTTTGTTAAAATATTTAGAATTTTCTTTGGTGTAAAAGTGTGGTTTTTTTTAAAAAAAAAAAAACACATTTTATAAAGTGTTACATAAAATGCGTGATTGCATATTTAGCCAGTTTCTCATTGCACATTCGCATCGTATTTGACACTTTTTAAATGCACATAAATCCGGGCTCTAGTTATTTCAAATTTATTTTGTCAAACGAGTCGCGTGAAACGAAACGTGTTTTGTTTCGTGCGTAATCGTTTCGTCATTTCGCGATCACTCTCCGGCGCAGTTCACAATCAAATTATATTTAATTACCTATACAATAATTATACCGTTATACATTGGTAAAGCCGGAAAAGATTCATATTTCTGTACAAACAAAAATTTCAAATTTTAAATTCAAAAAAAAAAATAAAACAAAACATTCCGAATTCAGCTGATTTTCGAGATCTACTCAGTCGGTACCTAGTTAAAAATACGTTTTTCGTTTGTTAAACATTTCTTTGCGGAAAAGGTCGCATTAGATATTGCAGTTGGGAATGTTTCATCTCCGCAAAAAAAAAAATATGGATTTTTTTACTGGGTCATCTGATCAAATGAAAGTGATTCTGGCGAATTTAATCCTCCTCTTTATGACCGCGTAAATCGATCATGTCAAAAATACGTTTGCCGTCGTTTTTAACGTTTTTTTTTTATAATTTTTGCTAAGTTATTTGATTTTACAGACGCTTAAGACCCCTGCAAATACCATCCTATCATTAAAGGTAGGTAGGTTTAACTGACGTTAAAAATTGGAGCATTATTGAAGAAGTTATTACGTGATTACGTGATAGTGGAAAAAAAATATAAAAATACAAATAAACGAAAAACGCACATCATGTGAAAACCAGTACGTTGTTCGTTTCACTGGAAATTTAAAAAATGTCATATTTTCACATGTTTTTTTTTTTTTTTGTGAAACATTTCAGGCGAAATGTTTTTCAAAATGAAAACGATTTCTGACTACTTAAACGCTAGTTCTACACCGCATGTTACCGACGGTTTGTACATAAATTGACAATCACTGCACAGCGTGCGTGCGCTATTCTGAAGTGTGCTAGGACCCTCCTCGTTATAGGACTTTAGCAAAGTGTGAAACAAATTTCTCCCATGTGTCACCGACCTTACAGTCAATCGGTCAAACATAATGTTTTTATTGGTTTTAGTTATATACAATAATAGGTACGTGTTTTTCAAACATAAAATTTTACTTTTTAGCTGTTACCGACACGCACCAAACACATCAAAAACATCTGACAACCAGCTGGACGCGAAAACTGACTTGGTCGACCCGTGGCCAAACAATCCTGCCACACGGAATATAGATTGGCAAGTCTGTGCAAACCGAATACTCGAAATCGAGACTTGGCCACAAGTGACATGGTCCACCTCTGAAGCGGTTTTCGTGACCCGAAATACGGTAAAACCTTTCACGACGGACTTACTAACGCCAAGTGAAATATTTTTCAAAATGAAAACGATTTCACACTTCAAACACTAGTTCTACACAGTTTGTTACCGCGATACCGACGGTTTAATGCGAAATATAAATTGACAATCACTACACAGCGTGCGCGCGCGCGCCATTCTGAAGTGTGTTAGGACTCTCTCGTTAGGACTCGAGTGAAGTGTGAAACCGCTAAACGAGCGCGCGTGCGGTGGATCTCAAGTGCGGACGACGGTTGTGTTCACCGCTAGATTATTGCGTTATTATTGCACACGGCTCGGTTCGGGTACCGAAAATTCAACGTAATCATTTTTATCGCACCCGGTTATCCGAATTCTCCCCGCGAAATCTCCGAGACCCAACGGTCCGTAAAATCGAATGGAGAGGAAAAAAAATTAGTTTAACGTACATAGACTACGCTTTGGGCGCGCCGGTTTGGAAGTCGTCGTTCAAACGTACTGTTTCGCGTCTCAAAAGCGACGATTGCCATCGAAAAAACGATCGGTTTCGTCTGGTACAAACGTCCTGGTAAAAAACCATAACAATACCTGGCGAAAACTTTTCGCAATCTTTTCAAACAATATTAATTTAGTACGTAAAAGTTTGAAAACAACACGGAATAATTTTTTTATAACGACAGAACGTCTGAACGGCTATGTATTCCGACGCCGGATTTTGCCGTTTTCGTCGCACAAAACTCAGAAGATGTTGAAAATAACGAAAAATTCTTCGAACAAATCAAAATTCAAATCCGTAATCTCGACTTTTTTCGTGATGTTCGACGTAACGATTGGAGCACTATCCGAAAACGTCATTACAAACTTGTGAATTTCAAATTATAACCTAACGATACGGTCTCACCGTAGTTTAGACCGCTGGAACTTCTCTAAACCCCGAGGCTTAGTCGTCGCTTCGCCTGTCCACGCTGGACACCTAGGACTTTTTAATTTAGTGTTTTCTGATGGGAGGAAGTTTCTGCGATCCGGTGCCCGCGGAGAAAGTCGCGGAGGGAAAAAGAAAAAAATTATTATGTAATTTCAATCTCCGTCGTGCTCAGTATTATTATTCAAACGCGCGTTGCCATCGATCCGGACGTTTTTTCTTCTCTTTTTTTTCCTTTCCTATCTTTGTTTCGACCGCATCGAAACGGAGTCGCACAAACGCGTTGATCTTCGTGAGCTGATGACTCGACGACGACGGTGTACCGTTTTGCACCGCGGACACGTCGCCGACACGACGAATAATAATAATAATGTGTTCACGATTCGCGGCTCTCCTCCACCCCGGTACGTACGATCTCGCGTAACGTGTACGCACATATTTTATGCTGTAAATTTATCTTTTTTTATTTTATTTTATTTTTCCCCGGAGCTCATTTGTTCGCAAATGTGTGCGTTCCGCCGCCGCACGCGTTTAACGGCCGCGTATCACAAGTCCGGATCGGACGTCCTCGCGCGCGTTCTTTTTTTTTTAATTGCGGCCGGCCCCGCGTTGCACACGACGGCGTCTCGAATCCGACTACAGCCGGAGTTTTCGTCACGCGCGCGCACGTCGCATGTGGCGGTGAAACGAGAAGAGGAGGACGACGGATAGGTAGGTAGGTACCGAAAACCGTTTTTTTTTTATTCTTTTACGGCGAAAAAATCGAAATCTTCAGCCGTGTGACGTTTTTCGGGCACTCGGAAGATCGTCACGAAACGATGTCTGTGGGACGTCTGGTTTTTTTAATATTTCGAGCGTAAAACAACGGTCGGGACAAACTTTTACGCGACATTTGAACGGATGGGATACATCGGGTTCGACGCCAAAGTGATTTCGAAAATTTTCGAGTGCGAATTCTCGAAAAATTTACCGGGACTGCTCAGAACCGTTTTTTCGAAGGCACGTCGTTGTTTTCGGACATTAAACCGTACGTTCACGACAGTGACCCGCCCAAAGCGCAGTCGCCACTCCGTTAAAAAAAACCGACGCGACCTAGAGTGATCTTCTATAAACTATCCCCGACAAAAAAATACCCATAGGGTTTTAATCGTGTTTCATACATCGTGTTTCGTTTTACGTGCCCAAGTACTACTTAATTATTAACAAAATGATTTCCGCAGCGACAAAACGCAGTGCTAAAAATATGAATTCACGCATATTTTTATACACACGTACCTGGACCTCAAAAATCAATAGTTTCTTATGTCATTTTAAGAGCTAAAAAAATACCAATTTTCGATTAGAGTTCAAGCACATCTGGCGAAAACTAAATGAAAAAAGACACGTGAAACTGGTAAAGTCTCGAAAAGTTTTCCGTCCGTGATGAAACCTATGCATCATGTTTTCAGCATATAGAAACTGTTCTTAGCCATTCGTAAGTTTGTACGACGAAACGTGGAATTTTTTTTTTGGTGAAGAATTGTATTACAACAATTGTGTTTTCATCGATGGATCGTATCAAATTAGTTCTGTGCATTTATAAGTCGAGTTGTGGAAATAAGAAAAACAATTCCATCACAGATAGCGTTCTGCTTTTTAAAACAAAAAAAAAATACCGCGCGTTGTCGATAATAGTTATCGCGGTTATTGTGCAAATAACGTACACCTATTTCGTACGCTAAAACGTAATAACTCCTCTCAAATCGTCGACCAGTATCGTCGAAATAGCCACAGTTTTAATATTTACGAGTCGTTTAAACGAATACGACGAGCGTTTAATTTTCCGAATTTTCACAAATTTTCTCAGACCAGCTATTTCTCGACGACACTTTCCGTTTTCTGCGCCTATTTTTGAGTCAATCGAGTGGTAATTTGAATTTTCGCACGCTTCAGATGCCGTCTCGATCACTGCAGCATACCGGTTTCGAGTAACGTTTGAACGCGTGAACCATCGCTACTTTAGGGTCGATGCGTAGGGTGGGATTCGGCCCGTTCGACTTTATTCACCCGACATTGGTATTATATCCTAGACCGGTGTTTTTACAGGCGAACTTTCGATTTTTGACGGTTAACTGTCGAATCGAAAATCGTAGTCGGCAGGCGAAATACGAACAGCCCGGCGTAGCTGCACACGAACCTGCAGTCGCCGCCGGTCGAATGCCGGTTGAATGCCCGTCGAAACCAAAGCACACCCGGTATCGTACGATTCGTTGTGTTATCGCCAAAAACATTATCGCGCGTTCGAATCGAATTACAGCTTTACAGCGGTTCGTTTTTCCTATATTTTCATGCGTATTATCGAACGTTATTGCGCACTGTTATGGTTTACGCGTGTTAAAAAGAAAAAACACGTATAATAACTCAGCACAGTCTCGATAACGCGATCGAGCACGTCATAATAATTTACTGGAATTTCAATAATTGCATTATAGTGATTGATTTCAATGATTAATACGTGTACAGTTGCGGTGTTGTTCGGGCGTCACGCGCGTAAAAAGTTAATAATAATAATAAATAACAACGATTAAATTTTTACCGTCGCAACGCGCGCAAAACGGCGTGTTTCGTGTGTAGTACGCGCTTTGCACGGACAAGAAATAAAACCGAACGATCTGTAAAACGTTATTATTGTGCGAATTGTCCGTGCTCGTTTTGAATAAATGCGCGTACTCGAACGAATCTAATGTGTAAAAAAAAACAAAAAAGTTAACCAACGGTGACATTTAAGACACCGGAAAAAGCGACGGATAGATTTTCCTTGCCTTATAGGTTCGAGCAGCGGCGCCAAGTCGTTTTGTTTCATAATTTTGGGCAGAAGACTTCTAAAGCACTTTCAGTTGTTTTGCTCAACCGTAAAAAAAAACAGCCGAAACAAACGTGTTATTACAAAGCGAAATCGTTAATTTTAGAGTTTTGCGTACTTTTGCATGAATATTCATGTCCTTTTGGCTTCATTGAAGCACAGCGTTCGATGCATCTATTTCTTTTTAGGTCGTTTACACACACGCGTTTTATCCGTTTACAATTTTTTTTTTTGGATACTGCCAGTGAAACGAAATAAGCTGTTGATTTTACGAAGATGTTTTTTTTTTTTTACGATGATGTTTTTTTACTTTTAAATTAAATATAATATTTATCGAAATTGTCATAGAATTCAAGTTACGTCGGTCACGCTTAGGCGAACGCTGCCACCAAGAACGGAATATCACCGTTGATTAGGTATCAATTGTTTTGTTCTGGTTTTGATTGTTTTTAAATTTAAAACGAAATCCGGGATCACTCTAGGGCGCGTGGGTAGTTTGGCGGAGTAGCGACGACGGTTTGGGTGGGTCACCAATTCAGAAGTTGTGGTTTAAACGCATTATTTAATATCAACGAAAGCAACGATAAATAATTGTCTTCGAAAGTACGATTCTGAGCGAGCTCAGCTGTCCAGTATACGTCAGGGCGAAAACAAAATATTTATTATTGTTGAAAATTGAATTTTTTATCGAATACCGCAAAGTAAAATGTGAATTTTCGAAAATTTTAAAGTGCTATACTTAGCTCGAAAATGTCCGAGATCACTTGAAACTCGAACGGAACCGCTATTCTACTTAATTCAAAAAAAAAAAATTTGTAAAGTGTTCGGCTAGTTCCGTCTATTGTTTTGGAAGTAAAGGCCAAAAAAACCAAATCGATTTGAACGTCGAAAAACACGTTTTCCGTGATTTGTAACGTTTTACGTCCAATTTGACCGAATTTTTTGGCTGTGACGTTTTCAATTTTGAACTTTCAAACTCGAGACACCTAAGAGTACAATAGAAGAGTCTAAAGACCTTCGAGTAGAGGCATACCGACTTTAAAAATCGGAACGTTTTTTATACAGGAGTTGTTAGAGTTGTTCACGGAAAAAACTAAAACGTTACTGCAAAAACGAATACAACGAACATTCTTCGCTGACGCTCGGAATCTAAAAAATAATGTTCAACGTTATGTTTTATTGGAATACTTCAAATTTGAAACCTTAAATAATTATTATACTATATAAAAAAGTATTTCTTGTCGTTTGGTTTTATACGTCGTTCGGTTGACGCATTATTCTTGTAAATATAATGATACGATATAGTTATCGATCGGTAGTCGTTAAAATGCGCCCGTTGCTCGTACACGATGACGCGTGGTATGCGCGAGGCGGCGTGTGTGTGTGTTAGTCAAATATTAAAATATTATATTGTATTACGATTTCTATACTATGGATTTATTATTGACAAAAAAATATAATCCGATTATGAGAGCTACGGCGACTACTAACGGTGAAAAGGGATCGACATAATAATAATATAAGCCACTCGGAAACTGAACATAATACGCGTAATAATATAATAATACCTACGTAATATCAATACAATGATATTTAAATAATCGCCGACGCATATAATAATATTACTTAACTCGCTAGAGCCACGCCGCCGTACGATCACAGAATAATATATTCTCGTTTTTATTCGATCCGAACGGCGGTATAATGGTATACTTAGACACGGTAAAAATGCGTTGACGCGTTGGAAAGTTTGAAAATTCCGAATCAATATTATTTTTTTAGATAGAGACTGAGCGGCAGCGAAGAACGTGTTGTTTTTTTCCCCCGTGATCCCTTTTTCTAGTAGAAAAAATTCTCCGATTTCAACGTACGGCACTTCAAGTGATAGATAACTGATCCGAGACGGTACTTTAATTGAAGCGTTTAGTGAAATTTTGATTATTTTTTAAGTTCTGAGGAAGAAAAGAAAACGGCACAATTATTTTCGAAATCGCTCCGATCGTCTTGAAATTTACACATTATGTTATTTAGAAGAGTTTTGTGAGTGTTCCGCTGAAATTTCATTCGATTTCGATCGTTTTTGAGGCGGTAATGGAACTTTGAAATTTTCGTCATTGCCGTGTATTTCTTACGGGGCGACAAATAATTGACAGTTGATTTTACTTTAAGTTCTGAGGAAAAAACAAAAACGGTCAAATTTTCAAAAGAGTTCGACTTAAAGCTTATATATTTCATTAAGAAGGATTTAAAGAGTAAACTGTTGAAATTCCAATCGGCTTTGATCGCTTTTAAGGGAGTAATGGAAATTTGAAATTTTTGATTTTTACGCAGTTATTATTCCAGAAAACCTCTAGTTTATATGTCCCGAAACTGTAATAAAATCTAAACAAGATAGTTTTACACATGGAGTTAAAAAATTTAGAAAATGTTTTCTCTGAATTTTGATTTGTAGCCAGGTTGAAGTTTTTGTTTGGAAAAACATTCCAATTTATAAATTCAGTAACTTTTCTGAAAGGTTTATTGATTTTGGTCTTAGAATTTGTTATATATTTCTCACTTTATGAGTATAAACCCGAAAACAAATTAAGAATTATACTGCAAAAATTTGAAATTTTCAGGTTTGTGATGAAGTTTTCGTGGGGAAACAGTGCTCCTTTCTTGATTTTCAATACCTCACAAAAACGTTGAGATTTCGGTTTTAAACTATATCTTATTCCAAACAATACGATAGTAATGTAAACAAATGATTCAAACAAAATTAAAACCAATAGCTTTTAGAAATCAATGTTGATCATTTTGGCTGGAATGGATGTTTTAGTTTTTTTTTTTACGTACAGATGCTTCATGTTACACCTTCGAAACACTGTGTGAGGTTTCCAAAAGTTACGGACCAATCTTAGAAAAGTCGTTATAATTTGCTAGCACAAAAAAAGTTGAGATTTCGGCTTTAAATAAAATTATTATATCTTATTCCAGCTATTGTATCTCTCGTAATGGTTCGGTACCGGACTTCGAGTACAACAACGGCAGATCGCATTCTTCGTATCATTAAGGAATGTGTATTGTAAAGTGCAATAATATGATTCTCACCGGATGGTTTCGTCGATCGTATCCGATTTGTACGTACGATTCGACGATGAACATTATTCATTGTGAGTTATACTCGTATGTTCAAAAGACTAGTTATAAGAACGAGTGGGAATTTCAGTAAAAAGTGTACGGAATATTTTTTTATCCAGTTTGTTCGCACGCGTGAGACCTTATTAATTTACAAATTCGCGTTCGTTTCGTACATTAATAATCGTATATTGATCGTTTGAAATCGTGCTGCATGGTGTGCGGTGGTACATCAAGATACCATCTTCCGTGCATGTGGAGGCACTTATATACTACTGCAGAAAAGCCTTGTCTGGGACATTACTCTCAGTGCGTATTTTCACTTCGAAAGCAAAATATTTGCTGTAATTTCGTTTTCCGTTATGTTTTGAAGTGTGTGTGACCGGGTTGAAAATAACGTGTTAAATATAATCAACGATGATCAAACTTAGAGTTAATAACCTAACCGCTTTAAACGAGGCGCTCCGGACACGGGGATACACAGGCGTCAGGTTAGGTGACGCGTGAGTTTTTGAAAAAATACAAAAAGCAGCACCTGGCAGGTAACAAATCGTGTAGACCGACGACGAAAAAATATAATATTTACATTTTTTATCGCCGTGTGTGGCTTCTTCACTCGTTTTAGTAGGTGCCCGTAATCCAGTCAGGAGGAACGTACTGAAAAAAATACATTTAAAAAAAGTGGTTCGGAACCTACTTTGAGTGTACTTTTAGCTCATTAGTCTTTATAAATAACACTATAACGAGATACGTATTAATAACGGTGACGAACGCGGTAGCAAAAAATAAAATGTTTTCCTTTTTTTTTCAAACCTAAGCCAGATTTACAATCTATTTATGACGTTCGTTCGGTAACAACTGGATCCGGCAGTGAAGCACTTTCGTTCGGACAATATTAATTAGCCGTGTGATTACAAAAATGTATATAAACGGCGGGATTACATAACGCCTCTCAAGGTCTCGTCGGAAGACTAATTTTGAACCGTTTTCGGTTCGGTATCATTAATCACGTTGGTAGGCAGAAACGAGATCGATTAAAATGTTAGAAAAATGACGATTCTTGTACCTATCAAAGGACAACAGTATGGTAAAAACATTATAAAAAAGTAAAACGAGATTGTATTCTCAAAAACCGTTCGAGAACAATCGTAACTCCCTCGTTTTAGCATAAACAAAGAGATGTTTCCAAAAAAAAATTATAAACCGAGGCGATTTCGATGAAATCCGCAAAATCGATGTTATTTTATTGACTTTTGTGTGTAATAGAAAAAAATTTGCCGTCTGTATTAAGGTTCGTAAAATGAAAATTAAGAGTTCTACGATAAATGTACAAATCTCAAACTGTTCCGATCGGTATAATATTACAATTTATTATCATGCACAAACAGTTTGTCCGAATATAAAGTGTTTACACAAAATTAGTAAAAATTTTTCGTCTAGATTTATATATATATTTTTTTTTTATAAATCATATTTTAATTTATTATCTTTATGAGGTTAGGTTAGCGTGGTCTTCTACGTAGTTTACCGTCGAGTTTGTCTACTTTCGATCCATCCGTCGTATCGCGTCGGAGTGCACCGCGCGCGACTGCTGTTGTGGAGGGGGTTGAGCTTGTGGTGAGCACGTTTGGATCTGGCTTACACGGCCGGGGCACTACCAGCACTGACCGACAGCCACTGTCGTACACTACTATCAACTTTTATTTTAATTATTTGCAAAAAATATTGCTGCTTTCACACGCCACCGACGGGTCGAATCGCTCCGAATCTAAAAAAAAAAATAAAAAACATCAGACGACGCGACTTTGCCTCTAAAAACGAGCGCGGCCGTGACCGGAGCCGAGCGAGACGTCGTGGCGCGAAAAAAAAAAATAAAAACAAACCGTGTCACACGACCAGCTGGTACACTTACCTTACTCATCGCACGCGACGACCACCACGTAACCGTAACCGCGGTCGCCGCGCCGTCTGTTCGGCGCATAAAACGCGCCGTCTTCTTCACGTTCGCGCGCGCGGTCGTTCCGGACGACACCGGACTCCGATCGGTTCGCACTCACTAGTGGTGGGAAATTTGATTCGATCAGATGAATCGACTCTTTCGATTCAGATCATTTAAATGAATCGATTCTTTGAATCGATTCAGTGATTCAATGATAACGTCGATCACGGTGTGTTTGGGTATGTTTTTTTGTGAGATAAGCTAAAATGCAGTGTTACCCATTAACTGATTCTTCTACCACACTAAATCACTTCAATCGAATCATCTTGTAGAATCAATTCATTCGTAAATTACTCATCCCTGCTTAGTACATATTAAAATATCAGTGTTACCCATGAACCGATTCTTTTTACCACGCTGAATAAATTCAATCAAATCAAGTTGATGAATCGATTCTCTGAATCGATTCATTCGTGAATTACCCATCCCTAGCACTCGCCGTTTTAATTGTACATGAGAAAAAAAAACTCGATCGGCGGACGCAACCAAACACGCCCCGTCGTTCTAAAGCGAAAACCGGCGGTGGACCGAAAGACGGTCGTATTTGTACGGGGCTGAGCTGTGTCTGGTTAAAACACTCGTCAGAAACACCTCTGTGTACGAAAAAAATACTCGCAACACAATTTCTTACCGACGGCCGTGACCGTCACGACGTAAACACGACGAATCGGTTCCTACGAGTAAAGGAAAACGTTGGAAATAAAATGTTCGCGACAAACTCTCGCCCGATTTATTCGGTAGTTTTACCCACGCAGCTGTGTTCTCGTATATTCTACGAGACGTGTCATATATATATTGTTATAGAATCGCCGCTGCGCGATCTGGACGACTCCGATCGTGACCCGCGTGTAATAATTGTACATGAAAAAAAAACTCGATCGACGAAGTGTCCGCGGAGCGCCTCGTTCTAAAACCAGCGGTGACGACTGTCTTACCGAGATGTGTTTCAGTTTCATAAAAATTTCAAACCTTTTTTTGGGTTTTTTCGACTGTTCAAACCGATTTTTGTTGCGCGACAACAAGAGCGAACTCGGTTTTTGTTCTTTCTCGTCTCGTGTCAAGCGCGTATCCGAAATCCGAATAATAACAATTTGAACGTCAACTTTTCTCGCGAAAGACCCATAGAGTGACCCTTTCCAGCCGGCCGTATAAAATAATCGAAATAAACCGTTTTACCAGCGGTGACGTTAAGCTACTAACCGTTAATAGATGTTAGACGGATCGGTCGTCACGCGCTACGAATATCGCGAGAACGAAATAACCCGATACAACTCGTACGTATATATTTCGTTATGCTCGTATTTTACTTACACGAATACATGTTTCCAGTGCGACAAAATTCGTTCGGATTCGTCCAAAAGCGAATGATTTTCGAAAACGTATTAAAATTGTGATTGCGGTAGGGCGAACGCCGTTTCAAAGAGATATTTTGCCGAAACGCAAAGTGCGCTTTCAAATTTGAAATAAACCGTTTGATAATTTTTTTTTCCGCACACATTACGCGCGTGGTAGGTATAAAACCCGGCGGCGACACGAATCAAGCAGACGCGGAACATCAAGCGGAGGAGTGCCGAATCTGCTTCATACGAATCTGCGACTCGGGACATTGGCATTTTTTTTAATTCCGTCGTAATTGTTAACGCGAGTGACAAACAATTACAGTTAGGAATGCACGTAAACTATGCACGTGTGATGTCGTTTTCTGCATATATGACGACGTGAATCGTGTCAACATCAGATGTATTTACTGCAGGATAACCAAAATATCAGCGTATGCTTAGAAATACGATCGGGAACAATCGATATTTGTAAACCGGTCGAATATTCGTAAACGTGTCCTGAAACGTTCAACGAAAATGTGCCTTTATACGCCTACCGCAGAACTGGGGAAAAAACGTTCAAAACGTTTCGTTCGATTTTTATTCGGGTCTCGCCGGGACTTGACGTCCTCGCTCGGAACCGTTTTTTTTTCGATAGCAACGGTTTGTCATCGCTTTCAGCACATCAAACAGTGCCGATTTAAGAATGACCCACAACGTCCAGAACATTGATCACCCACCCAGAGCGTGGTCGCCATCCCGTGAAACTTTCCGGCTTTTTTTAGTCGTTTGAATAATTTTACGTTCTCTTACACGTTTTCAAAGTTCTCTTCTGCCTATATACACGTATAACATCACAGAATCAAAAGACACTGTTGACGGCACGTAACGCCGTTTATATACGCGGAATACCGGTGCGGAATTCGTCTGGAAAAAATAAAAAAAGAAAGAAACCGCCGATATACGAAAACCGTATAACGTGAATTCAATAACCGTGCTTTTTACGGTGCGCACATCACACGATAAATATGGTCTCTCGTAATGATACATCTACGTATATATATATAATACGGACATCTTGTTTGACGGTTTTTGTTTTTTTTTTTCCTTCTTTTTAATGCCTCGGTCGTCCTCTCGCGCGCTCTCGATATGACGGCATACCGCGACTCTCGTCATAACTCGTCCTATATACAACCTGGTCATAACGTTTTTATAAATTTATACTTTTTATATACAGAATATTATTACGCAGTTACCGTGCTGCATAATATATCATCGGGTTTGCTTCTGTGTGTCGTCGAGGCAGCAGCGTTCACACGGAATACAACACGCGCGTACGGGTTTCCAGTTTCGGGATTATGCGCGTTATCACGCCCGACAGATCGTACTCCTCGGTTATTGATTCGTTTCGTAACGACTGTTTCGTATCGGAAAATACGTGAGTACGTTTCGTTATTACGAAAATCATATTTTTTTTCCGTTACCTCGCGTTCGGTACGCCCCGCAATACCTACACGATGTACGCGACGGTATCAACAACTATTATTATTATTATAAATTTTTCTATAAACGGTATAATATTATGGGTAAAAATACGTACAGAACACGCCGTACGGGCTGCATAAGGATTGCCGCCGAGGAGACAAAACGTTTTGGTGCTGTTCGCAAAGAAAAAAAATAAAGACTTTCCGCCCGCTGAGAATAATTTGTCCTGCCCATAAACCGCAGCGTTATTTAGACTACTGCTTTTCGAACGTATTTTTGAACAAGTATCTCAATTCGACAAATCAAATCGTCAATCAATTAATAATGCAACGATAGATCATCGCCTAAAAACGATCCTGAGCGAGCTCGTTTATCTGGTATACCGTGGTCATGCAAGTAAAAACCATATTTGGCAAAAAAAATATGCTTAGAAAATTTTAAAAATATCATAAAAAAAACACCTAGCAAAACTTTTTTCAATTCTTTATAACGTATCAAATCAATTCGGAACATAAAAGTTCAAAAACGACGCGGAATAACTTTTCATAACGATGTAGGTACCTGGTTTAATGAGTATAGCCGTTATGATGCACCGTGTTTGGCGGCAATTTCGCCATTTTCGTTGTTTTCGGCACTCATAAAACAATAAAAAAATATATTTCGAGTAAAATTGAAATTTAAAGCCGAAATCCCGGCTTTTGTGTGGTATTTTAGGCGACGGTTGGAGCACTCCATCTACGTGCAAACGTCATTACAATCCTGATAATATTGAAATTTTCGCGGTTAATTCTCGATTTTTTTTTAGTTTTTGCGGTATAACTCGAAAAGTAGATAAAATTTCCAAAAAAAGGTTCGATCAGGGTACCACCGGAATCCATATACCTATCAGTAAAGGTACTGACATTAAAAATCTGAGCATTCCTTCTATGCGAAAATTTCATCACAAATCATAAAATTTCAAACTTTTTGCCCTTCTCGGGAGTTTTTTTTTTCTTAAATTAATTATGTTCTTGATTATTAAGTTTTCAATTTTATATTTGAATTTAATCATTTTTAAAAGTTTTTACAATTTGTTTTCGGCTACTATCTGTATTTTTGTTTTCCTGCAGCAAATACATCCGACGTTTGCACCATTCACGTCATCTAATACGCAGAAAACGACATCACACGAAACAGTATATCAATTATTCCTTAGTGCAGTTATTTGCAGTTGTTTTTTCAAAAAAAATATGATGTCACGAGTCGCAGATTCGTGTGAAGTAAGTGACAGAACCGGCTAACGGTACTCCATTTGTTTTTGTTTGTTACAAATTTATTTTACGTAATAAATGCGTGGTGCCACCGTCCAAAAACTAACGTTCCCCGAAAGAACGTCGTCTGTGTAACACTATAGTGTTTGCACGACTCATAGAATTTAGATATTATATTGTATCCTGCATATGGGCGAACGCTGCAAAAATATTTTGAAAAAAAAAAAAAACGGTTTATTTTGATTTTGAAACGTGAACGGAAAGTACTTTGTATTTCGGCAAAATATTTCTTTGGACGGCCCCGCGTTCGCCACTGCTCAACTACAAACGTCCGTTTCGATTTTAATTACGGTCAAAATTTTCGAAAATCAATCAGGAAGAGTTCGGACGAATATTGTGTTGAACTGATCGCCTTGGAAACACATAAGTTTATATTAGTTTATAAGTTGTATCGATTTAGTATAATAAAAGAACACAGATATTTATCAGGTAAAACAACCGAATAAATAGGTACGCCTATTATTAGAACGAAAATATTTTATTCGTTCTCTTATATACGTAATATTCGTAGCGTGTGAGACGACCGAAACGGACAAGACGTACCTACAATGTGTATATTATTACGTCATGGCGATCGATTTTTACCGATCCACTCTCTGGTTTTTGTTTGTATTTATTTTTATTACATAGGTTTTTTAGTCACAAAAACGCCGCAGTGCCCCCATGTATATATAATATTGCAGTCCGGTAAACGCACTGTATCATTAAATCTGAACCAATATTGAATCGGTCGGATGCGCGTACTCGAGGAGTGTTACACGTAAACAGAAATAAAATAATGTCCATTAAGATATCACGGTTTATATACGGTTGTGATGTTTTCGAATTTAAACTTGAACCCATTAAAACGCGTCCTTGACCAGTCGCGGCGTTCGGGGAGCTCCACATATTATCATCATAACCGTTCTTCTGTTTAACGTTCGTTACACGACTTCCAAATAACGATTATACGACAACGGATGGTCGTCGTACACAGAGAAATAGCGTCAATAAATCGATGACGGCATTCGATGCCGCTGAGAGACGTCGATAAAAAGATTTTGTTTTAAGCGTCTCGTACAATTCATAGGAAATTGCGTTCATCGTACTCGAAGAATGAACACTCTTCCGGTTTTCATCGCGTGTGTACTACACTATCACGGTCGCGATGTATTTTTGAAAATCTGTCACTCGTTTTATCACGTTTTATCCGTTCGAAAAATACACGTTGCTGTTGCTATGGCCAACGCGTTTTCCGGGACTTTATTCGTTAAAACATTACACTTGTCTGCAACAGTCAATCGCTATTGTACTTACCCCGTAATATTTTTTTAAATAAATTGAAATATTACGTAGATGGCCGTGTATGTGGCTGAAAGAGCGGTTGCATTCGAACCTGCAATACGTAAACCGCAAAATCACACGTGGTGAACTTGAACTTATTTTACATGCAGATTCTGAGCGTCGAAAAAATGTCCTGGGCCGCAGGGAAAGAACTCAAAGTAAAACAAATCGAACCTTTTTTTTAAAAAATGTATTTCCGAACATTATTAAACTATCGAAATTCGACACGTTAAGTAACACACTTGTCGGTAGACGTCAGTCATAAAGAAATGCGGCGTTTTTATAAAAAAAAATAAATCGTTTTGTACATGTCTTAACGATACGTCCGCAGTTATAAACGTTCGGTCGGCTTGGGACGGTAAACTTAATTTAAAAATAACAGAGTCGACGATTGTTTTGATTAGTTTGCGTTTAAACACGATTTCACGGCTTTTTAGACCAACAATACCGACGACAGCTGTTTTTTGAGTTCTCCTATAGTACACAGACGGGCAAAAATCCAGCGGATGGATAACGACGAGCCGTTTACACACGTTTTCGAGGCGCTCGTTCGTTCGCTGCGTTTCCTGGAACAAACGAACGGTCGGACATGAAAAGAGATCCCGTACGGATAAGCTCGTCGGATCGAGAAAACGGAATGTTCTCCGACCGAACGACGGTTCGAAGAACCCCATTTCTCGGTTCTCGTCCTTGTCGCGGCGCCCGTGAGGAACCTTTGCTGGCGACACCTCGACTGAGACCGGGTTCGCGCTCTCCGACCGCGGGTGTACAGCAACGGTGCGTGCGCGTGACAGTCCCGTCGCGAAATCGAAACGGTAAAAATACGATCCACTGTCTCTCTCTCTCTCAATCGCTCACTCGTCGGACGGAAAAGGAAAATTAAAAATCGGACACGAATCTGTGTGAAAATAATTGGAAAAACGTTAGAGAAAAAAAAGAGAGTTCTTTCGTACGTTTAATGCCGGTCGACGGTTCAGCCGGACGTTCTCTTGCGCAGCGGTTTTCGCCCGCGACATAACGAGATGACCGCGGCGCGATGATCGGCTCTGATCGGCGATAGGAAGCCGCCGCCGACGACGAACGCGCATAATATCCCCGTCGACTCGTGTGTAACGGCCGTATTGTCGACGTGTGCCCATTCGCGGTAAACGAGCGGTTTTTTCAACGGTTTGCGATCTCTCGGTTTTGCCGCCGTCGAACAAGCACCTGCTGCGACGCGTTAAAAACGGATCCGTAAAATCGTCGTCGTACGTACACAAAGCGGCACGCGATACGATCGCGCGACACGGGCACAAGAGGCTATATAGGTAAACGGTTACGCGCGTGACGGCGGAAATTGCACACCTCGGCGAAAAACCGATTACCAGGTGTTCGTTTTGTTTTTCGACCTTTGACGAGACATTTTCTACCGCGCACCGATCTCCACGCGTTTGCGTTCGGTTTCGAGGATCTTTGAGCGCGGCCATTTTTCGACGACGGTCTCGCGACTGAGGAGGAATCGCGCGAGGAGACGGCGTTCCGTCGGTGTAACGCGCGCGCGTATCACAACTTTGGAAACAATCGTCGAGCAGTCTGGAAATTTCGGACGATAGAACTGTCACGGTTTCGGAAAACGTTTTCAAAACGCCCCGTTAAGTTTTGGCCCGTTTGTATAGTGGGCGAGTTTTACGTTTCGAGGTTTCGCAAACGGGTCGATTTAACACGACATCAGCCGTATTAGCCGACTGTACCGAACGTTTTGAAAATCTAATAACAATAATAATAGATTTCATCAAAACCGCGTACAGAGGCATGGTTTTTTTCCCCGTGATTTCGAAAACTTGAAATTTTCAACAAAAACGTATCTCTGTACTATATAGAACTACCGAAGAATCGTTCGTAGAGTTTTACGTTCTATTTTACGCTATTTTTTTTTTACCTTCGTGCAATTGATACTCGAAAATCGTGTTCACTCGTCAAATAACCGTCCGAACGTTCATGAAATCTCCACGCGCTGTTCGAACTAAGATTCTTTACAGGTAGATACGTTTCTCGGAACTTTCGGACCAATTTTACTGTTAAATTCGGTTTTTACCGTCCGTCACGCGACCTAGGGTGATCATCTCGGCTTATTGCTTTTCGGTGCGAGAATGAGTCTAAACGCGATAGAAGAATTTCTTAATATTCTGATAAACTTCAGAAAATGTGTTATCGAATCCAACGGCGTAGACAGGGTGGGCCTCCCCAGCGAATTAAGTTTCGACCGATCGTTTTACAGTAGTCGCTCTGACAAAAATATAAAATAAACAATAATCAACGTAAAAAGTTTCCAGCGATTTCAGTATACGTATGTTAAATTAACTGCCTACTACATTAAAATACTTACCGACGGTGTCATTAAAAAATATTAAAACCAGTAAACAGGCAAGTGGAATTACAAAGAGAATCTTTAATCGACTGGATTTTATAATTGTTTGTGTTGATTTACGAGAGAACTAAACCAGTTTAATTAGACCGTGTTTTTGTTTCATGTTAATCGTATTACAAGATCCACCCGATTTCAAACGATAAATAACTTTTATCGTGTTATGCGTTTATATTATTCGAAGGTATGGTTTATTGAATTCTTTTCGCAAATAACAGCACAGTTTGTCAATTTGAATATGCTACCTAGAAGATTACAAAATTACCGTCGCTTTGTGCAACATAATGGATCTGTGGAGAAAGTCGACGCGCAATCAAACAAAATATTCATAAAAATTAACGTAGTAACACATCGGTAAGCTGGCCTTATTTTGTAGTAGCACAAGAAACCGATTTTATGATGAAAACAATATCTGCAGACTGGAAAAAATTCCAGGTTGTCACCAAACCTGTACCACGAACTGAAAGAGTCGCGAGTACGTAGACGTAGAGAGTTGCACCGAGTAAAAATTTCATTCTTTTCTTACAGGCTACCCCAGCCATGGAGACACACATCGAATGAATCTGACGGTCGCCAGACAGTACGGATGATTTTTACAGTAAACGTGTGCACTTTTTTTTTGTTTAAACGAAAAATCATCATGGTGTCAAATGAAAAAACAATTTGTATCCCCAAGTACGTGTATGGAGAGCTAAGGAACGTAAGGGCACGTTATAAAAACGGGAAAAAAGACAAAAACCGTGCGTTTTCGTACACATTATATGTTACGCGATAATTCTCTTAGGAAACGTTATCGTTTTCACCTTTGGTATACACAGTACACCTGTATTTCGTATTGTAATCCGCATTGTGAGGATCTACCGCGAGAAGAAAAATTCGAGAAGAATTCGCGTCTGTATCGTTGTAATGTTAAAAAAAAAGCAGCATAATATGATATTGTTGTCGGGGAATCTCGGCGGCCGGGGCATCATCGTTCAATAACGAAGGTGAGTAATACAACAACAATAATGGGTTAGGTACGATATTTTATTGTCGCGGGAACGATATTTTTTCGGGTTGTAAAAAACACTAAAAGTATAAAACTGTTGCAAAACGGTCGAGTAGTGCCCTGCTATTTCAAAGTTGCCGTCTAACCGTATTGTTTGTCCGACGTGAAATCGGAAAAAAAAAACGACGATTCCGAGCGATCCGTCGTCCGATCCAACCCGAGTGAAAAAACAGAGGAGATCACTCCCGTACGTGAATGAAAAAACGCAAAACCGAAAGCACAACGACGTACCCGGCACGCAACTTTTTTCGACGTAACGTAAAAAGTCTGAAAACGATTTGGTGTTTTCGACGCGCCCTGTACAACAACAACAATTCCTTTTTTTTCTCTCTTTTTCACGACGTTTTTTTTCTTTACCATTATTACCTAACCCGGAGTACACTCGTTGTTGTAACACCAAGTTGTAACTGCCATCCGAGAGAGAGACGGGTCGTCGTCGTCGTGTGAGACCGGGCACGGGACGAGGAGGACGCGCGAAACCGCGGACGGGGTTTACACAAGTCGGCCGTGAGAGACCGCCGCCGCCGCCGCCGCCGTCGCGCAATTATAATAATATATATATATATAATAACAATAACGAAACGCGCGCGCGTGTACACACACTATTATTATAATAACGTACAGACGAACGGCGAATACATATATTGTATTATAAAACAAAAAAAACATTATAGTATATAATATATCTTTGCCGGCGGATGGAAAGAATTTCGCGTCAGCGTCGTCTCGGACAAGCCGCCGATCAAATCGCGAAACGATACTTCTGCGGCGGCTCTTTCGGTATTTTCAAATAACGAGGCGAATAATAATAATAATACGCGATATTATAATAACATTACATAGCGGTGTACAGTAGGATTTTTTTTCGAAAATGTTCTCGTATATTATTGTTATGGTAGTGTAACGACAACAAAGAAACTCTCCCGACCCGTCGTCGTCGTCGTACGTCGTACGTCGTACAACAATTTCGCATTTGCATATGCGGCTCGTCGATTTATGAATACACCCGTCGTCGCCGACGTCCGGACGGCGCAAAAAGAAAACGCGCGTAACTTTACTGAGCAGGACCGCAGAGCAGGGCGAGTACCTCCCGAGGCCACCTACATTATTTATGTAAAAAAGAAAAAAATCCACCTATATTGTACGCGCGTGTAATGCGCGTAGGAAAAAAAGAAAAATTTCTGTCTGCACAGCCGTGCCGGTTGACGGATTCGTCCGTGCGGCCATCCGGACAGCGGGGACTGAGCGCGACAGACGGCCGCGGCACATCCGTGGACGGACGGGACGATAAAATATTGATTCAAACGTCATACGATGATTACGGGGGGGGACTATTGAGGAAAATCCGTTTTATTCTCCCCCCCGGAGGGAAGGGCTAAAAACGAGTGATTTCGAGAGTGTTTTCGAATTTTGAGCGGAACGAGGTAAAAATGAAAAAAAATAAAGCAGCCGGGATCGCTCTGGGTCGCGTTGGTATAATAGTTTGAGCCGTCGAAAATATCGCGATCCCGAGCAGCGAGCTCGGTCTTCTGGCGTGCGTTACGGTAAGAACCCCGAGCTCAACAATAAAAATCGTCCGAACAACAGCGTGTAAAGAACCTCGGTTCGAATGACGTGTGTGGAGATCTCGGACCGTCGTACTATTTGAGGAGTCGATTGCGCGAAAATAGGTAAACCGAATTTTCTCGCGGTTCTACGTTATAGGCGCAATGACACGTTTTTGTTAAAAATTTCGAGACGATAGACTTGATTGTGTTTGAAATTGCACGAGAATTTTATGAAATTAAAACCGCTATCGGGAGATTACAAAAAAACTGTGGGATTTTTAAAATTTTTGTTGTGTAACTAGAGTGATGTCGTGTTCAAATTTCAAGAAATTAAATCCAAAGTTTACGAACGAAAGACCTCAAAATATAAAAACGCTTATAAGCAGCCAATAAAAGTAAATGGAACGTTTTGTCGGAGTCGCGTAGTACAAAGATACACATATCGTCTGAAATTTCAAGACCCCTCGACGAATATTTTTGAAATCGGGGAAAAATAACTTTTCGTCTATACTTCATAGGCTGAACGAAACGGGACAGAACCATGTACGTAAGCGGTTTTAAAATAAAACTTCTTTGCCAAAACCACTGTCTAGCAAAAAAAAACTCCCAATTAACGTAGGTATGAAATAAATACAATCTTACACCGTGTTTCCCGTTGAAATCGTTCGTGCCCATTCATAAACGGTTTATCAATTTTACTTTTTCGGAAAACTATACTCGATTCAAAAATAAAAGTAAAATCCAAACAAAAATCCTAACGCGGTGTACTCTACGAATACCTTCGTTGCTCTCGTTGCTGTAATAGAGTTTTACAAAACTGGATTAACCGCAACGACAGCTAATGTACAGAATGATACATTTGAACAAGGTTCGGATCAACTCGAGTTCGACTGGAAATCGTATAAAAGAGGGCGAAAAGTATAAAAATTTAACGATATTATCCAAAAGTGTGCACCCGACGGCGAGTTGACGCTGCAGTAGACGGTTGAAAAATATTGTTGTACGTCTTTTCCCGTGTATGCACGGTTAACCCCCGTTACCATAACGCCGTTTCGAGATGTCGAATGAAAACGATTCTTTTTCCCTTTTCATTCGAATGTCGACTCAAGAAAATCTCGTTTCTCAGTAATATAACACAGTCACGGTTATAAAACGAAATTATATGCGGCGATCTACGTGTAGTATAACTCCGATCGAAAAAATACGCCGTGTTATTTTCCTTATACTACTTTTACCGACGCGTACCCAGTAGAGTTGTGTGTGTATCGAGACCAGAAAAATAAAATACCCGTCACCTCGTTTTATCAATTTCTCGACGATACGGATATTCGGAATAAACCTTTTCACTGTGTACGTATATAAACTGCTGCTGACCGAAATATGCGTGTTCTACGCATGCGGTTCCGGGTCGACGCCGTCGGTCGGTCAGGACGTGCATTTTTTATACGAAACTTTTGCATGGATTTTAAATATATATATATGTGTGTGTAGACACGAGGTATATACACACATATAACTCCCGCGGGAACGACGGGAACCGAGGGCCAGAGATCGCAGCAACGAAATCGGGTGTCTCGGAAGTTGGTTCCATTTTTTTTTGCATTTTTCTCGGGAGCCTCGGTTTCGCTATTTTCGCCGTCTCTCGTCGTGCGCACAGTCATCGGTCAGATGTCGCAGGTTTTCGCGAGGTTTATACTCTTTTACCGGACACTGCCGCGGCGAGAAATCTTAAATCGAACAATCGAGTTATTTAAATGAATCAAATGACCGGACCGACGAAGCGAGCATTTTCACGTCGTAAAAGTGATCAATACGAGTAACGCACAGCACATCCTCGCGTTAACTCTACGAGCGTGTCCCCGATGCTTCAAATGATTACGCGATCGGAGCTGTACGACAAGAAGACGATAATCGCGTCGTAGGTGGATAATATTGTTGGAGTTGATGGTAGGACGAAACGAAAATGCGATCGCCAAATCGAACGGAAACTATTTTATGACAGCGCGTTTGACAACACAATAGCTTTTTGTGCCGAACAGGCTGTACCCCCTGTACTCGGTACGCGTATTCATTCGCGGACAATGCCCGAACAGTCGTGGCGATTTCATTCGTTTTTCCGGTTAAAACGCTTTTAAAACCCGGGGACTCGAGCGGTCCGCGACGACGTGAATGAATCGTGGAAAACGAGAACGGGTGACGACTGTGAAACGTGGCGACTGGATAGGACAGCAAAACTACGGTCGTTGCTGTGCTAGCTACCGATTCAATTAATGCGAACAAACTTCCGAAACACCCTTTATACAACACCACTGATCTCCCCTGTGTGTATTTTTTTTTTTTCCGCATTGTACATTATTAAGACGTTACGCGTGTACTACTGCCGCCGCCGCCGCGCCGAAGTTGACCAAAAACGCCTTTCTCGCTGTTCGGCATCGCACTTTCCGTCCGACCGACCGCCACCGCCGCCGAGCCAGGACAGTGCGGCGGGGTCTCGTGGTACGCGCGTGCAATAAAAACGAGGCCGTACGAGCTGCGCAAAGTGAATCCGATCGATATTTTTTACACACGTACGTTTATCGCTTCGTATTTATTGTTGTTGTTGTTGTGCTCCACACACGCGCGCCTCGTCGTCGCAGCATCTTTTTGGCTCTATCGGACGGCGCGAATCGAAACTACACCCCGCGTGTATTATTCGTTTGAACAATCAGACGGACAGCACGATATTTTATAAACTTTCGTCGCGACCGAAGCACGTTTGGCCCGACATCGTTCGGTTTCCCCTTGTAATCGGCTTGTAATCGGCCGCGGACTGACGGCGCCGAGCGAAACAATCAAAACGGTCATTGTTCTGAACAAACGAACGGGTTTTTAACACCCGCGCACAGTTATTAATTTCTACGCGTCGATATCGCTTCGGCTACGAAATCGCCCGAAGCGCAAAATGGCAATCGGAATCGCGGCCAAAAAGACGTTTGTACGACAAAGGACCGACATCGTCCAGAAACGACGAAAGCAGCTGTTTTCGCGAAGACGTTATCCTTTTTGAAACACGCTTGAATCCTTCTGTTGTGCTGCGGCGCGAACTCTACGCTCGCAGCGATACAATAAATATGATCTTCCGACGAAATGCGAAATCGTCGATTAGAAACAATAGGGGTTCTTCACGCGCTCTTCGATCCGTTCTACAAATTGTTTCTACCGCGTAAAACAACCGTATAACAGTCTGCGTTTACAACAGACCACAATACGAACTGGACGAATCGAACATATTACAAGAGTAACGGTATAAATGTTGTAGAATAAGGAGTGAAAACGTTGTGAACACTCTCCTCAAACCTTCCTCCCGTCCAGAACCCACGTCCTGTCGAATTTGCACTCGCCTTTCGCACCCATTTAAATACATATACGTACATTTTGTACGATTTTATAGTAATTGAAATGTGATTTCACAAACATAAAAGTATGTACGTATCAAAAAAAAAAAACAATTCTTTAACGTTCGTATTTTGTGAACAGCACCAGTATTTTTCAACAGCGAAAGGCGTTTAATTCTTTGACCGAATTTCTCGGTCGACTTTTAGTGCGTTCGACAACATTCATCCGTACAGTTTGCAGATATTAATCCTTTTTTGCCTTCCTCCCGACTGCTTGGTCACCGCATCGTCCTATATGCCGGCATAGCGGACCTCTCAGAAGAGTGTCGCCTAATCTAATCCGCCTACGGTCGGCCATCGTGAAACATCGTTATGCTGTGTAAACAATAAAAAAACGCGCGTTCAGCTTTGCTACAGCCCAGGCTTTATCGGGACGTTCTCGGAAAATCAAAAACGCGTAAGATTTTATTTTTTTTAAATTTTCGTATTTCACGACGGACGTTTTACAACACTCTTCAACGTTTCCGACGTGCGTATTTCTCGTCCGACCGTCGTTATAATTTCACCGCCACTCGCGCGTTAAAGTGTGCAGTGTCGTACCGGACGTTACAATATAATGACGTGTATGATGACGATATTATGTCGACGTCCAGTTGATAGTTTTGTTGTAACCAAATAATGGCTATTGTTTTGCGCGCGGCGGGTACGAATTTTTATCGTAAATTACCATATATTTTATTCGGAAAATCGTCTACTGCCGCGGGACATACTAAGTATTATTGTTGTTGTCGAGTAAAGTTACGCTATATAGGACGACACGCGGGCGAATATTGCAGTATTCGTATGTATGTTTTTTTTTTTATAACGCGTTATAAACAATTAGGATACGCACTGTGAGCTCCATGTGTTAGACGAGTTCCCGTTTTTGTTTTCGTTGCCAAAATGAAATTTATCGCGTCGAGTTTGAATTGGGTACAAAATTAACGTGATAACATAGTATCAATTAAAACGGTCTCGACGCGTTAGTTACAGTCTTAACTATAACTTTTACTTGTATATACACATAAGAATGTTTTCCAATTTTCGAGGACGTTTTCGGATTTTTATAAAAAAAAAAAACGATTGGCAAAATGAAAAAATCTTTACGTAAGAATATGTAATAATAATGAGACATTTGTAAACTGACCTTCGAATATTTTGACTGCAAGCAGGAAATGAAAATATTGGGTCATGCATGTGCAGATTATCGCGGTTTGATGGAGTGATAAATTGATTGTTTATAGAAGTCATCGATACCTCCAAAAATGTTCGAGGACAAACAGATCTAAGATAGCATAGAAAGCATCAAAAAACGTCGATACCCTTAAAATTTAATTTTATTAATCATACGATTGAACTTTTTGTTGCTGACACTTGAAATTGTTCTTTACAAACGATCCCCAAAACGAATAAAAGAAGACCTTAAAATGTGCGGTTATTAAATATTTTAACGATGCCAATATTTATAACACATTTTAAGCAAAAAATATGAACCCGCACGATCTCCATAAAAACTGCATTTTCAGCCATTATTATTACCATTGTGATTTTTTTTCATATCTATCTAGGTACAAAATACAATTTAAATCATAATTTTTATGAAAAACACCGCGGTTGTAATTTATATGGGCACTAAAAATACTCTACACATGTTTTTAAATAATTCATTTTCGGTCGTTCTCACTTTCGTATCGTAAATTTTGCAACTGGTCTTGAAATAACCATATTTTTAATTCAGCAGTGACCACCGCTACAGCGTGGGAACAGTCTGCCGTCGAGTTTGTCATAAAAATGACCACAGGAAACGTGTCGGTCGTATAATATTCAAAACATTTACGATTAATACAAAAAAAAAATTCATTTATTTTATTCATAAATCTCCGTACTTACCCGTACTTACCCGAACTACATATAATTTATTATAATTTATCACTAAACTTATGGTATTGAATTTTCGTGCGGTGTGTATTTTTCATAAAAACATACGACCTACGTTGTTTGCGATATTATTGTAGGATTAGAACAAGGAATTACGTTGGGGTAAAAACTATTACTTGAAAAAAAAAAACTTGAATTAACTTTGAGCGAAAACAAAAGTATTGTTTTTGGAATATGACGTATTCCCTGTATAAATATATATAATACGAAACTATATTATACGCAAACTGGCGGCATTCGCTCGGTCGCTGCATCGTACTATCGCATCGCGCGGTGGACGGTGGCCATCAAGTGGTACGTACGTACATGCAACAACAACAATAAAGTCTCGTGCGCGGGAAAAACGTTTGGACGATCATCGCGAAGTAATCCCACACCTGTGCCCCGCGTCATCGATGCGCACACGACCTTTGCGGACTGCAATAACAAATATATATATATGTGTGTGCCTTTGGTACGTAAAAATAATGTCCGGTTATTAGTCCCGCGTTACACATTATGGCCCGAGCAGCGGTTTTTCTCTCCCGTCGTCAAAAATAAAGACCGCCGAGCCGGCCGCTGCGGTAATCGGTTTCCGCGTTTCACGAAATGTTTCACTCTCGTCATTATTGTTATTATTGTTATATGGAAGATGTACACGTCATACGGTGCGTACAGTATACAGGGTGTTCGAAGGGACGCAGGTAACACTAGAAACGGTGTTGTTTTAGGACCGGCGAGTGAGTGTGAAAGAAAAATTCACCGCGACGTTAAGGTTCGATCGCCGTCGGTTGAAACGGTTCAGTGCGAAAAATCCGGGATCGCTGTTACAGCTTTGGTCTCGCGTGGACGAGGTTCGTAAGTCTGCGGCCGAAACGTGTAGTTTGCGTAAAAAACGATTCCGAGCGAGCTCAGTCGCCTGATAAATTTCGCGAGAAAATATCAAACACAGTTCTATACGTGGCTCGAACGTTTCCGGAATCGCTCGTAACTTTTACCGAAACAAATTCGAAACACGTTATGCGAAAGTAACGGCCGTTGTCCCGACCGTTGTTTTGCACGTTACGGCGCCAAAAACCCGTATCGACAATGTGTCTGATTCGGCACATTGAAAACATCAAAAAACGTTTGATACAAAATCATAAATCAAAATCCCGGTTTTCGTGTCCGGCGTGACGATCGGAACACTCCTCCGACCCGATAACGCCATTACAGACTTGAAAATTTCGCCGCAGAATTCTGAATTTTTTAGTCTTAGCGATAAAACAACGCGCGAAATTTCGAGGAGAAAAAACTTCAACCGTGTAGTACCGCCGTAATCCACAAGCCTTCTTTACAAGCATTCCCTCTGTGCGAAAAGTTTTTGACAGAAAAAAACATCTTTGTAAAAACAATAGTGTACATTTACCACATTTACCCCCTATGATGTTAGTGTTGAACATCGTGTAGTGTATATTTGAAATGATAATATTACGTATTTTTATTGTACGCCTAATGATATTTCTGGATCTACACGGTGTCCAATAAGTATACAGTTAACGCTATCGATCGAAACCAGAGAAGTCAACATCGATAACAGCTGTAAGAGAAATCTTCATCCACGGGTTATTTTCAACTGTTCAATTTACACGTTTCTTTTCATAAACGTTTTCACACTCTTCTTGTGGGAACTACTTCCCTGAAATCGAAGAGGAAATCCGGTGGATCCTCCCGCAGAAGGTAACTTGGAAAAATTGAAAATATCAGCAAGTGAAGAGTCACTATTGGTTGAACTCAATGACGTGATCGAAAATCGTTTTTTAATGGCACACCACGATTGAAATTGCACCGAGGAAATTGACCGCGGGCTTTTCGTCGACAGCTGCGAAAGCGCTTTTTCCAAAAAATAGGAATAAACCGAACGCGGCGACTGGACGATTTAAGAATAAAACCGTCCAGTTTCGGTCCAGCTATTCGTGACGACACTATCTCGCGGAGGACTAGCGATGTCGGAAGTCGCGTTGTAAAAGTCGAACAGAGCGTTTTTCCGCGATAAGCGATTGATTTTTTTTTAAATCCTTTAATTTCCAAATAACTGCCCGTTATAACGTTTTTATTAAAATCGGTGATCCGGAAAATAACAACAACGAAAATAAAATGTTGGGAACCGCTGCGTGCCTCTCGGCGCGAACACTGTACACACACACATAACGCACGTCATAACGTCCGTTTGTTCCCTCTCGCGCTCTGTCTGTGAACGCTCGGAACCGTCGTCTGCTATACAGCATTTGTCGATTATCCGTTTACTCCCTCGTACACGATCATAATAATAATAATAATAGTCCACTTTCCGTTTTTACCGGAATCATTCCCTTTATAGAGGGGTCGTCGTCATCGTCATCCGGACCGTTTCGCGGTGGTCCGAGCGCTCGGAAACGCGAGACGTCACGACGACGCGGTGCGTTTTAGATTCCGAGCGATTTACGATGCGTTTGTTTCGTAACAAAATAATCCGGACCACGGGTTTTCTGCATAAAATCGAATAAACGCGATGTTTTAAGACGGGCGTGTAAATTTTCGGATTTTTGCTCGACAGTTTTTTAACGCGGGAAAGAAACGGACTTTGCGAAAAAAAGAAACCGCTGAAAACGGCATACCGTCGGTAATGGCGCGCAGTTGTTTCTCCGGAAGTATTATAATCGTCGAGGAGTCGTCAAAATGTTAGACGGTACAACGTTTCATTCCATTTCGGGCTGTTTTTTTAAATCTCTGGGTTTTTTTTCATTCGTGGACGGGTAATTTTCGCGTTTTTTTTTTTTTACTCGAACACACGTTACTCTACGAACTACGAACGCGGAAAATCGCACTGATCTCTACCCGACATTGAGATTTTTAACGGCGCGTCAGATTGAAATCGCGTGTATAATCCCTCCGTGAAAATAATCATTCGATTACGTTGAAAAACTTGACGAAAACGTATCTCTGTAGAACTACAAAAATTCAGGCTATTTTTGCCTGTTCTCGTGCAATCGATAGTAATCTAAACAGATTTTATTTAAATTGAGATTGTTCTTCGATACTCCTCCTCAACGCCAACGGTATTGTGTTCAACAACACGAGAAATAAACTCGGTCACTTATGCGGAAACACGGAATCGTTATATTTCATCATCTGTTAGAAAACATAAAATCCGTTTTGAATCGTCCTAAAGTCGGAATGTCGTCGAAAATCGTCGATTTAGTTTTAGAGGAAAAAATTGCGACTCAAACAAATTCGCTACGGACGTTAAAATGTTTTACGCGAAACAAAATTTTCCATCCATTTCGACGAAATCCGAATAACGGTCCGAAACTTTCGCGACGTTCTTCGTACGATGGTTTTTCGGACCGCGTTTCGCCGTTCGATTCGCGTCTCGCCGGGAACGCTGACCGAGCTCGCGCAGAATCGTTTTTTTTATTTCATTTCGAATGTAAAAAACAAATAAATTTACGACTTCCGAACCGCGGCGACACGCCCGAAGCGTTCAGTCGCCCCGACCGATCCGACGGTGTGCCGATAAACGTCTCCGTTTCGTGCCCGCGGACAAACCGGCGATTTTTTAACGCAACACCGGATGATTTCGGACGCGACGTGTGCGAAACGTTTTTTATTTTATCTATAAATCCGCATTGCAGGAATTCCGATCAAAGTTCCGCGGGTACTTTAGGCATTGCGTTCAGACGACACCATAATATCCAACGCGATATCATCAGCGACTGCGGCGAGACGGTCACGCGCGCGTGGCGACGGAGAGCTTTTCGTGAAATATTCACGACAAGTACCCACGTGCGCCTTCGGGGCGATTTTTTTCCCTACACACGTCGTCTTCTTCTTCCGCTTCTTTTCTCTCTGTTTTTTAATACTTTTCCACCCTCCCTCCCTGCGGACTCGACTTGCGTTCAAACGGAATGGTTAAAAAAAACCCGACGCTACCCTCAGCTCGGACCGGCTCTTTCGGTGGCTGTTACTACACTTTTTATTAATACTACGGTCTGTCGAGACGATTTTTATGAAAAGAGAGAGAGAGAACACGATCCAGCGTTTTTATTACGACGGTATTATCATTATCGTTACTCCCGCCGAAATCGAAAAGCGCAAATAAAAAGCGCGCGTCCCGCGAGAGGGAAAATCAATCGAAAACTGTCTTCGACCGTTTAAACGCGATCGAGAGACGGTTCGTCGGGGCGTCGGCATCGCGGTCGTGCAGTACGCGGCGGAAATCCGTCCGCGCGTCGTCGTCGTCGTCGTCGTCGAATTGTATCACGTCGAACGTATGAAAATAAATCGATTTACACCGTGTTCTTTCTATTTTTCGGTAGTCAATGACCCCCCGCCAGACGCGTACGATGTTATAAAAAATAATACGATATTAGATAGAAAAAAAAAGGAGTCCGACGAGGAGGTGTACCGCCACTCTTTAACTGCCACGTCGAAAATGTTATAAATATGGCGAGAGCCGACGAGACCAAATATCGGAATCGAAATTGGCGCAGAAGCCGTTTCAATGACCGATGACGTCGTAGCAACAGCAGAGGAGAGTGAACGCTTAGAACATCAGAAACGAAAATAAGATCCGCGCCGGAAAGTAAAAGCTGATGTATAGTCGAAAACAAGTAGAGTAAATGTTATACCTAGGGAGCAAAATCACGTCGGATGGCAAGAGAGATAAAAACATAAGTCGCTCACTCACACAAAAAAGACACGTCTCAATATCAAGAACTAGGGACTGATAAAAACGTATGGAGTGTTGTGAATGTGAAATTCGGGTAGTATATGATACCGAAAAGAACAAAAAAAACTAGTAGTCTTCGAGACGTGGTGTTGGAAAGGATAAGCCGGATAGAGCGGAAAACGAACGAGGAAGTACTCTTAAAACGGTGGGAAAAAAACGTACACTCGCGGATGAGGAAGACGCTGGAAAATGGCTGGACATGCCCTGAGGCGCCCGGAAGAATTACGCGATACAATTGCTGGAGGGTGTGATAGAAGGATAGGAAACTGCAGGACGTCCCCGGAACTCTTATGTAGGACAAATCAAAAAACAAAAATACTGAAATAATTGATCCGGTTCGGGCCGATAAAATATCAGCGGCGGCTCCGACGACACACGTTCGGTCTTTAAAAAAAAAACGTAAAATATTAAAACCGTTCGATACTTCTATCGGGTGTAAAACAACATGTTACACCCATAGTTGTTTTGTACAACCTACCATGGATATTCACGAGTTGTGGTTTTTTTCTTCGGTCTAGTGTACGTGCCCAGCGCCGAGTCGTGTGTACTGTTATTTCGTCGTACGCCTGCACGTATGAAAAAAAAAAAAAATGACGAGTTTAAAAATTATTGTAATATTTCGAAATGGTCAGTAATATAGTACGGTCGCCAGTTGAAAAATGATCGATACATTTCTACGGGGAGGAATGGTTTGTAATCGACAACGATTTAATTATACGATATTATACGCGCTACTTGTTGGTAAAATCCACTCTCAAACAGTGACGGCTTTTGGTTGGTTACGACTTTTTAGTATTTTGTGTTCACTGAACAAATTACGATCCTGCGGTGGGCGGACAACAGTAGTCAACAGCCATGGGTTTTTGTACTCTGCGACGGTTTCGAAACTTCCAAGTTCTACACGTGGGGTAGCACGTTACAATATACGATAAGGTATTTTTTATTTAACGAGCCGACAAGAAGAACGGAAAACGTCTCAAAAACAATACGATGATGGAAGAAAAAAACTACTACTTGCCAATCGAAACGGTGCGGCGGGGGGATACGGAAATCGGAAAAATTCACCCGTGCGAGATATCCTCTGCGAATTTCACGCTCCTTCCGAACCGACTTCCCGTCCGCAGTGCGCTGCCCCGTCCAGGAACTTATCGATTCCCGCGCGTAATTAACAGCCTCGCCCCGTGGGGATATTATGAGCTGCGCTCTCGCCGAAAGAGATAATGGACACGTCCCGTGCTACAATCGCGTAATAATAACGTGACGGCCTTTGAAAGTTACGTGCCTTTGAAAGTTTCGCAAGCGCTATCGCGCGATGTCCGGCGGCACGCGTCGCACCAACCGAAAGATAACGGAGTTTTTCGGCTCTCTTCGGGAACACGTGAGACGACGATATGTAACTAAAAGCGATTATTGTCCGTGTGTAATGTTTGTACAGGGCGTGCAACAAGAGCAGGGGATCTCCGAAATCACACCATTGTACGGGCACCACCGCGATAACGCGACGAGAAATAATCGGTGAAAGAAAAAAAAAATGTCTTTTTAACAAAAAAAGGCGTATAGTTTGACAGACTATACAGCCACCACGCTTCGGGCCCGCCAGGTTAGAAGTTGTGTGCGCGCGTTGTTCAATGTAATCCGAAAGCAATCGTCAAAAAATACGAGCTCTCTAGTGCCGTGGAAAAGCACGCGAATTCGACAACGGTCTAAATATTACGAAAAAAATATCCACGAATATCAATCGCGTGAAAAAACCGAATCGAACATCGTTGATTCGAGGAGTTTTTTATCGTACAAGTTGCACAACAGTGCGTAACCTCCACTGTTACAACCGAGTTACCCCGATTCTCAATACTTTCATTCGTACGCGTTCGGAACAGCTATTTTTTTTTTATTATCAGATAGAAATTTTAATTTCAATCCTCAATTGACGAATTTTGATCGTTAGCGGAGAATTTTTACTACGATGATTTTTTTTTTTTTTACGTGAGGCGGAATTGTTGCTTTTATCGCGTTGCCGCTCACATTATCATACACGTATTAACATCGCAACAGGTCGACGGAGGGCGGAACACGCGCGTCGTACAGGGTGCGGCGCAGCCGACCGACGATTTTTGAAGGGCTGTAAATAACGAACAGTTAGAAACACTCGGATGAGAACGGTTTTTGAAATCGGTTGGAAACAAAACGGTTTTTAAAATTGCGTTTTGTAAAAAAATAAGTAGGTAGGTACCTTTGAGATGACGTCAGCATCAATGCGCACTGTTCTAGACGTTTCCTGAAGCATGATTTCCCGTACGGTTTCTTCTTTTACGGTACGGCGGCGATGTCTGAAAACCTTAGGCAGGGGAAAAAATCACGCGCGCCTAAGCGTAAGACCGCAGGAAACGTTCGTCTCAAAAGTGAGATCCGAGCGGTGTGCTGTCCGATTACGAGTTGTAAAAAACGGCACGACCGCGGAATCCGAAATCGATAAGGGTCCGCGCGCTCACATCGGGCTAGTGACGCCGTCAAACTTGTCGTTTGGCTGCGCACATATGAATACACACACATACATATACGTTATCGATTTAGTGATGATCGAATGATCTCCGGGACATTTTTACGATCGAGAGATGTCTCGAGATAATATCGTTCGAAACGTCCAGTTCGACGGCGGAGAGGTCGCCCGATCGGAATAACAGCTAACGATTGTCGCGAGTTAAATTAGCGTAAAATTAGTCGTCGAATCCCGAAAACCGAACTTCGTAACGAAACCTACGGGGCTTTCCAGTTTTCGGTAAAGGATCGACGCAGATTTTCGCTATCGTCTTGTATTTAACGCCGTTCGACATATTTTCCGTTTCCATCGTATTAAAAATCAATCGCTGTTATTATACGTCGATAGATGTGTGTGTGTGTGTGTGTACACAGACGTGATACACGCGCGCTGTTATTATTATAACTGAACAGCGCGCGTACGTTATTACGTGTACCCGTCGCCGCGGAGACGGGGAGCAAAAGGGGTGAGATTTCAAAGGATTTCGCGCGCACACACGTACGTACGGACAGTCGAAGCCGTCGTCGTCGTCGTCGTCGTGTAACGGTAATAAACCGTGCGCAGACAGTTTATAATAATCAGAATGTTATGTCCGCACAATGCGGAAGGTACCATACGTATTATTATCGCGAGATTCAAAATGCGCCGTCGAGGGTTGAACGAGGGGAGTCGGA
This sequence comes from Hormaphis cornu, assembly GCA_017140985.1. Classification (NCBI taxonomy): domain Eukaryota; kingdom Metazoa; phylum Arthropoda; class Insecta; order Hemiptera; family Hormaphididae; genus Hormaphis; species Hormaphis cornu. The sequence continues at coordinate 20,079,398 of CM029361.1, forward strand.
AAGAGAGGAGAGGAGAAAAAAAAAAAGAGGACGACGGGACGTATCGGGTTGAACACGTACACACACACACACATCGTAATAACGTTCGCTCGGTCGCGAATGGCGAAAAGGCTTGGCGAGCCGGCGAAATAATAACAACAACGTGATGATAATTATATTGAGCCGGCCCCGGGAGTAATTGGAGAACGCGGGATATTGTTGTTGTTGTTGTAATGTTAGCGCGCGGTATTGTTCGCGGCGGTGCACGTTCGCGTATTGTTATTATTAGTTAGGGCGGTGTCGCGAAGAAAAAAAAAACGTACGTGTTTTTCGATTATCGCGCTCGTATTGTCATCATTATTGTGTTGGTCACTATTAATTTGGAATAATAAAACAAGTGTCGATGGTCGAATTCGCGACCGTGACGACGCACCGACAGAAAAATATTTGCAAACGGCGGAATGACGGACAGCGCTGTAATAGTGAGCTGCACGCGAGTTCGGCCGTAAACCGCGTGTACTAATTTTGTTTCTGGTCAATTTTTTTACCACCACACGCGTAAAACGATACTGTTCTACTGGCTACCCGATTGCAAATTCAAACTCGCAACACCCTAATGACGCTTTTAAATTTCGAGTCGTCTCCGCGAACGACTCGGCGAAAACAACAGTCGGAATAATCGCTACCGTCTCGGATCCGTCTTATCATACCCGCTCCGAGTCTTAGAACAAAAACACTACTCGCTGAGAATCTAAAAAAAAAAAAAATGTATGGTTACTTACGATCAGTGGCGCACGCAGGGGGGTTTTGGGGGTTCGAAACCCCCCCGAAATGTTTTATGAAAAAATGGAAAATATCATCAATTCAATGTTCATTCGAAAATACCGCCGTGTTCACAGTCTTGGCAGATCCCACTGACAAAAACGGAGTGAACTACTGATAACCGGAAAAATGATGACGTGATGTTTGTTGTATCGTACAACTCACGACCTGTCCGAAAAAATGTGTAATGCGGAAATAACATCATTTTTTAAACCGAAAAATGCGCCAACTTCGGACCTTAACATTCCAAACACTCCTCCCGAACGCTTCCTGGATAAAAATGAAAAGACCGTGAAAAACGCTGTGAAAAGACCGAGGATTCTGATTTTTTTCATCCCGCACGTCACACACCGAGCGATGGAGTAGCGAATAGAGTAAAAGAGAGCACGTAAACAATTTGTATAATCGAAAATTTCAAACTTGGGGGAAATTACCTCGGCCGTTTTTTCGCCTTCACTGTTTGTTCGCACTGAATTTCCTTTGCCGGAGGCGATGAAAATTACCAAATAAGAATTAAAAATTAACATCGAGTTAAAAAAACAATGAGGAAAAAATGTGCTAGAAAACCACGCCAGTAACGGTGGCTTCGAGCGAACGGTCGTTGTCTACACTACGAAGATTGAAGACCCGTTTACGAAATAAGACTGGAGAGCAGAATGGATTGGCGCTTCTAAACATTCGCCGGGATCCGAAAGTGACGCGATATTGTACGTTATGGCCGAAAAAACCGAGAAGGATCGACATAACACTGTAGTTGCATAAAGAAATTATAAACATTTACGTTCAAACCGCCCCTGAAAATATTTTCTGCGTGCGCCCCTGCTCACCCTAATAATAATGCGCGCAGCAGAAAAATACGTCGCGTTGTGACGCGATTTCGCGATATCGTTGACCATACTAATGAGTCATTTTATTTATTAGTAATGACTTATCGTCGTTGAAAGTACAACTCGTTTCGGTCGGCTGACGCTCGGAATCCAAAACGAATTTAAAAACGTTCACTAAGACGCGGTCCGCGGTCGCTCGACGACGGGCTGTCTCCCGCAGCGCGTACGATATGTTATTAATCCGTCGGCCGAACGTTCGCTATCTCTCGGCCTTTTTCTGCGGCGCGAACAATCTTCTTCTTCTTCTTCGAGAAATCGCGGAATCCGTCCTTTATTCCGCGGACGATAAAAACGGGAAACAATCAAAAAGGCTGAAGCTTATACACACACACAGCCGGCGCTCTCTAATCCGAGAGCTTACGCCTCTGCTCGCCCGCGGATTATACGACCCCGGAGATGTTTTAGTGTCCGTAATGTCGAAACAGAGATGGAACGACGACGATTGTGGGGTGGTGGTGAGGGGGTCGAAGGAGAGGAACAGGAGAGGGATGAAAACGATCGAGGGACAGGGGGGAAACATATTGTACGGACGGGAGGGCGGCGAGTGAGATAAAACACTTATTGTACGCGCACGCAGGCGGCGGTCGAAAATCGCTCGCTTGTTTTGGGCCCGACGGCGAAGGCGAGCCCCGCGGCGGCGAGTTTCTCGATCTCTGTCGAACGACGGCGGCTCGAAACTGTCCTCCTCGTCGACTTGTTGTTGTTACCCATCGCCGTCCGCCGCTGCAGCAAAGGAAAACGTGTCTCTCGGCTTTTATTTTCGACCGACAGCGCCGCCGTAGTGTCGGTAATGTCATTATTTCGATTGCCGGTGTTGTGTGCGAACGGAAAGGAGCCGTCGTCGTCGGGGCACCGCACGAGGAACGGGCGGACAGGCCCGGGTGGAAAGGCGGACGGACAGCGGATAGGATTCGTTCGGCCAAACGCGGGTCGGGCACGAGTTTCTTCGCGAAAGTTCTTCGAACGACACCGTGTACGGGTTACATGTACATCTTGCTCCAGCTGTAAAAATAACTGTAACAGAAGCGTTTCCTGCGATTTCCAACCGTTCAAAACGAAAAAAAGTTCAATAAAAACAACGTGGTTTTCTGCAGTGGCCCAGGTGACGTAGCGGTTAAGAGGCGGCTACAACCGCGTCGATAAAACGTGGTTCTAGTACTGTCCGAGTTGACCACGCGACAGATCTGTGCATTTTTTTTTTTTCGTCTAGACAAAAACATCCCTAAGGGGGCGCTCTCGGTTCGCGCGCGAGTTTTGTAAACCGTGTCCTGGCCGTGTACTTGAAGGCATCGTGACATGTTTTCCAAAACGTTGTAAACCGACCGCTACGAGTCCCCGCATACTTTGAAACGCTGAAAATCGGCGCACCTACTTCGAAGAGCGCGAAAGTTCTGTTTTTTTCAAAACGAACTCATTCTCAGTCCCGCGCGGAACAGCGTTTGGGACGCAACGTTATCGATATCGCTGTCGGTCGAAAACCGCACGAAACTTCTCTCTCTGGCCCTCGGGCGAAATGTTGATTTTTCGCGCGCGATCGAACGGAAACCGCGGTGCAGCCGATCTCGTACGTGTCGCGAATACTTTGCAAAGTCCGTTCGGGGGAACCGCGTTGTGTTTTTTGTTTTTCGTCCCGTTCCCGCGGTTCGTCGACGAAACCTGCGCGCGAACGCACTGTTCCTACACGGACTTATACGGGCCGTGCGCAGAGATTTTCCTCCGCGCGTCGTAGAACGGAGTTCAGGCAGCCGCCCAGCGCGTAGAGTAGTCGTCGTCGCCGCGCGAGCTTTTCGGGGAGTTTGCGAAACTATTTCGATTACGCGCGTGGTCGCTGCGCGGAGTAAGTAAAAAAACAATCGTTTGGCGAGAGAGAGTGCGCGCACGATTAATTATAACATACATATACGTATTATGTGTGTGTGTGTAAAGTTCACAACACGGGAAAATTCGTTTCGACGAGGGTGCAGGTACGCGTGATTAAATAAAAAAAAAGATCGGACCCGGCTTGTAACACGACCACGCACAGTTTAGAAGTCGCGCGAGAACACGTATTTTGACTGAAAGACACGACCGTTCGTGCTGGGCGCGGCCGTGAAAATCAGCTACGGTGACGTTTCGAGCGTATTTTTTACTATCGTTCGACCAAACCTAACCAGCCGGTACCCATTGGCAAGGGCGCACGCAGAAACTATCTTCAGCGGGGGTTTGAACGGTTCATGATTTATTTATGCAACTGCAGTGTTATTTCAGTCCTTTTCAGTTTTTTTGATCACTTCCGGATCCCGGTGAATGTTTAGAAGCGCCAATCCATTCTGCTCTCCAGTCTTATTTCGTAAACAGGTCTTCGTAGTGTAGACAACGACCGTTCGCTCGAAACCCCCGTTACTGGCAGTGGTCACACCGATCTGAAGAAATCGCGGTTGGACAGGATCGCAAACGTCCGATGATGACGCGCTTCTCTTTAGAAAGTTTCCAACATTGCCTGTAATCAGAAAAGATCTGCCAACTACTATGAACATGGCGGTATTTTCGAATTGATATTTTCCATTTAATTTTTTCATAAAACGTTTCTGGGGGGGTTCGAACCCCCCTGCGTGCGCCCCTGCCCGTCGGTAAGCGGGTAGTACTCCCAAACTACTTCTTTCGTCGTGAAAACGGATAAACCCCGATGCTCCGGTACGTTCTTAATCGAATAGAGTTAAATTGCATTTTCGTTTCGATAGCGTGTTGAACGGAAAAAGTACGCACAACGGCTGGTGTAGTGATACACTGGTGTGTGTTTTGTCCAAAATCAGAAAACGTCCATGACCAAATCGAGTACGATTCGTGACTTGAAACATTGGAAATCGAAGATTGACCGGATCACCCGAACACGTTAAACCGACCCGAAATCACGTGTTTTGTGCCCGGTTACAATAATTGTGGTTATCACTCGACGGTTACATTCCACTTTCCGTTTTTGATTTTATAATTTCTACGGTAAAAAAAAGTGTAAATTAAAAAGAAAAGAAAGCGGTCGTCTAGGTCGCGTGGTTAGTTTGACGGGACGGCGACCGCGCTTTGAGCGGGTCCACTAGTACAGAAGACATTGTGTGGTTTGAACGCGTTATTTGATTTCCGAAAGCTTCGATTCCGAGCGAGCTCGTTTGCGTCTATTTTTTTTTATAGTTAACGTCCCGGTGAAGATTCAACGATATACGAAAAACTATTATCTCTGTATCCTCCCCGTTTTAGCATGTTGTGTAAAAGTTGTACAGCTCGGCGGACGTCACGATCGAAAAAATCTAAAACGACGTGTAAACACGTTTCCCGCGAATACATTTTGTTCGTAAGAAATTCGCGGCCGCCCGGATCGACGAGTCTTACGACAAAGTGACAAATCGGCTATAGATCGTGTGAACCGACCGTCTAAGTTTTCAACCACGAACGTAAAACCGTCTTGATCGTATTCAGAAAAAGTTTCGTGAGTTGAACGCAAAAACTAGAAGTCTAATGGAACGATAACTGCGTAAGAAAAAATTTTAGTTCCCTTAAAAACGTTGAAAGTCGATTTCCAGCGGTAAACTCGTAAGACCCTTTGTTGTAAATTTCATGTCCAGCTTTCGAAAATCGGGACGTTTTTCGCTTATAACTTCGAAAATGATCAAAGTATCGGAGAAAACGCTTCGGCATCCCGGATCATCCATCATTTGAGGCGCCCAGTTAGCGTTCTTTCCACTTGGAAAATAGCGATCACAAAAATGCGATAAAAAAAAATCCAAATCGACGTCCAAAGAACACGTTTCGTCCGCACCGACCAAAGTATTCCGCTCAAAAACGATCGATAGGAATTTCAGCGGCACTGACCCGAAAACACCGTTTTCTTTTATTCCGCAGAACTACAATAGTAATCGAAAAAAAAAAAAGTCCATACACTTCGGTGGTGGTTGCACGTTAAGAGCAGTTTTTCCACTATTTGATTACGCGGAAAAACTAATCGTAAAAAACGCCTAATCGCGGGACAAAAGGGGCCTTACCGATAAAACCTCGTCACCTTACCGCGCGTACGATCCTCGGTGATGTTTGTAAAATCGCGGCAAAAACATGTGTATTATTATTCTTATTTTTTTCGCAAACATTCGTAAATCAACACTGTTTTCGGCCACTGTTGAGATGACGGTCCGCGCGTTTGACGTCGTGTAACGTTCCGAGCGTGTCCGTCCGCGTGCAGGCCAACACACCCGGGCATTCGTTCCGGCGTAAACCGTGCACAGTAGTAGGACCGAAAGGATCACCGCGGTAGTCTAACGAGTAAAGAGAAAAAACCGCCGTTTGTTGCGACGTTTCGTGTAAAATATAAATCGCCACGTACCGCGCCCCCGTGTAATCGCGACTCGGTCTATCGCGCCGACGCACGCCGATTATAAAATATAACAACAATATGTTATAACGAAAAAAAAAAAATAAACACTCGTTTTATTGCCCCGGCCGTGTTGAGATCGTGACAAAATTCTAACTCGATTATAAAATAACGCGCCTCCCCGAACCGTGTATAAAACCCGTGGCGAAACGGCGCACGAGCCGTCCGCGTTTACACACGCATTATCGCGTCTCTGCGCGGTGGCCGCCGGCGGTGCGCGCGGATCGATGACCGACGACGTGTGTTTTTTTTTTAATAAAATAAGACACTCCTAGGCCGTATCTACCTACGTATATGTCCGCGGACGGATAGAGAACGTGGGCCGAACGTTAAAAACATAAACTGTGGACAGAGTCGGTAAACGATCGCAGCTAAATATGAAAAATTGTTAACAAAGCACGTTGGTCTGCTGATTCGGACCGATGGGGTCGTGAGGGTGGCGGCCGCGTATCGGGACGTCGTCTTGGTGAAGCGAGCATTGTTGAGACGAGTTGAACGGGTCGTGGAAATTTATTCCTCGATAGGTATGGGGTGTGTTCAATCTTAACGGCATTGTGAATCGTCACGGATGAGCGATTAACTCTCGGCGTTTTGTTTTGAAATATTTGGATTTTTAAGTGTGTAGTTTGCCCGTATTTGGACAAGCTAACCGAGTGGCAGCAGCAGTCGCTCGTGTATTAGGATTGAACGTTTTTTTTTTCGATTGACCGATTCGTCGTTGGAAACAGGAAGACGTTGATGTCATGCCAGTTTTGTCGATACGTGTGGCCATCCGGGTCGGCCTCTTGTCAAGAGCGACTCCGCGACGTGTTTGACGGACGTCGTCGTCGAATTTTAATGATAGTGGCGACGGGCTGAAAACGATAGCTGTACTTTTTGATGCGTTCATTCGAAACTTCCAGTTTTTGGAAATACATTTGAGTGGCCGTGTAGAGTTACCGCTTCTATACTACGGTGATTCGCTATGAACAGTCGTATCATCCGCGAAAATGGCAACATTTGGTGACTGTGGTACATCAGATGTTAAATAGGATAGCGTGGAGCTTTTTTCGTTTCGCGTTGCTTTTCCGAGATTCTGAACGCTGCGGTGTTTTTGTTTTGCTGCGAACGAATTTAAATGTGGGTATAATAAAAAACGCTCCGATTTTTAGAGTCGGTTAGGTTTTCCGATAGTCTACAGCGTCGGAGCAGAATAAGCGGGTGATTTGGAGCGGCGGCAATATGTTGTTTGCCGGGACACATCGTTTTCGGTTATTGTTTTATTTTTTCATTTACTGGGTATTTCATTTAAATTTTAATGTTATACATTTTTGATGTTCGACTAATAACTATTGTACTATTGTTTATTGTACATGGAAACGAAATTTATATTTTCAATCGATCGTGATTTTTTACTATCCACACCGCGTATTTTGCCATATTATGTGTTCACCATTCGCGCATCGAAATGATTTTTAGATAAACACAATTTTAGTGTTAAATTCCACGAGGTTGCTACGTACGAGTTGAGATAGAGAATGTTTTTTTTTTGAGCGTCTGTGAGAAATTTACACGGGTAAAGACACCCAGAATTTACTGGGTATTGTATATATAATACTGACGGTACTTTGAGGGGTCTCGAATTTTTGGAGAATAATTCAAAATTGAAAAAGTTACGATCAAAAAAACTAAGCGAAAACGTTAACGCGTTTTTTGACATAATCGATTCGCTTTTTTGGCCAAAACTAAGAAAAAAATTGCGATCCACGGGTGACACTGGCTAAAACACGATATTAAAACAGACGAGATCCGGGTTCGGAACAAGTTTCGAGCGACTTCGAAAATTTTTGACCTAGGTATAAGACTTGAAATTTCCCATTTTTTTTTTTAGTTTTTGTTCGATAACAAATTTAATCTTCCACAAAATCTCCATAGTCACTTGTTTGTGTTTTAGTCGTTTAAAGTTGGAAAATTGTTGAAAATTGGTCATACCTTTTTCGTTATTCAACGTTATTGAAAATTAAATATGCACGGATGTAACTGAGCTCTCTCAGAATCGTTTTTTCGAAAGAAAGGTTTGTCACTGCTTTCGGACATTTAATAACACGTTTCAAGCACAACTAGGTAGTATTTATACCATTCGCGGATACCAATCGTTTTTAATTTTTTATTAAAACATTAATTACAATGTGATTTATTAGAAGATACTAATTCGTGTATTTTATGTATACTTAAATTAACTTATTTTAAGTTATTATGCCGTTATTAGCTACAGGCCTGGACTGTATGATTGTGATTCGGAGGAGAGGTCGGCGCGAAGACGCTAGCAGCGATAACGTATAAGCGAACGTCGCGAATAATACGGAAAACCGTTTGTGTAAATAACGCGATCGAGTGAATATAAATTACGCGTTTCGGAAACGCGTTTATGCAGGTACGCTCATAATGATGTATAGGCTTACGCGCACATGTGCGAGTGTGTATACAGAGTGTTCGATGAGAACGGAATCTTTAGATTTACAAAAACATTCGGCTGTGTGTTCTGAAACCATAAAAAACGTGAACGAAATTATCGGATAATGGAACAAATTGATAAAAACCTACCTATATGAGTGCTATACGATTTCACAGGACGTCCCTAACATCCCTAGACATCTTGAGTACTCATTGAAAACGTGATCGGTCAAAATTTGGACTATCCAGAATTAATTGAAATGTTCGCAGATGAAAAAGCAAGAAAAGTGAACTTTTATTAGCTTTTACTTTTTAATTTTTGAGCGTCAGCGAATATACAACGAAGTAGATCGAATAACGCGAAGTTTTAGGGACGATCAAGAGAGATTTTTCGATATCTTTACATCGTCTATGGTATAAAAGCAGACATTACGGAGCGGGTTTCGAGCATAAAATTTTTTTTAAAATTCCACCTTTGAGAGTGTCTTCAAACACGAGTTCTTTCGACAAATCGACAAACGTTTTCGTTTTAATACGGTCGCTATGGCCGCACATGCAATCTATTTCTATCCGTCGTTTGGTCGGCTAATATTTTAAAAGAAGCTGATACCGCCGAATTTTCCAAAATCAAAATCGTATAGGGGACAAACAGGATGAAATTGAGGAGGAGGTGAGAATGAAAACCGTTATTTTTGGTCGGGTTTCTTTAAAAATTTGCAATCGGCGCGTGTATGTTTGTTTTAAATATTTTTTTGAGTTTTTTTTTTGTTACTGTTACGTTCGAAATCGATCACCCTGTGCGTACGAAAAAAAAAACATCCATCTATCGACCGAACGGCCGAAGAATAGCGTCGCTCGGTATATTATATTATACTACCTGCAGCAGTGCCAATACTCTCGCGCTGCACCACGTCGAAGTCGATTTATTTTAATCGCCCGAACGAATTGTCGGGTAATAATTATTCGGCCTACACATCACAAACTATCACAACTCGAATATATATTAGTCCGTTCGTATGATATAAATTATAGTATACATATATATTAAGAACGATCCGCAGAAGTTGCCCGGGATCGGTGGTTGTGCAGAGCAGCATGTATGTAATAACATGCGAAAAAACGTGACTTGGAGAAAAGGTTGTAACAATATTATCATAATATAATGGCCGGGGCGATCTCCTTCTATCCTCCATCCACTGGTTCCGGCCTTTAAAACCGTGCAGCTAAATACATACAAATCTTGCCATCCGTCCCCGCAGTCCTGTGCAGCTTCTCGCCATTTGATTTCCGGTCCGTTTTCATATCCTTCTTCGGCCCACCTCAACGCGGGTCTCCTCGAAAGTCTTTTCCCCGTATAGGATCTTCCTCTATTACCCGCCCGACTATGGAGACCCTTGCTTAGGTCTCCTTTACTACATAACATCCGGTCTCGGCTGAAACTGCAGCATTCGCGGAGTTTATGAAATATTATGTTGTGATCATTCGTTCGTTTGTGACTGTGTCAGAGTATACATGTTTTTCGCTCGGGACTTTCCACTCGAACACTGTACACTAGTGTCAGTTCTTCTTCATGGCACGCAAACAACATCCAACAGAAGATCCTACCCACAGAGTCCCTGGCTTTGGTCCCCCGAGGGCAGAGTGGACTGATGTTCAACAGAATCCTGGACGGAGCAGGATAAGTATGGTGGACTGCGCGCTCGAAGAACGCCCAGTGTCACGAAAGAGGCGGACTTCATGAAACCGGAGAGCGGCTAACATATCTAGATCCACGCTTGTGAACCAACTTTCAGTTCCTCGCTTAGTTTACTGTTTGACCGAACTCTGTCTTTCGATCCGTTGTCCATCCATACGTTACCGCCATACGATTTCTGGTATTATTTAATGTTTTTTTTTTTTTTGTTTCTTATCGATATCGTTGCTACAGCCACTTTTCACCGTTCACTCGTTGTATTCCTGTGTATCTCCGATCGCCGTACGAAACAAATAAACGAGTTCTTCGACGCGCGTCGCAATACGTACGTACGTATCTTTTGAACGTTTGTAGAGAAGACCCCGGATCTTGGCACTCTTACCGTACCTCTGGGCGGTGGTCAACTACGTCCGCTCGATCCCGGATATTCGGCGCTTTTCTATAAACGTGTGATTTAACGCATTTTTCTGGACGTGCGACACAAATCACGATGAAACGTACCGCAGAGAACGCAAAAGTTTCCCGGGATCGGTTGCGCGGATCGAAAACACGCGGACGGGGAGCAGAACGGAATAATAATATTATAACGGCCGGCGGTCGTTTAGAGTAAAGTTTTCCGAGTCCACCGTCTCCTCCGCCGCCGCCGCCGAACCCTTCCTGCAACAAACGTGTGCATATAATATAATATAGGGTTCGGTTGAAATTAATTGCGTGTCGTTTGGCGTAGGTATTACGTTGGTAATACGGTACACGGCAGGCAGGGACGGAGGGAAAGTTTTATAAGTGACTTTTGAATGGAATAACTTTAGTTCATACGTGTGAGCGTAATGTAGTACACACGGTTCGTTAAAATTGCCATATTGTACGTGACATGAGCGCGCGGATTTAGCGTGAACTGCTGCTGCTGCAAGAAAATTATTATAACTGCTGCACTGTTAAGCGATATTATGCGAGATCAAAATCAACGCCGAATCGTTTGTACTGCTATCGATTGGTTCGGTTGAGTGTACGGTATAATAATTATTGATGTCGCTCGGTTTGCTTGGACGAAACGGTTTTGGAAAGTTTTCGTTAATTTTTCGCTCGGTTACTACAAGAGTTTAAAAATCGAAATGTTTTGCATTTTAAGCTCTTTCCCCGCCAAAGTTCGAGTCCCGCAACTTTTAACTAAACGGTCGGGTCGTTTAGAGAGTTTTTTTTTTTTCGATCCGTTGTTTTGGCACAGTATATTGTCGAGAGAGCTATAGTAGGCGCAAAACGTTTTCCAAGCACGAGACTCTGATGAAAAATTAATAGAAAAAAATCATTACTTGTATTCAGTTTTCACCGTCATTCCAAACGTCCTTGTCATTAACCATAGATCGATTCATATTAGTATGCGGACGGTCATCTCGACGTTTGATCACTGTAACAACGAAACGCACGCGGTTAAAACTTCTTTTTGTTTTCTCTACGTAGCTGACAATAATGGACATAAGAATTGTAGGTACTTTTTTCTATTCCCTACGGTATAATTTGACGTTTCGCAGTTCCGAAAATCAACCGGACCGTTACGAAACGCAAAGCGTGCTTGTAAAGGCTTATTCAAAAATATTCAAATCGGATGGACCGCGACGGCTTGTTTCCCGCTTTCTTCGCAGAATATACGCACCGCTGTTGGTAGATTATTGTAATAATACCTACTTTGTAAAAAGACGCGTTTCTCGGTCTGAACAGAAAGCGAACATAATATAATTGACCTATCCTTTTCTCGAGTGAATTTGCCGAGCGAATTCCGGTTATATTATACATAGTTCGTCACAGAAAAATAATGCTCTACGAAAATGTCTAATCGAAATTTTTGCTCCACAATAATATTACGAACTGCACTGTGTATTTTTACAGTATTTGGCGTGCTCGATCGTGCGTAAAAAACTAGTCGCGCAACACTTCATTTTTGTCGACTATAATAATACAGGTACGAGTTGTGTTTGTTTGTATACAAATATTTCATAGAAACGTTTGATTATTGAGTATATTATACTAATTTAAACAAGAGTTTTGGACGTCGAAACATTTTACGTTTGTTCTTATCTATTTGTTTTTTTTCTTAGTTTTTTTTTTTTTTTGTAAGGAAACTCTCGCTTAGAAATCGTGGAAAATCTCACGAAACGCTAGTTAATGAAACATACGGACCTCCCCGATCCCCGAGTCCGACAATTCGTAGTCACATTATCGCTTATTATAGATATACTCGACGAATATTAAACTCTCGCTGTTCATCAATACTGATCGTCACTTTGAAATTTGTCGTTTGAGTTGTACAAAATTTTCGAAAATTTCCATTTTCTTTGCGGTTTTCGTTCGATGAAGGAATTAATTTTCGAGAAAAAGTTTGGAAACTTCAACACAAGGTCAACAACAAGTATATAGATACTTACAAATTTCAAAAATCCAAATTCGCAATTTTTTTTTTTTAGTCGTTTAAAATTGTCGAAAATTGGTCATACATTTTACTTGTTTTTAGAAAAAAATTTGCATCTCATGCTATAGCCCCTGAAAAAAGCGATTCGATCGACAGAAAACCAAAAGGGATACTGTTTTTAAACGTCGTCGACTGAAGGGTTGGCAAATTTGCGTATTTGGAAGATGGACTTGAGAGGAACGCGAGGTTGAATTATAATTTATTTGATTAGCCAATTTACTGCCGAATGCGATTCGCACGTGGGTCACGGTATAAACATATCAATTATTTTATAATATTATCTTTGATATCACTTGTTATTCTGTTTGAACAAAAATTCAACGAAAATATAATAGATACGCCTTCACGCCCCCGCGGTAGCGTGTCCCCTAAAATGTGACCTAGTTTTCGATCGCACCCTTATCGTAAAACTATAGCGGCACGCGTATAATTAATAAAAGAAAACTTTTTTTTTACATTCTGAACGACGAGAGAGAAACGTATTGTTTTCACGATGACTTTTTTTTTTTGTTCTTCTGCCGACGACTTTTCACATGGAATAGCAGTGCTCCGATCATAAAAAGTCAGTGACTTCCGGTGGCAATTTGGCCAATGGTCTTTTTTTTTTTTTAATTTCTAACACCTATCGAGTTTTATCCCCAAAAACCACATGGGAAAAAAAAAAACGAGAATTTTACGGCCAAATATTTGAAACTTTCAGGTTTGTAATGACGTTTTCGGGTAGTATGAATACCACATGAAAGTTGGGCTTTGAATTTTATTTGAAAAAAAAAATCATTCTTTAAGTCGTTTTCGAACTCTAACGCAGGTACTTTGTCGTTCATTTTTAATACGTTACAAAAGATCGAAAAAAGTTTTTGCCAGGCAGGTGTATTAACTATTTTTTTTTTTGACGTGCGAGGAGTAATTCGCCATCTTTTTCATTTTCACCCGGGACTATTACTATAGATTAGATATATAGCTCGTTCGTTTTATCGATATTTCCTTAGCAGACTAATTTCAAATCGATCGATGTTCGCCCCCATTTTTTTTGTTGGTTTTTCGTCAGTTCAAAACAATACGTATGTAACAATTATTATGGTTCATTGTCGTTCCGTCTTTACTGCTGCGTCAAGTCGATTTCAAAACGACCGGGGAGAGTGTACCGCCGACGTCTTATACTAGAGGGTCGAAATTGAAATCGTTTATACGTATATATATATACTTACGGACAGTGGCGCATATAAATTATCGACTACCCTCGAAGTTGTTCTCTTATCGTCCATCCCTCGACCCTCGCCGTGGCATTTCGCGGACGAACAGTGTACACAACAACAACAATAATAATATACGCAATAATTCCTTACCATTATCTATAATAGAAATATAAAACACGTCGAAACAAAGTGCACCACAATATAACAAAATATTGTTGTCATTATTATTGTTATGGCTGCAGTATGTTATACCTGTACGCGAAGTGTAGTGCGCGGAAAAGTATTGACGGCCATAAAAACGACGTTATTATTTTTTTCCTCTAAGTATATTTTTATATTTTGCCGTCTATATTTATATGCGTGTTATAAGTACCGCTGGCTCCGGAACATATTATTGCGTCCGGATTGGTGTCACGCGGAGGAGATATTTCAGTACAGTATTTCCGGCAATAAAACTTGAATAACGAATGAAAATATTGCATATTTGACGTTATGGATTATATTTTACTTTTGTTCCGCTTAAAATACATCGTATAACATAGTGGACAATGCGTGTGGGTATGTTTGCGATAAAAAACGAAGAAGAAAACTGAAAACGATCGTAAACCACGCGGTACGGAGCAGCAGCAGCAGTGTCCTGCGGTAACAACAAAAACGATTAAACAGTAATTTTATCGAGTTCGTAAGACCTATAACGTATAATTTTGGAACCATGAATATTGTTCGGACACCGTTGGACGTTCTTCGGCTGATATCGCACTTTTTCAGGACCGTGCTGGTTTACCCGCGTATTTTGCACCTCGTCATGCTATAGTGGAAAGACACAAGGTTCTGAAAAATATCGTTTGAGTTCGGTGTGTTTCGATTCGATACGATAACGGTATTATGATAGTGGCTCGCAGGGCAAATGCGAAAAATCGCGCAGTTTTAATGTAAAGGGATAAACAGTTTAGAAGTTACTTCTCTGTTAAAACCGACACAAACACCGTACGACTCCTTGCGGTGCTGCGGTGTCGTAGCAAAATACCATTGCATTTGATATTGACAGATCTCTCCATCAAAAATTGGCGTTGAGTAGAAAATCTCGCACGTACATTAACCGTGAACACGATCGTCTGACAAAAGCTTCACGATACGTCATCGCGGAAATGTGTTATCATAACGAAATAATAATAACTGTTGCCATTTTTCGCCTTCTTGTGTCGTACTCGAGTACGTCAAAACGAAAGGTTTTAGACAACACACAATACGTCGTAACTGCGTTTTTGAGATCGATTTGAAAAAACGTCGTTACATAGGTTACCGTCGCACAAGATTTCAATTCCGGTGACTACTACACACCGCGTTTACGCGTATAGAACGCGCGTGGCGTTGCCGTGTCCATACGGTCTCCGAACTGCGGTAAGATTATTATTATTCTCGTTTAAATACGTACCGCGTTCTCGGTAAAAAAAATTTTGCAAAACCGCTACGTGATTTAAAAAAAAAAAATTTGGAAAACCGCTACGCGATTTAAAAAAAAAACGCTTTAATGCCACCCGGGTGTCGAGACGTTCCTGAATACGCCGCCACACTGGATGCGCTTGAAAACCTCTACGATTTCGTACGGTACATTGTGATGAAAGAAGAAAAAAAACTACCCAAATGACTAAGCCTGTAATATACGCTAACTACTGTTGTACACTATTTTGTCCGTACGGCTACTATTGTGATAGCCAAATACGGTAAAAAAAAAAATAAAATACCTTAAACGGTTAGGTATTGTGTTTGGACAACAGAAAAAATAGGTGTACGACGCACTTATTGGTATTTCACACCTGTACGAATTCTTCGACGATAACATACACAATATCGTCAAACGTGACAATACCCGTTCAATACATAATACGATATATTCGTTCGTGTCATTATGATACTCGTACTTATGTTCTGGTGCAGTAAAACGCGGGGGGTAAAAAAAATAAACACAAAATTACCTTTACCGTACACAGTGTAAATAATTGTGCGGTCAAATCTCGAATCCGTGCAGATTATAATACGAACGGTGTCCCGCGGTGTTAATAAGATGCCGGGAAAATCGTATTTTTAAAAATTCGTTTTTTAACGACCCCGACGACGATGATACGAGAGGAGCGGAACAATAACATTTTACGGCACAAAATTACTACAAGTCAACGGCATTATGTTCAATGCCCAGCAGCGAATCACGTTTTCATCGCGCGTTTCATCAAAATCATACAACGTCGCGCGTGGATTTTCGTGCCCACTACGGAGAATTTTCTTTGCGGAAAATTATAATACGTACAAAATGTATGTAGGCATCACACGAACGTTCTTTACCGTGTACACTCGTCGAGAATTCTCCGGGTTCGTTGTGTAATTCATATCGCATATTACCGTATAAATTACAACGCCGTTAATCGACGACGAAATCTATTTTCTTTTTGGTCGATGTCGCACCTCGTAATACGTATAATGTTTACGTCGACAATAGATTACGCACATTCTGTATTATGCTCGTTTCGGTGGTATTTCGTGTTCCGACAAAAATCATTTTGACACTGTTGGGGCGTGTTGTTAAACGCGTAAAAACGTTTTGCGCGGCGTAACTGCAGGGCCGTGTAAAGCGGCGGGGAAAAAAAAGAAGTAAAAACAAATTTTATAATCGACCTTTCGTTTTATCTCGTCTTTTATTTACGTTTTAACGGTGCGCAGTGAATGTTTTTTACGTTGCGAATGTGTTTTGGACGTATAACGTTATAGTGAGATTATTTTTCGGCATTGTTCATTTCGTGTTCGACAATACGAACATGCGCGTTCCACGACGACGCGACGGCCGATAACGGTTTTTTTCGCGGTTTTTGGACGCTGTTTACCGAAGAAACGAGCACAATATCACAATGATATTAGACTTATTGAAGAGTTCTAAAAAACACGAGATCAGACGGTATATAAATTGAGCTTATTTTGATTGATCGCCTAAATTGTAACCAAAATTTCAATAAGCGATCATTTTTTTACGCGTACTCATTGCAATACGTGCTACTAAAACGCGAAAGTAATCGCAAAAAAATAATTAAATGTTTTCGCGCCAGGTCAAAGACGCCAACTGTTGTGACATTATAGTTTTTATTTTAAAAGCGTTTCTTTTTTTTTTTTCATCATAACAATGGGCGCAAAATGTATTATAACCCCATCCCCGTAACGATTGTTCCGTGCATTCAATTCGCGCTTCTCTTCTCGCCAACAGACCATTTTGACTGTTTGTTTTTGATATGCGTTGACAAAAAACATGATTGTCATTGTTAATACATATATAGCGGGAGCGAGTTTGTATCCGAATGAATGAATATTATCACATATCCGGGAAGTTTTGTACAACAACGGTATATGTTCTGATGTACTGGTTTCGTTCTTTCGATCAAATTGTTTTCCTGCGTTATAAAACTCAGCCCAAAGTGATTGTTTAAAAAGTCACACCCGCTCCAAAGCGTATTTCACCCGGAGCTTCGTGAAATAGATCAAGAAACACTGAAAATCGATCGTTGCACACGACGATAAAAACAACATAAAAAAGACGGGGTCACTGTATTCTAGGTCGCGCGGGAAGTTAACCAACGGGGTAGAGACTACGCTTTGGGTGCACTGTCTCGGAAGTTGTGGTTGAAACATATTGCACGAAAAAGACGGTAAACCGTTGAAAAACGATTCCGAGCGAGTTCGGTAGTCTAGTATACGTCGTGGTAAAAACAAACTTAACGGTAAAAACTTTTATCGGACTATTTTAGTTGAATGGAAAAGTTTCAGAATCCGTGTTTCGGACGTTACGATAAAAAAAAAAAAACTAAATAAATGTGTAAAAAAAAAACACGTAATTATTTGTTCCCCCGCTAAGAAATACGCGCACGGCCGCCCGAAATAACAAAAATGTCAAAGTCCTTGTAACAAACGATCAAAACCGATTGAAATTTCAACTGTAAACTCGTTATGGTTTTCTGAACGTATAAAATTTCAAGTCGAACGGAGCGATTTCGAAAATTTCATTGCGCCAAAATTAATCGAAATTTTTTAAAAAAAAAACGCTTAAAAAATGATGAGATACCGGAACAATTATCTCTTGAAACGTTAAAATCAGAGCGGTCTCTCTACTAAAATGTCCGAATCGACGCGCGAGAACCGCGTTTCCCCCCGTAACGATGATATTCGTCCCGCCCGGGACGAACAGAAATTTCAAAGTTCCGTAAAGTTTCGCTTAAAAACGATCGTTCGTTTTCGTTTCCTCGGAACACCAAAACAAAAAAAAACGATCAAATTTTCAAATTAACTACCGTCCCGGAACAATCGTCTCCGCCCGTCCGTGTTAAGGTATCACGCGTTAAAATCTGATCATAGTAAAAACGGTGTTGAACAAAATTGAAATAGTGACGTAGCCATACGTCACTATTTATATAGTAAAACACCAACACCGGCTTGTTCTCGACGACGCTCGGAACCTGAAAAATAAACGCGCCGTAAACCCGGGCGACGCGATGGGCGGGGACGGGGCTGCTGGTACCTGTACAAAGCGCAATTATACCGCGGTTACCCGTGCATAGTAATAACAATAATAATAATAATAATAATAGTAATAATAATAATAATAATAATGATGATGATGATGATGATGATATACCGCGCACCCTTTCAACAGCGCGCGCAATCAATTACGCCGTGCTTGTCGTCACCGTCGGCTCTTAACGAGCGGGCATTCATCAAGACGCGTCATAATCGCGGTGATAATAATAATAATTGTTTTGAATCGTCGAAAATGAATTGCGCACACTTTCAATGGTCACATTCCGGTCGAACGGAAAATTTCGTACGGAGATTCAGCCGATACTACGCTCTCGAGGATCGCCACGTTGTACGGATCGCGTGAAACGGATTTTAGAATTATCGGTTAGGTTAGGTCAGTGGTGGCAGCCTTTGTGTAGCACGTGTTGCAACGGCAACATGTCAAAAGTTTCTGGCTACACGTCAAATACAAAAACATATTCTTAAAAAGTTTTTGGCTACACGTCGGAAAATTCTAGGCTGCCACCGCTGGGTTAGGTCGACGGAAACTTTTCCGACTGGCGCGCGGATGACGCCGTACGGATCGCCGATAATGTCTCTGGCCGACTCGCTCGCTGATCATTCGAATTCTGTCGCATTTCGACGCTCGGTTTTCGTTCCGGTTCTATGGCCTCGCCGTGTACTCGTTGTCTAGCGTCGTGCTCAAAACGTCAGTTGCGAACTCGGCACGAGGAAAAAAACTGGAAAAATTTCACGTCGTCGTTTGAGCAAATCGGTGTTCTACGACCTTTTCGCGTTTTCTCTTATTTCTTCGTCTAAAGCAATGACGACAAGTTCTTCACCACTTTCCACGTCGTCTCGCGCACCGTTTCCGATCGTCCGCACGCAGCGAAAACGTTACTAAAAAAAAGTCGACCGTCGCAATTTTCGAAAATCGTTCGATACGCTGGGGCTTACGCGACGTTGAAAACGTTTATAGATCTAGACGTTTAAAAATTTCCGTTCTCCTTGCACGCGGTTCGACACTTCGGTTTTCCGACAGAACGTTACGCGGGTCAACTTCACGTTCGCTACGAGACTGTAGATTATTTCAAACGCAACTTTTGTCGCTCGCTCAGAGTTGCAAAGGCGCCTTTCGCCCGTTTTTAGAATACGACTCGCGCGGATTACTGCTGTTTGACGAATCGAAACGAACGAAATCCACCGCCGCGTACAGAACGCGCGTGGAAAAAAAGTATTTTGAAAAAACGGTTTGTTGCGACCGCGAAACGCGCAAAATCGAGTGACGCGGTCCGAACGGTTTGAAGAGATGGGGTTCGTTTAAACTGACGACGGTTAGTTTTTTTTTTCGAATTTTCGTACACCTACAACTTCCGTTCAGAACCACCCGAATCGCGGTCGCTGCTACTTCGCGTCAAAGTACTCGAGCTCGCTTCTTTTTCTCTTTTCGTTTTTTACCGAGGAGGCGTTCTAGCCTCTCCCGTTCGCCTCTCAATCGTTTCGCGACCCAGCTGGAGCACGTAAAATATCACGCGCGTAAAAAAAAAACAATTATTACAAACAGTTTTACGAAATTGTTTACAACTACACAACTCAACTTGTTCAATCCCCCCCCCGGTACGGGCGCGATAAAATCGTTGTTTCGTTTTGTTACGATATTATTATTATTTGTTTTTGTTTTATCATAACGATATTAACCGCTTTTAATTTATCGTTATAATTGTTTGTGTACACAATGCCCGTACTACTAGTTGTGTTTAAAAAAAAATAACAGGTAATATATTATAATGTATACGGCGCGCGCGATATGACCGGAAACGATTGCGTGTCCTGCGCGCGCCAAGCGATCCGTGAAATTATTACTCGTTTCCTGCTCGCGCATTATACAGGTAATTTCGTGTGTGTGTGTGTGCGCGCGTTTGTGCTGCGGTGTATTATATTTATAAGTGCGACGAGCAATTCGAGTACGAATGTTGTAAAAATTATAACAAACGATAATAATATTACTACGTACACCGACGACGCCCCCGCTCGCGTTATCTTTTTTATCGGTGGCCTTTATCCGTCGGTATAATGCGCGTTGTATAGAGTTGTGCGAACGTTTATTTTATACCTGCTAATAAATTCATCGTCGTTGTGTGCGCACACACGCAGGTACAGATAATCGGTTGCGGTTTAACAACGGTATACTTAACAATTATCGTTACGTTTTCACTGTGCGTCGGTTTCGTATGTATAGGTGTAAAACGTGCGGAGAACGCAGCCGAGAACGGGGAAAAAAAAAAAATAGTCGCCGGAAACTTGACGCGAAAAACTTTGATGTGAATTCTACAACGGTGTTTGTAGAAGCCGCGTGTGAGTGAATCGGAAAAAACGTCGCGTAACGCAATAAAACATTATGTATCGGAAAGCGAAACCGATGTTTTCGAGATTTCGTTTCGTTTTGTGAGAGTCGAGTTGTACGAAACACGGGAAATTTCGACATTTGTACGTGGTCAGATTTCATCATCGGCTTGTACGCCGAAAAGTTTAGATTTCATTTCGAAACGTTTCGATTGTTTTCTGAGTCGTCCGCCGAAAACGACGGGAACGCCACCGATTTCGATCATTTTTGTGTTCGATCCATTCACTTGACGGTACGAACGAGTCGTGGGGAATTCGATTTTGACGTGTTTTTCGAACGATTTTTGTCCGAAAACTCGCGAATTAGTATAAACGTCGTCGACGGAGAGATCTTTTTATGCAGAACCTTTTACACAACATAATAATATAATAAACGCGTTATTACATTAAAAAAAAAATAAGAAGTAAATAAATAAGTACACTAGATAACTGAGCTCGCTCAGAATCGTTTTTTTCTAACGCGATGATTTATCATCGCTTCCAGATTCACCATAGATTATAAGTTTAACCACGACTTTCGAAACATCGGCGGCTTACCCAAAGAAGTTACACTCACTCTTAACCTTTATACGCCAAACAACTTCTCGCCGAATTTATTCTCTTTTTTTTTTTTCTTTTCATACAGGGTACATAAAAACACTTGAAAAACAACTAGATTATTAAGAGCGATACGTGAAGTTTAATTGTGACTTTAAGCAGCCGCCAGAGATTTCGGACGCAGTTATATAAAATTTTGTATCGCATGACGTATAAGAAATTGAGGCTTGCATAATACAATTTTAACTTTATGTCCGAGTATCACGCTTAGTTCTTTAAAAAAAAATAACAAACGATTTTTCCCGATATTTACGAATTTTAAACGACTGCAGTGGAAGAAAATGCGGTTGACTCGAGGTGCGGCCCCAAACGCGATTTTCGATTAATCGCTGTCGAGTTTGTTTAAACCATTTTGTTTTCGAAGCGTTTTAAACGTATTTTGAATAGGAAATCGCGAATCGCGAGTGCGGGTGCATTTGAGATATTATTTACTTTGTGATTCCATACACTTAATACACATGCGTAAGAGTTTGAAAATTTTTGTCGGACCAAAACTACAAGAATGTTGAAAAATTTCAAAGTATTACAAAAATATCTTCGAAAATCGTATCGTACTGAACGCTCTGTCGTTACTATCATACAGCGTGTTCTTGGAGAGAGATCGCATGGTGGACACACGTCGTCCGTATAAAATTTCACCGTTATTACCTACCGGTTTTTCGGATAGTTTTGTGCGTTTAGTTCAATTAACGTTGAAAATTTTGAAGAAAAAAAAACGAACCTTTAAAGTACAATGGTGACGAGAAGAATTCTGGACGGTTACTACAAACCGCTCGCGTTTACCTATATATTATACACAAAACGTAGTGTAAAAATCGGAGCATTTTATAGTGATTTCATCAAAAAAAAAACACTGTATTGATTTTATTATCAAGCCGCCCCTGATGTACAAGAAGATCTTGGGTGCGGGTGGGCACCTGTCCGAAAATCCGACGAACAACACGGTCGAATTTAACGCTTTTTTTTTTTTCCAAACGTTCCCGTGCGTACGTTTCGTTTGTCCGACAACATCGATCTTCCACCGGTGAAAAATACGCATCGTTTTTTTTTATAGGTATCGTTATTGTTGTGATATTGAATGTCAACACAGTCACCGGTGAAAAAAAATCTGTACCTTTTACACACCGTATCGTGTTGAATATTTTCCTTACGTTTTACGGCGACCGGAACACTGCAATTAGCGTGGTTCGGTCGATTCGACGAGAAAAAAATAAAAATAAGTGAGGTGGGCACACATATTTTTTTCGCGTTCCTCGCCATTATATTCTACGACTATTGTACCCGCGTCTCATTATCGGATTAAAGCAGACCTGTTGTGCGCCCTGCACAATATCCGTTTTATACACCTTACACGGTGCGAAAACCGTTTTAGAATTCCGTTTTTCGATCGAACGAAAAAAAAAAAAGAGAGAAAACGTTCAAACACCGCGTGGAACCGTCAACAAAAAGACACGCAGTGTACGCTCGATACCTACTACGTGTGTAATGGACGATCGTTGTCGCACCAAGTTCGGCGGGATGATGTCTGGGTTTTCAAAACTCCCCCCCGCGCTCCTCCGAACTGTTTTTTTTACTGTCGTGCGCGCACAATTTATTGCTGTTTTCGACGTTCAATTCATCAACGTGTAAAAAATACGCATCGTAAACGTTGTAATAACGCGCCGCTGCAGAATCGAAACGAATCTGTGCCGTTATCGAACGAAAAACAGCGTAACACGTTGCGCTCAAAAATGCTATTGCCGTGACACGTTTCGAGACACGTCGAAGTACATACGCATAGTAGTAGCATGTAGTTCATTCATTTTTACAGTCGACCCACGTGTCACTTCCCGCTTGACGTGCTCGAAAACTTGAACGTCACATAAAATTCGGCGAGTGGTAAGTCGTTTGAGGAAAAATTTATAATAAACTCGTTCTCGGACGCGGGGGATTTGTTTCGGGACGACGGGGGGACACGTGAGCACAATCGTTTTTTTGTTTTTTTCGGGTGAACCGAGTGCGTTTGCATATACCCAACGATCGTACGCCACAGAGGAAACTGTGCTTTGAAACGCTGTTAGTTTACCGTACGCTGACTGACGTGTACACACCGAAAATAATCGCCGTACGACCGAAAGCGATTCCGTTTTCAATTATATTATTAAAGCGGATGAGGGGACGACGGAAACGCGCAAAAACTCTCATCGCGCGCTAAAACAATTTCACAGCCCTCTGCACGTAACAATTATAACATATACGTAATCGACTCGGTTGTAATATAATGTATTTTGTCGTATTCCGCGACGGGTTTTGATGGAAATATCACACAAAATCCGTCGCGGCTCCTACCGAAACGCACTCACACACACACAACTGCACGCAAAATATATTACATTACATATACACGCGAGCGCGCGAAATGACGACGTTACACATAACTACTTTGCAACAGATTTAAAGCTAACCCTTTCAATTATGCAAATGTTTCGCCCGTTTAAAAGCGGCGGCGGCCTTTGAGTACATATACGAGCGTTAGATTAAAGTTTTGCGCGCGGGTCGGGGCGACGGGGCGGGCGGCAAACGGGCGCTTTCGTCGGGGGTGCGAGCGAGCGAGCGAGCGGTAAAACGCGGAGAAACGTTAAATTTCTCATTACGCCCACTGCACATTATTATTATTATATTTTGTAACGCACGCATAAAGACGTCGTATTCGTCTTTTGGGCTTTTACAAACACGGTTCATTCCAGATCTTTCTTCGCACCTTTGCCGTACATTCGGGAGTTTATCCGGTCCTCTTGCACCCTCCGTCTACGACTAGCCTCAACGCGTCGGACCGTTCGGCGCTGAATCCGAAAAGACTGAGTCGGAGTGGCGAGAGCAGCTCGAGAGCTATTCGGAAGAATCGGAGGTCCACATGTGCGCGTCGATACGGACGGCTCCGCGGAATTTAACGTGACGGTGTTGATTTGGAAAAAAGACAAAAGAGTTTGAAAAGAATAATCGACAGCCACAGCGACGATAACAATACTCCAGTTTCTCAGACCAAGGTGCACAAAATAACGAAGAAACCGCAAAGTACAACCGTTTTTTTCAGCACGTATGTAACGTTGTTTAACAATCAACCTTATAGTGACTTCAGTTTTCGGCCAAACCGGAAAAATAATATTTCGTATCATAGTCCTCGCCGCTGTTGATTTGTAGCGAATCACTGGAGAATTATTCTTTTGACAACACTCTCACGCCAAATAAAATCGGTCCACGAGAGAACGACCGCGCGCGCACAGAAGACGAAGAGAGTGTTTTTACGGTCGTTCTCTCGCGGACCGTATACTACGGTATAACGCGCGTTCACCACTTTTTCCTTTTTTGCGTTTTTATTTTATCGACAGTGACACGCATCGACATCGCCCGTATTTATTACCCATAATCTATATCGACGTGTTTATAAGACGAGCGCGGTAATAATAATAATGTATAGGTATACATACACCTGTGCGAAAATATTGAGTGACGGATATCAATAGCGAGTAAGTGAGTGAGTTCGTTCGCACGTCGACCCGGCAGCGAGGGGTAGTTTTCGCCAAAGTCCCGCGGGACGACACGTATATATTATTATATTGTATGGGAAAAAAGAGCTATTTTGTGTCGACGGGATTTATCCCGCGCGGTTGCTTTATATACACATAAGTAATATCGGTCGATATTTTTCCCGTTTTTATACGTGTAACATAACATAATAATATACGATACCTTTTCAAACCGATCCGCCGCCGTCACGTGCGGTCGTTTCGGTGATTTTTTTTCCCCGCGTTTTCTCCCCGTCTTTTGTGCGCGGGCGAACTATGATACTATATACGCGCCCGTCGCCCTCGGAAGCGAACGAAATATAGGTATATAATACAACACCGGCGCAGTGTAAACACGATAATGTTATGACGATGGAATTTTTCAAAACGGTTTATTTTTTTGAGTATTCGGGTGTTATACCGTACATAAACGGTGGGTGTTTGTGAACGCTTCGTAGGATTTCGTATGAATTTGAGTTGGAAAACAAAAAACAGCCAGAAACAAACTCTAGGTCGCGGTATTGGACCGGTTCGGAAGTTGTGGTTCAAACGTATTATCCGAATGATATACCTCCGAAAAAAACGATTCTGAGGGATCCGCTCGGTTATGCACGGTGTGCGTCCTGGCAAAAACCGTGCTTAACAAATATAGAATTTAAAAACACCTAGCGTAAACATTTTTCAGTATCTTCGTAACGCGTCAAAGCGGTTATTCGAAACATTTTGAAAACGACGTGGAATAATTTTTCATCACGATTAATGCGCGCACGAGTCCTGGCGATTTCGCCAATTTCGTCGTTTCCGGCACTCGGTGCACAATCAAACTATCGAAAAACGTTTCGTATGGATTACAATTTACGTAACGATTGGAGCACAAAAACGTCGTCGCAAACCTAAAAATTGTCCGCCGTAAAATTCTCGTTGTTTTTGTGATAAAACTCAAAGAGTAAGCGAAATTTCAAAAAAAGCTTCTATCAAGCTGCCGCCGGAGACCTTTCATCGGAGGTGTAATGACTCTGCAGATCGGAGCAGCCCTTCTACCCGAAGAGTTGTTGACAGAAAAAAACATATCGTTGTAAAAACAATACGTTCCTCGACGGTCGGAATCTAAAATGTTCGCCGATTCAATTTACGACAACAACAACAGACGTTGTATAATGTAAGCAGCAAATGTGCGTGTGCTCGTAACCGAACTTTCATGATCGTCCCCGGAAAAGAAAACTGCAACATAACGATCGTTGATCGCGCGATTAATGTGGTTTTCGTGTATGGTTTGCCGTATGCGTGTACATGTTTTTCGCGACACGTCGCTTTATAAAACCTCCGCCAAACCATAAATTTGGGGTGACCAGACACACGCGTAGATGACGTCGGAAAAATAACTTTCGCTATACGATTCGGTGTTTAGACATTAAGGCTGGGCGTTATGTTTTTCACTAGAAATCACACTTGGGTGACGCGTAGAAGTTAAAAGTAGATTTTTTTCTTTCAATGAAACAGATTCGATTAAGTTAAGTTAAATGTTTGATTTTCTGTAAATTATTCACGCGAAATCCGAGTTACTATAAGATAACGTTTACACAATTAGAACGGTGTGTGCCAACCCGTTTTCTCCGAGTTACACTCATAAAACTACGCCTCCGGGAGAAGATCGTGTAAACGCACCGTCGTAATACAAAATGCTTTTCCTGAATGATGTCCAACACAGAGTAGCAACAATAAACAGTCGATCGCACGACGCAACTAAAATTATTCGTGCGTAAACAATTTTAAACGAAAAACAATAGGATTCAACCCTCGCATGAAAAAAATTACGATTTTTATTTCACCCCTACTGTTTTTCCGAGCACTGGAAATAGGTGTATAATATTATAATAATACAGTGGACCCATACGTACGAGTAATATGGCATATATTTAAAGGCGGATATTATATATTGAACCACGATGTTCTGTCAGTTTTTCCTATAATCTGGTAGTGTATTGTAGTATAACATAACCTTTACAAAATTAAAACCTGTACTAAACTGTAATACGAGCTTCACAAAAGTCATTGAATACATAAGACCACAAAACGTAGGTAGAAGACGAAACGCGGCAAATTCGAAAAACGATACTCGAACGAAGAACGTAACGATCGACGGTCAGAAGGTAAAAGGTTATGAAATTTTACTGGGGGAAGGAAAAAACGTGTTTTCGGTGTTTATCGTTGTGTTCGTGGCTAATCGATCTTGTTTCGATTTACATTTCGACCGTATAACCGTGGTCGTAATTAATTTTTCCTCGTTCGACGATTCGTTTCAACTAACGATCGCGTAAAATCTCAGGAAACGCTCGACGGCTTGACAAAAGTGACGCCGCATAGGCGGGCGCGCGCGGAAACAAGTGGGTTCGTCGATTATTTACCTACGTCAAAAAATCGACTTAATATTTTCCATTCTCGCCAATACGCGCGCGAATGGCGCTAAATTGTTATACGTAAACACTCGTGGACTGTCGATTGAAAACTTTTTAGGTTTTTAGGTCGACGGACGGGCGGTCGGGTGTGTGTGTACGAAAAAGTCGATTTTGAAAAGAGCGCGTAGTCGCCTCTCCCCCGAAAAAAAACTTTCGTTCGTTTTTTTTTTTTTTAGATTCACCCACTACATACTATTTTTTTTCTCTTCTCCTTTACACCCAAGCACTTACCGAACCGGGAAATAAATGTATGTATATTATTATTATTATTATTATGGCGGACACCTAATACGCCGTACGAATGCCGTAGTACACACTCGCGCGCGCAATATCACACACATATACGTGCACGCGTGACCGTGCGTTCGGCTCTCCCGTTTCTTTTCTGTGCGCCAAAGTGATTGATTATAAAAATGCGCGTACGATTTTCGTGGCCGGCATATGCCGAGCTTCAATTTTATTAATGGCCATCCAGTTTTATTTTATTATGCGGCCGCCAATAACTGCACTCTAACTTTATGGTCATCTATTTCCCGAAACGCGTGTGTGTTGTACATCGACGATGGAATATATTATTTACAATGACACGTTTTCGTCGCGCGACAATACAAACCGCGTATAATACGATTGTGTCGCCGTTGACTCGACACACCGCCGGCGATCATAAAACGGTGTTGGCCGAGTTCGTGACAACGATCGCGACAAGTTAGTCCGATTAATTTTGTTGCCTCGTTCGGTTGACGACGAAAATTAACCGGACAAGTTTATTATCGGTTAGAATGCGAAAATATGAACTAGGCTAAGTTGAAAAAAATAGATATTTTTATATTTGAATAGCCGGGAGAACAAAAATGATCGGAAAAAAAACCCGGGATCGCTCTGGGTCGCGCGCGCGTGGGTGGTTTGACGGAGTAGCGAGACTGCGCCGCTTTGGGCCGCTATAGTTGTAACGCGTTGTTTTATGTCTAAAAAGCAACGATGAAAATATCGTCGCCCTCGAAAACACGGTTCTGAGCGAGCTACCGGCGTTGTCTAGTACGTCGTGGTAAAAAACAAACAATAAAAACTGTTATCGAATCTTTCCTATTTCCGCGTAAAAGTTTCGGCTCGGTTTCGGCACCCCACAAATTATCGCCAGTCGACACCCGCAGAAGCGAGGAAATAAAATGCGTTATATAAAGCTGAATATTTTACACGCTCGTATGCGATCGAAAGAGCTGAAATTCTGTAAAATATAAAAATGTAGACGCCAGTACACCAACAATCTAACAAACAAATGTACGCGTGTTCGTGTGAGTCGCCGAAAACGTAAACTGTCATAATGACAATAGTGTAAAGGCGATATTATGTTGAAATGGCAAAAAGTCATATGTTGTGTTGTATTTGTTTTACAGTGTTTACATAAATAAATACTGCACACTATGATAACTACTGTTAACCAACTAAATGTCTGATGAATAGGTGTGTGTTTATGAATTGAAATATTCCACTGTTTACCCATCCGTATCGTACGAAACACGATACACGTGTCAATATTGATTGATATAATCAATGTTGTTCGAGTAACAGAGTTGTATCGGCAAAGCAAAGTTCAAATACCATTCCAAAAAAAAAAATTAATTAATAATTCGTTCCTATACGTACAATTTATTACGTACATTTTATTTTGTCCACAATGTAACGGAAAAATGTTTTATTGCCACTCAACAACTATTATTCGTTAAGAACTCGACGAAATAACACAATTGTCGGCTGTTGTAATTGCAGCAGATATAAAAGTCTTTGACAGTTGCCACGTATGGAACTCGAAATCCGACGGTTTTAATAATTCGGCTGCGGTATTTTTTTTTATTTCGAACGCCACGGCAACGTTGATTTCAAAAAATACAGCTCCATCCACCGGTGCCCGAAAGGAGTTTAAAATAAAACATAACACACGATGTCTAGGCGATAAAAGTCTCTGTTGTCTCATATTTTCGTGAAAAAATCTCAATCTAGGTCGTACGAGCACATACATGCTAACGTCGATGAATTCGCGTTCGATTTCAAAAAGGTTTAAATGTAAAAAAAAAAAAATGATTTAAATTGGGTATACTACACATAGCTCTTGTACAAATATAAGTACAATTACTGCTAATTTCATGGATAAGCGTGTTAACTTTTTCGTGGTGGTACACTTTACACGCATCACGTTCAACTGCAGTTATCGCGTATTTTATATAGCATTTAATTTAAAAAAAAAATAAAATAAGAATTTACGGGTTCGACTCAAAAAAAATATGAATACATTATATTGTATCAGCTCTACGTCGTAGATACCGTAAATAAATGAGGATACTTTGCACGAATTTTCATGTTTTTTTTAACTTTAAACAAACACTGTGACACAAATAACTGTATTGCAAGTGTGTACGGTTGATATCGTTGGGTAGGCAAGAATAATGACAATTTTTCAAGTGTTTTCAAGTTTTTTTTTTTTTGTGTGTGTGATCTCGGGCTATTATTTTTGTACCGTTGACAAAAATCCATCAGAATAACACCATGGCGCAAAGTATAATATACGACTATCAGTGTCGTCTTAAGACCGTAAAAGTGTTATGTTTGAAAAATTTCAAAAAACTAAATTAAGAGAACTAACGAGTGTAAAGATATGTATGAACTTTACCAGAATAAATTTTTTTGTCGCACGTTTTTTTGAAATTTGTTCTGTTTTTAATGACACTATGAGGCGTAATACAAAACAAAATCGTAGTGCTAATAGAAAGAAAAAAAAACAATTAAAATCTTAGATATTAGGAACAAGTTTAAACGATTTTGACGTTCAATTAAAGCTCTGCGAGTGGAACGAGTTGAAAACAAAGTGCGTACCTTATTTTACGGCACTGCACTGCTGCAGAACGTTGGTTCGTACGAAAACGTTACAAAAGTCGCACAACGTACGCAATGTATATATAGTATCGAACTTATATCTCTATTTACGGGGTTTTTTTTTCCGTCGTCATCTCGTTTTCCCTCGCCTGCTGCAAAACAACATATTTTTTTATTGCGATATTGCGATTTACCGGACGTACGTTATAATTTATAAAAAAAATACGCGCGGACTGTAAGGTTAGGTGTATTGAGAGGGATTTAAGGATTTTGGATTTTTTTATTACATATATATATATACTTTTTGATTAAATATCGGTGGTCCTATAAAAAATATAACTGCAATGATATATATGTACATACGGTGTCGTAATAAAACAAAAATATCCCGTCGATAACGCCATATAAACTTACCGCCCGCACCGGCTCGCGGCGAATATTATATTTTATAAAAGTAGGTACGAAAAGCCACGTGATAAAAATCTATATAAGCCGACGCGGCGGCGCGGGGGAGACGGAGGAAAAAAACCGAAAACAAAAACCGACGGAAACGCGTGTATTATAATAAAAACGTCTGTAAGCCCCGAAGTTCGCGAAATCGATATACACACTGTAAAAATAATATTTTTTCCCATATTTCCTCCTGGCAAAACCGTCGTTCGGTATAACATTTTACATTCCACACACACACACAAAAGTCACGTATTTATAATATATATATAAATATTTCTAGGGTTTCGTGTGCCGTTTATCCCGCCGAGCGGATTGATAATAACGACCCGCGATGGTTGTTTATGGCACGACGACTGCGGCGTTCTTTTTTATTTTTCCGCTCTCGGATATCAAAAGCAAATCTGCGCCCATTACTCACGGCCCCGGAAGAAAATTGCTGTTCGTCCGTGAAAATAAAGAAGAACATGAAAAAAAAAAAACAATATCAATATCTGACCTCCCTACGCTGTGTAAATATACCGTGGGATATAATATACGGCCGTGATCCTACTGCGCCGCTGACCGATATATTTTTTTGCCGAGTTGTTCTTGCTCTCGGGAAAATATGCGAGTGAGAGAGAGAAAAAACCGTGAAAAAGGCTGGGCGAGTTAAAAAATTTGTTTGACTAGTCGAGTTGTTTGGAAAAACAGCAGGGATCGCTCTAGGTCGCGTTTGTATAGTTTGACGGACTACGTTTTGGCCGGTTAAGGAAGTTGTGTTGTAAACCTCGTATCTACTGTCTGAAAGATGATCGATTTCCTTCGAAAAAACGATTCTCAGCTGCGTCCTGGTGAATTGTTCAAGAAATTAAAAAAGTATGCCTACTGGCTTTAAAAATCGGAGCACTACTCTTAAAGTTGTTCACAGAAAAACAAAACACGTCGTTTGAAAAACAATACATTCTACAATTCGCTCAGAATCTAAAAAAATTATGTCGTGTAAAAGTTAACTACTTACTTTGATTTTTTAAATTTATTAAAAGTAAACTTTGTAAAAAAATCAACTTGACTTGAATAAAAGATCGTTAAGACAATAAACATCAATTATTCACACGGTTTTGTACCTTCTGTACGAGACTCCTTTTCTTAAAAAATGTTTTCGTATTTCCTGTTGTTGACATTTTCTTCCAATTATGAAGAGTTTTTAATTTTTTTTTTTTAATAAATGTTACGTTAAAAAAACTCGTCGAGTACAAAGTTAACGAAAACAATAATTCAACTTAAAAACAAGTTAATCAAAAAAATATTTTTCGTAATAATACTGCGGTATCTAAACGAATGTCATGTTCAAATACCTATAGGTATACATTGTGCGAATCGCATAAAGAATATAAAATTTCCCTCTACAGCGAACTCATATTAATTCAATAAATACGACCTTAATATGATATTGAAATAAATATGTAATTAAATATACATTTCGAACGATATCTATAAAATGCATTAGTTTAATATTCGTATTGTGCCAACATTATATTTTATTATGTACCTTGATTTTATTTAAAAAAAAATTAACGATTCGTGAAAAAAATACACTCAAACAATATAATAAATAGTGCGATATCAACATGTTTTCATACGACATAACGTTGCACCATTGCAATGAATAGGACTTATAATCAAAAAACAAATTTATTAAACCATATGGGGCAATTCATATCGGTTAATATAATACGTAGCTTCGGTTTGTTTGAAATATTTTTTACGCAATACTCTTCTCGCATTATTTACTGTATTCTTCAAACAAACGAATGATTTGACCATGGTTTACAGCAAATCAACACTGATAATAACTCATTTACAATTGTTCCGCTTTGAAAAGAACACGACGTTCCAATAGTGTTATCGTGAAACGTATTATTGCTAGTTTAAAAACAAATGATACAACGTTTTCTTTATAGACAAGATCTTACGTAAAAAAAAAAAAAATGTGTCCACAAGTTTTTTAAATATTGTTCTCATTCCGTTAATCATTTAAGTACATTTTTTTTTTAATCAGTTTGAGAATGAAAAAACACATCTTTAGCCAAAAAGTAATTATTATTTCTAGACTCAAGAATTTCCACATTGCATCAGAGTTTCTGGTTATATAGTCAACCATTACGAAGAATGAAAATCGATCGTCAACGACAATATTCATTATTATTACTATATAGTTATATAATATTGAAAACCAGGATGATTTGTTTGTTTTTTTTTAATTTTTGCCTATTTTTTGAGTTTTAGCCCGAAAACCAAAAGAAAACGAGAACCTTACGGCGAAAAATGTAAAATTTTCAGGTTTTGTAATGACGATTACGGGTAGAAGCAAAACGTTACAAAACACCACGTAAAAGATGGGATTTCGGATTTCGGCTTTTTATTCTGTTTGCAATATTTTTCGATGCATTTTCGATTGTTTTCCGAGTTACGTGACGATAACGACGAAAATGGCGAAATCGCCGCGTCAGAATCGCCTAATCATCGTAATTCCACGTCATTTTCAAACGTTCACGTACTGAATTAATTCAATACGATATAAAAGATTGAAAAAAGTTTTCGGAGTGCGTTTTTTTAATTCTTAATCATTTACTGAGCACGTTTTTTGTTGTACTAGATAACTGAGTTCGCTCGAAATCGTTTTTTCGATGATTAATTATTGTTGCTTTCAGATGTATTAAATAATGCGTTTGAACCGCAACTTCCAAACCATTGACCCAGAACACGTGACCAAGAGTCGTCCCGGTTGTACAACGTTGAAAAAGGGGTGATTTCGATTTTTTCATTCGTAACTCTCTCACACGTTTGTTACTGTCGTGTCGGTCGTTCCAAGAGAATTACAATTAATGTAATTTTCAATTGAAGACCATTACAGTCAACACGAATACACCGATAAAAACAGAACATAGTTACTTATAACATAGTCTCCAACGCGTCCCATCGTCGTCGCAACCTATAATTTAACGACTACCTATTCCGCCTGTAAATATTTTTACAATTTTTTTTTTTTCAAAAGAAAACACTTTTCCAGTTTTCAACGGCTCGTCGTCGGTTTATTCTGTTATTGTTACACAGGTAAATTCCTTGTACACGCGACGAAACGCACGGGCCGAACACGGGGTAAAGGGCCGATTTATTATAACGGTCGTTTGGAACAGAACCTTTTCGACCCCAGCAACGACTCGGCGGGGAAAAAAAAAACACTTTTTGTTTCCATTTTTTTTTTTTTCCACAACTCTGGTCAAAGAAATCGTTAACGATATACATATTCAACGCCGACGCGTCCATTTCTTTGTGTATATTTCAGATTCCGAGTGTATCGAAGGATGTGTTTCAAGTGTGTGTGTTTTTTTTATTTCTACGAAACCGCGATTTCATCATCCGATGTTTACACTCGTACCCCAGGTGTATCGGGTGGCCCACGTTCGTTTCGATGAAAAAAAAAAAAAATAAAAAACTAAGAAAAAAACGTTACAAATACTATCGCGGACATCTTTTTAAATTTAGTCTTTTGGCCATAACATCCGACGAGATTGAAATTTGCGGGGTGACATTTTCCAATAACATAAACGCATAAGATACGGTCCGATGATAAATTTCAAAAATATTACAAAAATTCGTGTGTCGGCACTTTTGTAAAGTACTTGGGTAGTTAAGTATTCGTCTTTTGTTGGTACGGAATTATTTTTCAAATACTACACAATCTTACGCGTAAGCGTTTAGTAACACTGTTCAAAATAATTTTTTCCGTATCATACTATGTATTCGATACTCTTTAGTGTCGGCGGACAACCTCCACTATGAGTTATATAAAAAAAACCAACAATTTAACGAAGCGTCGATCATTTTCTCCGTCCGTCCGTCACATGCGCATTATTCGATCGCGTTTCAAACGTAACGATTGTTCTATCGATGCGGAGAACTCTGAAAATATACCGCGCAATGTATACGATCGTTTTTTCGTCATTTTTTTCGTCATTTTTTTACTCAGACGGTGTATGAAATATTTCGTGTGTTTGGGTAAAACTTTAAACGCTGTTATGATACTCGAGCTCAGGTATCGTTTAAAATAACATTTTACGATTCTCTACCGCCGTGTTGCCGCGCTCTCCGTCATGTGCGACCCAGAAACGTCCGACTTTTTATGTTTTTTATAGAGGTATTATATTATTATTATATAATAAAAGCCCATGATATTATATATTATTATTACTGCTGCTGCTGTACGACGTGTGTCTTGAGTGAAAAAGAAAAAAAAACTTCTTGTCTACCGTGTGCGTGTACGCGATAACGAACGGCCATCGGGAAACGGCCGGACGAAAAAGAAATAGTTACGAAAAAAAATATAATTCCTGGGCGTCATACATCATGTTCGGGCGAAAAAAGAGAAAAAAGAGAGACGGCCGAGCAGGGGTCACCTATACATCCGTATAATAATAATAATAGCGTACGGTATAAACCCTGCAGACGTTCGGGCCTCGGGAGGGACTTTTCGGCCCGCGCGAATAGGTCATACGTTTCAATTTCGCGTGTCACTTTCGTACCCCGGGGACGCGTCCGTGGTTTATGTACCGGTAAAAAAATTATGAACTTTATATCATAATATATATAAGTATATTGAAAAGGAGAAGAAAAAAATAGTATAAAAAACCCGCAGAGAGAGGTCGTTTCGCGGCCGCACCTGTTACGCCGTATATACGCATTATGTTCGCCGGCAGCGTCCGTCGGAAAAAAACGCGAAAAAGCCGGCGGGTAAAAACACTGCCAGGTCACTTTGGGTTCACCGGTTCGGAAGATGCTGGCTCGTCTTCTCGTTTGACATCAGCGAGTCGTGTTCGAAAAAAAACGATTCTGAGCGAAACTCTCATCAAAACTGCCTCGTTTCACCCGTTTCAAACGGTACAACGGTAAAAGTCGTCGTCGTTGTTTTTGATGCTATTGGGAAAAATACGCCCAGTCGACGATACGTCAAAAACGCCGTAAAAATATTTACCGTTTCTCCTCGATTTCTGGATCGTTGCTTTATCAGTTTTGAACCGTCGAATTCGAGACACCCAATCAAGTACCGGCTCGGTCCGAAGAACGTCGGACCGTAAATGTTTTCACCGATTTTCACCCCGGGTCGCTTCGGACGGTTCAACCGAACGGAATGATTGCGCGTCGCCTCGGAAAATTCGATTTTGAGCGGCGAGCTCAGTTGTCCAGTACGGTACTGGTGATTTTTCGAAAACTTCAAAGTTCCATACTTAGCTAAACAGTTTTCCGAATCTCTTGAAACCTTTCTCTAACTAATATTGCGTAAGAGCCTGTTGCTAAAAGCTAAATCGATGTGAACAAACCACGTTTGTTCGCACGTAATGTTTCTACGGAGTTTCAAAACATCACTGTGGTGCTTTTTTAAAGCGCCGCGACGGGCGAAGAACGATCTCGTTCGTCGACTGCGACGTTGCCAAAGAAGAATACACTGATTTTTATCGGAAACCGATTGATGTCTTTTGTAGTACAATAAAAAAAACAAAGAAGAATGGACAAACAGTGTTTAGTGTTACAGATTTGTTGTTTTTTGTAATTCATTCTGAATCTAAAACAAGAGAAACAATAACATTTTTCCTAGAGGGGGTCGAGGGGGGATATTTGAAAATTTGTCGCACTTTTTTCTTCTAATTACCACGAGCCGCCACTTAGCGAGGAGCAGCACGTCATATCTCGTATTTTGTATGCAATGAAATCTTAAACGATTAAAAAAAACACGATAATCATAATAATGTAAAAGACAGTTTCCTCGTATTACCACTTGTTGGTCAAGAAGCGAATTTATAAAAAAAAATTTTATTGATCGTTACTTAGTATTACTTTGTATACGTTTCCGTTATGTGGCCTGCTGGCGCTTGGCAAAATTCGCGCAGTTTCTACCACTTTCAATGCGTTTAAATGGACAAAATTTAATTTCCGAAAAACGTTCTCCTGTCTAACGTTATTTAATTTCTTTTAATGGAAAGTAGAAGACTTCCTTCGGTTCGCACTGCTCTTCGGTTTTTCGTTTTATTGCTGAAAACTCCCCAAAAAACCTGTACAAATATGGGCCTAATTCGGGCTGTTATTTTTAATTAAGAAACGAGAATTTTAAAAATCAAACGCGGTCTGAAAGAAGTTTTCATCTCTTCAGTAAAAATAAAAAATTGAAATCAAACCATTTCACGAACTTTGAGAACTTTTTGTTTTTGGAAGAAAAACAGGACACGTGCACGCCCCTAGACCTAAAACTCCTATAATATTGGCCACAATAATGTATTAATATTGTAAACAAGTAGAAAAAATTTCAAATAACACACGCTTTATTTCTTAAGTCTTAATTCTTTTTTTTTTTTTTTTTAAGTAGTCCAAACAGACTCCATCACTCTGGACGGTATGAAGAAACATAAATATAAAACCACCAAGCGATAGAAGAACTGTCAAACTTTATTACTACACTTAATTACAAAATAAATTACTTTTCCGATTAAACAGTATTACATTGAAAATAAACAAAAACTCGAAATATCGACGTAATATTTCTTTTACACCCGTGAATGCTTCATAGTATATAATGTATACCTAGGTACTGAAAATACAACGAATAATCTTGATTTTTTTTTTTTTTTTATTATGTACATAATATTATAATTGAAACTACATTTATCGTATTCGTTTGGTCTTGTTTTTCTTTTCTTTTTTCCTACTTAATTAGTAATAAAAAAAAAAACATCTTTATGTGTAACATGTTTCTGTAAAAAGCACTTTTCCAACGTTTTAGATCGGTACGTATAGCGCCAAGACTAATGTTCTGTACACTGTATCCATTAAGTACTAACAAATGTAAGCGATTCCAATAAATACAATTTAGGACAGATGTGGCTGACCCCGTAAACAGTAAGAAGGTAAAAGAGAAGTTAATTAAAGGAAATAAATTTTATCTTAATTGATTAGGTTTTTATGACAAATATAGTACTCAAGTATATTAAATAATCAGAACGATTATTGGCTTTTTACTGTTGATGACCAATGCGGTGTTTGGAATAGGAAGTTATAAAGTAATTGCAAATAAGTAAAATGTACACAAAAAAATGAAACACAAAATTATGGCGTGCATACGTTTTTCCTATCATATCATGCAACTTTTCTGTATTTTTGGTAACAGCGTTTCATTTTGAAGATTGTTTAAAATACAATTAATGTCGTCAGCGTAGATAAACGTAACAAGTGTTTCGAGACAAGCCATGTCAAGCTTATTCCCGATAAAATTCCTAAGCTCGCGCGCAAGCTAGCTTTATAAATAACGTTTATAACAACGTGCGGTTAAATTTTATACAAACGAATAATAAATATTTTATATGATTTTTGTTTGGCCCATAAAAACAGTACGCTTGATTGTTACGTTTGTTGTAGGGAAAACATGAGATAAAAAAAGTTATAATCAATTTCATACGTCGAACACGACCGTTTTTATACGCCAAGTAAACAAAACCAAATCAAATCGTATCTCCGGAATTATCGTTTCGTGGACTTTTTTTTATATCCCAAACACTCGTCGAGTAGTCGATACTTATGAGACGGTTAATATACGAGTTGTACGAGTAAAAACTTAAATGCCGCCTAGCTATAATACCTGCAATACTGGAAAATACGAAAAACTCTCGAACGATCGTAAAACACACAAAAGTATAAAATCCGATGAATCGCGTAAGTGTCGAATGTGTTTTGAAACGAGGTCCGCTAAACGTTTCGATTCGCATTTTTGTGTGATTGAGACATAATTTTGCTTGAATTGAAATTTTTCGTACAACTTCGCGAAAAAGAAAAAAAAATAATAAATTTATTTTAAACCGATTCCGAAGCTCAATACGGTTTCCTTCGTACTTCTCTACATATTCGATTGAAAATAAACGTAGTTTTTATCTAGTCTTTTCAATCAATTAATACGTTTCGACGTTTTCCTCATATTTGGACGATACGAAAAAAAAAAACTCGACACGAAAATGTGTTGTAAACACGATTATTGTATTATTATCGTTATTTATTATTACTATTTTTTTTTTTCACGAAGTTAAACATTTTCACCGACTAGACTGATCGACCACGAAAACGTTTAACAAGTTTCCACACTTAAAACACAGACAAGAATAAATTTGTTCAACTTATAGGTAATTAAGTTTTAAAAAAAAAACAAACGCCATTACTATTTAGGTGTTCTCACAGTACCTACCGCGCGATACAATCGTTACACCGTTGGAACACCGAAAATGCGATTGTTCGACTAATATTCATGATTTGTAAGGTTTTTTTTATTATTATTACCCACTATTATTGTAGTTGTTGTTGTTGTTGTTACATAACATTACACCTATATGGTAATACTGGGTACCACTGACACCGTTCCGCGTTATAATCGTAATTGGATTTGAAAACAAAAGTGATTATACACGAACACTATAATGGTTTTAATTCGTTATTCGATATTTAAGTAAGTTGTTTTTACTCCATTATTATTACAAAATGTAAAAATAAAATTCCTAACGAACGGACGCATTAATATAATCGCTATATTAGCCGAAAAGGTAGAAATATAACGAAATCAACGCGTTTATCGAATAATATTTGTGTTTTAATCGAAACGATGGAGTGTTATACTGGACGATTCCACGATAATCTGCAGGTGTAAAGGTAATGTAGAACGCATAACATACTCAACAAACAGACAGTCGTTACTCGATTAGTGTGTTATAAAAATTTGATATAATATCGGTTGTTCGATTCGATCGGTGTCCTGTGTATTATGTAGAGCGATGATAAGGTAATATTCTCGCAAAAGTTCTTTACTTTCATTTCGAATCAATTTTTCACCACCAGTATTTAATTAAGTAATAATAAAATTAAAATTAATTCGTTAAACTAAAAAAAACTCACACAATTAAATAATAAGCGTTGGTACGATTTGCAAAGGTTTGAACAAACCATATTTAAAAACAATATTGTATAAACTGTTTTATTTTTTTTAAATCATCACTATAAACACGGGGTTCATAAACGTTAACGCAAATAGTTGTGCATCGCCTAAGTAAACAGCTAATTTAAAATATTAAAAGTTTACCACAATTTAGAGCGTGTATAGAGAATTGTATGAAACGGTATAAAATGTGCGGGTAAAAAATTAATCGTCACGTATTTGTTTGGCGCATTTTTCGAACTGTTCACAACGAACATAACGTTTTAATGTTACGTTTGAAATACAACGCGATGTTTATAAAAATTTTAAAATTAATATTTCACCTAACAAAACGAACATAGTGTAATATATATGGTTGTTGTGGGTACAAGGTTAGGGTTAGGGGAGTTTTTGAAATTTCTGACGACCGAATAATTAACAGCCGTATTATAATATGCAATATAGTGTACGATCGAATATATTTTATGAGAAAAACAAAAAATTACGTTACACAATAATTACGAGTCGTACACTGCAGGTATACAATAAGTAAATCATTTACAAGGATTCGTTGCGCTGAGAACAGATCAGTCTCTCTCTAGACCCGGTCCGTTTTTTAATGCTGAAATTCACAGGGCGCTAATGAACGTGTTGACTATAAATTTAAATAATCGTTAAAATATGTAAATAACGGATCGTACAGTATACCGCGAACGTGCGTTGCAGCCCGGCCAGTTCTTTTTTACTAATTATTTTCTGTGATTTTTCCGATACTGAACGAAGAACGTATTGTTTTAATACATTGACGGTTTTTTTTGCTGCGATCAAAAGTTGAAAAACTGCTCCAATTTTGACGTACGACACCGCATTATTTATAATATTGAAAAAAATCACCAAGTCTGTAAATAATCACCAAACTCGGCAAATTTTACCGTCACGCCGTACGCGAGGAGGGTCACATGCGTACGATTTGACAATGGTCTTCATCGCGGCTCGACCGATTTAATTATTTTCAACGGGAAAAATCACGGCGTTTTATTTTATTGTCGTTAAGCTAAACGCTGTGTTTGACCGTTTACTCGTTTTTGAGCAGTTTTATTACACAGCCGTATTAATGAACGCTGTGTTCACGACACCTCGCTGGACGAAAATCTTAATGTATATTTTCCGGTTGATAAATTCTTCTTATCGAGTCCGAACTACGTAGAACCGACGGGAAAACGATTTTTTCGGAACAATAATCGTTCAAAGAATATTAAGCGTAATTGTTTTTTTCGACAAAACGTCCTACAGAACTCGGGGACCGGTCAAATCACTAGCGTAAGATACCATTATTATTATACATCATTATCGTTTGTCGCGTACAATATTGCACGGGTGCGGGGATCACCGCGGAACTTATGCCATACGTGTTCGAATCGTGAAACTGTCGTAAACAAAAATATTACGAAATACGTGTTTTCACGCCGTTTTTGCCGTCGGTTCGCAGGAGCGCGCGCGTACGATAAACGCGAGTGTAAATATCCGTTCATCGACAACAACGAAATTATCGTTTGATTGTTACGGCGTAAGGAGAATTGAGTCGTTTATTGTGCGTACACACAGTACACGTAATAACGCGTATATCGTGTACTCTCCGGTGTACATCGACGTAGTGAAAACAATCATTTTTTTTCGTAAAAACGAAACGTTCGATCGCCGAACCGGGGAGCGAAACATATTTTTTAAGATTATTATTTCTTTTTTTTTAATCACGGCGAATCCCTTCGGAAAAAATCCGCACCCCAGATGTTCGCCGTTCGCAATAACGCCGTGTGTAGGCCGACAACGCGCGATCATTATTCCGACACGCGGACAGGGGTCACCGTATTGTTGCGCCGTTCTTCTTACGCCCGTAGCTATGGAACAGTTCGAAATAATTCAAAAGGGGAATGCATTTGTCGGCGAGTATACG
The DNA here is from genome assembly GCA_017140985.1 of Hormaphis cornu. Lineage (NCBI taxonomy): Eukaryota > Metazoa > Arthropoda > Insecta > Hemiptera > Hormaphididae > Hormaphis > Hormaphis cornu. Next base: position 20,121,078 of record CM029361.1, read on the forward strand.
TCTAATTTTACGTCGGGACGAAACAATGCTCGGTTTTACGAAACAAAATCGTAGAAAATTCGGATTGAAAAGCACCGCGGCTCCAGATCGCGCGCGGTTCGACCGGAGGAGAGTGGTTCGGAGTGTAGTTCCGCAAGTTGTCGTTTAAACCGCGTTGTTTTCTATCCAACGGCAAACGACCGTTGCGCTCGAAAATACGATTTTTCGTTGTCTGTAAATATGGTTGTAAAATCCACGTAAAAAAAACATAAATTTAAATAACGCGTGTAAACTTCAAGCAATTTTATTTTTTTTTCGCCAATTTGAGGTGTACGGTTTTAGTTCGCACGCACGACGGTAGGTGCGCGCGATTTCGTCGCTGTTACGACCGAATCGTTTTGAACTTTTTTTTTATCGCACTTTTTTTTTGCTCATAACATGCACGTTTATTTCAATTCTCATACTACGACAGATTCGTGTGGGATACAAATTTTTTTAAAAAAATTGTTACAACGGATTTTCGACATTTTTTTTAGCATCTTGTGTAAAAGCAAAAACTTTTTCTCGAAAATAAAATCTTTCATTGAACCACGAAAAAAAAAATAGAAATTTTCGAAAACTTCTATGCTTTGCTCAAAAGTTTTCAAAATCGCTCGGACCAAGCCTTTTAATCTATTCAAACATTGTCTGAAAGTCAGTTCCGTCTATTATTTTGGAGAAGTTAAAAACTTGATCGGTTATGACGAAAAACACGTGTGCCGTAGTTCCCACAAAGCTGCGTTGAAAACTGGTTAGATTTCAAGAAGAACACTTTGCGCGGCAAACTCTCAGTCCTAACATAATAATACGTTTGGGAACGAATCGTTCCTCGTTCAAGTAATGCATAACGTTCCAAAAAAAAAAGCGTTTACACGTAGATTGGTCGTGTGATATTTTATTAGGTAATACGTCGATGATGTTTTTCTTTTAATGTGACATAAACGTTTATGCGCGATATTTCTATTGACTGCAGCAGCACGGTGGTCTCGGGGGGACCGAGAAGACCGTTACACCGCCGCCGTTTTTTTCTTTCTTTCTACAAATCGATAATATCGTCGCGGTCCGCGCGCGTCGTCGAACTTTCTGTAAACAACGTGATACTATATCGGTATAGTAAAAGCCTAGATACTCGTACATTGTTACACCGCGGATATTTCGAAAGAAAAAAAAGACGATCCCACAGACTACACTCGTATCATAGCTATCGTGTGCGACGGTGAAATCGAGAGTAATACGCATTCTCCGTCGGTCGGTGGTAACTTTGAATTTCGTTTGTGCGTACGCGAAAAACAAGACCGACGATGAACGGCGCGGTTACTAGTTTTGAAGCGAACAAACTGCGGCACTTTTGGAATTTCGAAATCGTTTAAAGGAATAAAACGGGGGAACACGACCGACGAGCGCGCGTTATTTTACGGTTTTGAGGTGTAGCGTTCAATAGTAACGTTGTAACACTCGATTTTTTAAACAACAATCGCCGACGACAGCGTGTCGTTTTTGTCGATCGGCGTTTTTTTTTTTGGTTTTCGGCCCCATCGACGGTTCGTACCATGGCGCCGAGCCGAGAGCGAAACGCGCGATAATATCGTTATTACGGGGCGCGCGCGTTGGTGCAGTCGGTAAAAAATAATAACGATATCGTAACAGCAGAATTCGTACGTAATATCATCATTATTATTATATCCCGCACAATGCTCCATTAAGGAGGACAGGAAATCGAGCTTCCGCGTTTTTTATTTTTTCCCCGTCATTTTTTGTCGCCGTCCACTGCGAATCCCGCAATATTCGGTACGTTACAACAACGTTTTAATTACGAGCGGATATCGCCGCGCGCGCGGGCGTTACACCGTCGCGGGGCGGTCCGCCGCAGGAAGTGGTACGCGTTTAAATTACCATTACGATAAAAATATAAATCGTCATAAAACACAACGGATAATAATAACAAAAAACGAATAATAATGACACGCGTTGTCCGAACGGATTCACGGAGATATCGTCCGCAGGCGATGTATAACAATGTACGTATTTTTAATCGTTGTACGTTATTATCGCGATATTATGTTTGCTGCACAAATTAAGTCGTTTCGTAAAACGCGAAAATAAACAAACAAAACAGACAGGAGAGGTTATTTTTCGAGCGACAATGTGATGTCGACGACGACGCGACAATGGTTACGGAGAGATGCGACGATCACGCGGATAAACGAACGTTTTCGGTCGAACGAAACAGGACTCAACTCAACGCCCGGTTGTTCCGTTTTCTATTTTCGAAAATCGACTGGAAAAAAAACCACAAACGCGTATGGCCGAGTGAAAACGATGATCAACGATGTGAAAACGATCAACTTAATTCTCGGTCCGTCTAAAAGCGATACTTCTCGTCGACTTTTCTTTTAACTCAACGCCGATCGATGAAATTCGCACGAGTCAAACCCTAATTTCTTTCGAATCCGCACTATACCGGCATAAGTTTATCATTATCATTATGCGTAACATTACCGCGGAAAACGCTATATAAATAACGTGGACGGTTCGTTTCCACTTTGTCACGTAAAAATTTGAAATACTACAGAGGTCTAACGCGGCCAACAGTATTCGATAGTTTTTCACGGGTAACGAACGGTTTTTCGAATTCGTAGGTACATTCCAAAAATGAGTTTATCGCGTCCGTACAAAACGCGGCTCCCGTGCACAACCCGTCACCGACATTTCAAACGTTCGAGCAGACTTTCGGACGCGCTCTATAGCTGAACTCGTAGAAATCGGATCGTGTGAACTGTATGGGGGGGTTTTTTTTTTATTAAGTTTTAACTGAAATAACTTAGAAATAGGTTTCTCCAAACTACCGAAATATATTTTTGACTCGATCGAACATCGCGTACGCAGTACGAGACCGAACGGGAGTTACGTATCGAGTTTTAATACGTTTTTGTTTACGATATTTGCTGTGGCAATTATGGTAAAACAAAGATTTAAATACGTATTAAAATATTTAGATATTGCGGTTTAGGAAAATACTAAAAACTACGTACTGTACTTCCATGTTTTTTTAGACTTGTTATGCAAATTTCCGTGTTGACGATTGAATGTATATGATTTTTATCACTCGATATTGATTGTAAAATAAAAAAACGTATACAAAATCACGTACAGTTTAATGGTTTTTTTAGAATTTTATCGACGAATAACGTACACGACATCGGAACGTATTCGACCATCGTAAAGTGTGTCTTAAAATAACAAACACTCGGCTTGCCTGCGCTGTATTGTCCGTTGACGTTATTGTTTTTTTCTAGAACCACGCGCGTTTCGGCTTAAACGAAAAACACGAGTTGACGTTGTGAGACCGAAAGTAAAAAAAAATCAATGTTCATCGGTCTCGATATAATACACGTCATAACAAACTTTGAAATCGTGTTTCTACACGTTTCAAGTACACAATATAAATGTTCGTATAATAGAAAAGTTCGGACACTCTACTTTCGACAATGTTTAGCGTGCTTCACTGCGATCAAGTGAAAAGTTAAAAGTTTGATGTTAGCGAGAACAAAAATCGACTAGACAATAGTGTTAAGATATCGAAAAATCTTTACTCGGTTAAAAAAAAGTAAAAAAAATCTATAGTCTATTCAACTATAACACAGTTAAGAAAATAAATGATCGAGATAAACAAAAAAAAAAAAAAATCATCGAAATATGGTTGTTCCGCTTGATAACGAAAACAATTAAAATAAACTTAACTTTGCAACAATGCCAGTACGGTTAACTTTTGAATTCGTGCAATCAGGTTTTGAATGGGATAACTTGCTGGACTATATTGTACAAGTTAAAAACGAAAATAATAAACTACTATTTAAGTTAAAAAGATAAAAAAAAACAATTAACTTTGTTACTAGTTAACGCCCGCATTTAAATAAACAGCACTGCACAAAGTGTAACCGATTCAACGCGGACGAACCTTTTTCTCTTTTATAAAAAACCTATGGTTTTTCGTACAACCGAAAACTAAATCCTGTTAACACGCAATGAAGTAATCGTTAAATGACGTATTATATTTTGTCGTTCGTTATTTGCGAGGCCGCAGTTGTGAGATACAGAAATTCGAAATTGTTCCAAAACATATATATATTTAAAAATGTATAAATGGATTTTTAGTGACAGTTATACTATGTTTTATTAGTTTTTTCGAAATCAGCATGCGAAACACTGAGATTATCATAAGACGTTGGTGCATCAACGCATATATAAACTGTGTTACGAAACAGGAACTATTTTATGATTTGATAAAACACATTATAGGATATCTTTACATCGAGTTATTGTTGAATAAAATATTTACTGTCGTCAGCTACGTATATATAAGGAAAATCAAGTCCGAAAATGAATTATAATATTCGAAATAACGACTCATTGAATAAAAATAGTTAAAAAATCATTGTTCCGATAGCGATCGCCCTTATTATTTTTATCGCGGTACCTATGATTATTCTGCTAATTTATTCTCTTGTTATATACGAACAACATTGCTTCCATAGTATTGTATGTTAAAAACATTATTATTATTTTATCTGTACAACTATCCGACTTAAAATATATACGTGTGTTGAATTTTGCAATACTTTTATCGCTCAACACCCATACAGGATAACCGCCGATTTTCCCAAATCGAAATCCCGAATGCACTTTTTCCCTAAAGTCCGTACATTTTGTCCTAGACTCGACGATCATTATGTTAAACCGTCCGCAACGGATAGTAGTAGTTTGTCGATACACAGAGCTTCTCGTAACATAGCTGTGCTGACAAAATTTCCGAAAACTTTTTGTTTTGGAAACGCAATAACCGCCGCCGCGAACACAGGCATTCCGGCGGGATATGAGGTGTTGGGCTTACGTATGGACTTTTGGAAATAAGTTCATTCGGGATTCGGAAAGAAATTACCGGGAACCGGGAAAGTAAGTCGAAATCCTGCAAACTTTTTAGAAGACACAACGTCGTTTTTGCGATTTTCTCTGCCCGATACGTCCGAATATCGTGTTTATGAACGTTGATGTACCTATCTGCCACGGATGCCGACGGAGATAATATACGTCTCGGAGACAATTCACGAAAACCTCTGAAAAAGCACCAACAGACCGTACCGTGACTTTTTGAACATTTTTAAAACAATCAAACACATTTCGTCGAAGCGCTGTCAGAAATACTAAACGAACGATTTTATTTCACAGTTCTATTTGGTATGTGGGCGCCAGTTTAATAAAAATGATATTTTTTGTAGTTGAATACGGTTTTAACAAGCACGTATGCTAGACAACTGATGGCTCGCTCAGAATCGTTTTTTCGAATGATTTATCATCGCTTTTGCAGTCTATAAATTAATAGATTTACGTTTGCGAACCACATCTTTCGAACCAGTGACACACCCGAAGCGTAGTCGCTACTTCGTGAAAATAAAAAAAACATATATTGGGTATTAAAAATAATATATGTATGTTACTGCTGTAATTGTTGATCGTTAATATTTCCACAAATAACAATAATTATCATTTTTGATGTTTCGCTCGTACAAAGTGCAGTAAATAAAAAACGTCGGTTCCCCGTCGTCGAAAAACTATAATACACGACACGGTGTTTTATAGATTCTGAGCGTCAGCCGAAGAATGTATTGTTTTTAAGATGATGTTTTTTTTGTTTTCTGTAAACAACTTTAAGGGTATAAGGAATGCTCCGATTTGGAAAATCAGTACCGCTAATGAAAGATCGCACTTTGAGGGGCCTCAAATTTTAAAGTTGAATATTCAAAAATTTACACAGATACTGGAAATTTCGGAGAAACTTTACGGAAAACGTGCTTTTTACACATCGATTTAGTTTTTTTCTTTTGGCCATAACATCCAAAATAAGGAACAAGCTTTCACCAGATTTTTAAAGCAGGACGGATAAAAAGTTTGATACAAGCGATTTCGAAAATGTCGAGCTAAGTATAGAAATTTGAAATTTCTGATATATTTACCCGGGCGTTTTCGTTTTGGTTTTTTCTGTTACCACTTTGAGGGTAAAAGGAACGCTCCGATTTTAAAACTCTAGTGAAAGGTATCTATAAACTCTGATTGTACTTTGAGTGGTTTAAAATTTGTAGATTAAAAATTAAAAAGGTCCTTGAAACTTCGGAGAAACGTTAATAACGCGTGCCCTTGACGATTTGTTTTTTTGGCCTTTACATCCAAAACACAACGATCGGAACGAGTTGAAACTTTCGCACGATATTCAAAAAGTTACGGACACGGGTTTGTCGAGTGATTTTGAAAATTTTCAGCGCGTTACGGAACTTTTCGAAAGGACGTGTTTATAGACGACGGAGCTCGTTCAGAATCGTATTTTCGGAGACAACGGTTCGTCATTCGGTATCAGATAAACATTATAAACAGTGCGCTTGATCAACAACTTCGGTGTCCCGCCCGAAGCGTAGTCGTCGCTACGTCAAATTACCCACGCCACGTATACCTACCTACCTACCTAGATAGCGATCCCGCGGATTTTCAAATTTTTATATCGTATTATCATAATAGGCAAACGGAACGTTAAAAAAAAATCCGATAAATCTGCAGTGTGACGACCGTAGGAAGAAGTATATACGAGGTGGAATCACCGCGAGGGAGCTGAGGGCGCACACTTATAACAAACAGTGTAACACGGTATAACCCGGCGGTGAACACACGTAGGGTCACGTATTCGTCAGCTGTCCACTATAAGAACGCGACAACGACCCCTATTTAATGTAACACGTAATGCGCGTGACGGCGATATTCACGCAGTTACGACGGTAAATAGCGACGCGGGGGAGTGCAGAAAAAATGATTCGTTTTTACTGGAAAAAGTGCCAAAAAAAAAGTGTAAACTCGAGTTCGGTAGGGACGGTTTATCGGCGCGGTTCGGACCCGCTACGCTCAGGATCTCGCCGTAGGTGTACGTGTTTTTTCGCAGCGACAAAACAAAGTTTTTTACGAATTTACTGAAAACAAAATGCTTACAAACGAGACGTGCGCTTTTAACTTTTCGGCCCGCGCGAAAACCGATTTTCAAGATCGCCGCCCGGTCCAGTTGACGCCGGCCCGGGGCCACGGACGTGTTGTGTTTCGGACGTCTGAAACAACCGTAGAATGAACTAATATCGATATATATACGTATTTTGGTGATTTTATTCAAAAATCGTCGAATCTAAACAGTTAAAACAAAAAGTACGGATCAAATCGTTCAAAAATGTTTTTTTACATCGAGTATACATCCTCCCCCCTCGTTGAATTACACATTTTCGAAAACGATTTACTTAAAACGTTTTTGAAGTCAATTTTTTCGCTTCGTCGACTATGGTTGGTACCGTGGTTAGGTATAGCAACAATTTTATACGTACATTTTATTTTTTTAGAATAAAACGGCACACGTCAAAAAGCCGCGATATTATACTGCGGCTTATGCAGCTCGTTATTCTCACTTTTCGTCCGCGGCAGACAGTAGACACGGTTTGTCAATAATATTGTCGATAGTTTTAGATTCTGAACGCATAGCAAAAGAAACGCATATCGATTTTACTTTGTTTTTTCCCCCTTTTTTCTGTACCTTTTTACGGATTACATACATAGAACCGCTTCAATCTCTACGCGAAATCCCTCCGGAATAAGGTAATTGAACGCAGCTGATGTATTGGTACGACCGACAACGTTTTTTTTATAAATATTCAATATTTTTCTCTTTGGTTACGTACACGACAACTATAGAAGCTATTATTATTTTTTGAAATGCTCCAAATTATAGAAGTTTTCGTGCATTACCGTACAGATAAGATGGTGAAATGTGTGAACGAAAAAATATGTTTTAAAGAAAATATATATGTATATAGCCGAATAGGCTAGGCAAGTTAACAACTTTCTTTAATCTGTTACGTTATAAAAATCAAAAGTTTAAGTCAAAAGGTAATTTATTAAAAATAAAATTTAACTAACAAAAAAAAAAATCAATCTAATTTAAAATGAAGATTCGCGTTATTAATTCACATGATTTTGAATGATTTTTCGTTCGCTTCGAAAAACAATTTTTCGTGTTTTCCTTTGAACTTTTCTTCTAAATATTTTTTTTTAAAAAAAAGTGTTTTTACTGATTGATGTCAACGTAGGTTAAATTAAAAGTTATTGAAAAAAAAAAAAAAGTTAATTTACTTCATAAAACTTAACTTTTAACGAGTTTTAGTGCCGAGTGTTGGTAACATAACAGTTTGGTAAGTTTTTTTGAGTTTTTGGTCGATCTCCGCGCGCCCACACCGTCCGTCCTGTGCACACTCAAACGCGTGACCTGTAACGATTTAACGGAATTTTTTACGTTTTTGAAAATCGTTTACAGGCCGTGTTGGTTAGTGGATAATTTTTAACCGTCGACATCAGACGAAAATTCAGTCGTTGAAGCACAAGTTCTCGACCCTTTCCTCCCTGACACCGTCGAAAATTTCCGTTCGATTGGGACGCTACGGTTTAAGCCTGTGTGATCACCTCGGCCGTCACAATCCGAAATCGTTCTCTCTGTGCGCTAGAAACTTAGTGTACAGTTCACTTTTTAAAGTTATGAATCTGATGGGTTCGTCGCAGTTCTCCGCGCGGAATCTTCTCTTCGACAACTCGTTCTTTGCGAGTCAATATTCGCGTTATATTGTCGCGAATTCGGTCTCACCAGGGTTTCTTCCGGACGTTTTCATACGGCGTTGTCGTTTTTCTTTCCATACCGTTTTGATAACTCAAAAGGCGTCACAAGCCTGCTGTTTTTTTCCCCATATCGTATTGCACAGGTCGTACAACAAATTAACACGATTCCAAACGCTCGCAAAATCATTTCGTTCGCGCGTCGATGATCGCGTCGATACTCCGCGCGCCGTGTGACTCGGCTATAATATTACTCTGCGCGTATACGTTCCGCTGTCCGTTTTTCTCCGCATAAATTACATGTTATTTATAACTTTTTTTTTTTCACGCCACATTTCGTCTGTACGAATTTTATTATAAATCAATATACGTATATATATATTATTTTCGCGTATACCTAAACTATATTACCTGCGATTTTTTTTTTTAAATTTGTTTTTTTTTTTTTTACACAACCGGAATATCCTCGACGTTTTGAGCGTACGCAGCAACACACCTGTAGATTATATTAAAACGTACATGTATATATAAATTTTATAAGTACAGGTATATGTGTCGCAAAGTAAAATATTGTAAATATTAAATCAATATACAAGTATTTGTACACGCTCAAACCATTTTTACGGCCGTCCCGGCTGAATCGATAAATCCGCGTACGATAATTCGTTAATTGTACAAAACGATGTACCGACTTAAAAACGACGCTTAATACGCTCCTCGGCGATTGCCCGTGTACACTACTATTACAAGTACTCGTTTATTTTTCTATATTATTTTAACGTACCTACTTTTTCCTACCCACTCGGAATTCTGCAGATGAATAATTTAGATAAGACACTGCTATATTTAGCTGGTAAACTGTTATTATCATACTGTTGGCTTCCTATTTCCGAACGCCGTTTACGAAATCGCACGGAGAAAGTGTACAGGAATCGAGAAAAATTTTGGTACACAGTATACAATATGGACGTTTTACAAACGATAATATTACGTACGGCGTGATACAATAGTGTCTCAAATTGATTTTATCATTTTTCCGCTAAATATAACAGCTAACATATTGAGCGTTGATAATTTGGAATAAATATTTCGAAAACGTTACGCGGTTCTCGCCAGATACGATTTTAGTTTTTTTTTTTTTTTCCAATCTTTGACACGAGCAACGTATTTTTATAAAAGGTCAATTTCAAAAGTCGATTCCCGATATTTTAGGTTCGTCGCGACGTTCATACGAAATAATTTCATGTTAAATACAGTTATGTCTCATATGTAGTACGTATGTTTTTTTGAGAATAATGAATATAGTGTAGGGTTTTTTTACAATAGCCGTGTACCCTGCAAAAAAATCCTTCGCACGCTTATGACAGGTACCTACTAAGAATAATTATAACACTACATCAGTCTCGTAGAAATTGAAATATTCAGTGTTTCTTCACAGGAAAATTTTTTGAAAAAAACACTTAATTTGCACTTGTGTGTAGGATCCGTTTTATATGTATAAATATATACTCACGAAACCGTTTTGCAAAATCAATTCTATCGAATATTTTAAACACTTAATATCGCTATATCAGATTCAAACAGGTTCTACAGGCGTCACTTCTATTTTATACCTATATTAAATACCGTTCACGAAAGTAGCTTGTTCATCAAAATTCCGTGGTTCTTATAATATATTTATTAGCTTAACACTCGTAGGTATCAAAACGGTTGATGAATATTATAAAATAATATAGAAGTTTCGGTTAAAGATCTCTAACCAACTATATTACGTATTATATTATAGGAAATCGAGTTTGAAATATTGTAGAAATAATTAAAATTCAAGTATTCAAATCGAATGTATAATATAATTTAATGATCAAAAACGTTTTTTTTTTTTTTTAAATAAATAATATTATAGTATGTACGGTAAAATAGTTTACATTGGGTACACGAATAATTATAATATATTTTATCACGTTTTTTTTTTTTTTTCAATAAAAATCAATTTCAGATATATTCTAACATAGCGTAAAACAAATATACCTATTTATATCGATATTTTATTCGTTATTTTTATTTTATTTTTTATGGTGCTATAAACAGTAAAAATCTAAACGTTCTTACAAAAAAATATTTACGACCATTGATGAAAAATGTAATCAATATTTTTCTTTTAAATTGAAAATTATTCACGAACGATTCTCGAAAATCGGTAAAACCATTATTTTTATATTCAGATATTATATAATGCAAAAAATGGTCATATCAACAACTGTCATTCTTACCAAAATAATTCCTTCACTCATCGAATAACAGCAGTTCAGCTGGTTTCACATGTTTGTTCTTAGGTTGTTAGTTGTTACCGTTTTTAGACTTAGTAATGTTGATATTTAGAAAAAAGCAATTCATTTTTTTTTTTTTTTTTTGACTTTCCAACAATTAAAAACGTATTGTTTTGAAGTTTAATAATAATAGAAATGAATATTAATAGAAATTTTTATTTTCATCAGTTAGAAGACCCATATGTTTATACTACGCCTTATTTGAGTTATTTCATTAAAAATACCACACTTTAATTACGTACTCGGTATTCGAAAACTGTTCTAGAAATTGTTGAAAATTTTTTCGTCCATGCTGTTGTTATTTGTTAATTTTTAGCCAATCAACCTATAGAAACTATACGTAAGACATGATGTGAAAACTGTGAATTTTTTTATACGCATCTTTTTCAAAATAAAACGAAAACATTTAAGACAGTATAATATAATTACTGTTGAGTTACATGAAACACTGATTTTAAATTGATTGATTAAAGAACGAAACGTCTATATAAAACTGAAGCAAGTTCACCCAAACCGAGACACACCCGATCCAACCCACTCCAAACTTCTAAATACTCACAACCTGTACAAAAAATGTACACTTTATGTAAATAGTAAAGAGCCACACTGATCTGAATGACAAATCCTAACTCTGATTCAAGTTTATAAATATACACACCATCCAGAATAACAAATGTCAAAATAATATTTACTGTACTTTCTTACTCCATTTAAAAAAAAAAGTACCTATTCTACTTTCCGTATTTATGATTGCGTTGTATACGTCCACGAATCGTTGTAAGACAATACGCATATTACAATACATCAGTATAGCGAACATAGATTTTACCACTTAAAAAAAATATACTTGGAGACTGTACGCGTTTTAACCGAACACATATTTTCGTTCGCTTACTTATTACTAATTACACTGAAAAAAAAAAAAATATTCCAATAATCAAAACATTTCTTTCGTCATAACTATGAGTATACTTATTGGCGCACATTATGTGTTGGCCGCAAAATTTACACGTCGTGCAGCCGTCGCTATTAGTGAGAATTATTAATTTTCTCACGCCATTCGTTTCGTCTGTTCTTTTCCGCGGATATTTTTGTCGCTATTTTTATTGTCGTTTTCTCTGTCTTTATTACTTGTTTATTTTGCCGCAACGAAATCGGAAAATGAAGTTTACACACTCGGAACTATTGCAAGATATTGTCGTTTATAGTTTAACCGTTTTCATTTTGGTGACCACGTTGGGAGACTTATTGTTTTCGATGTACAAATTTCGGTCGCTGACCAAACGTAAGTAAACCGCCAAGTGAGTCAAAACTGAAAAACAAAACCAAATTTAAAAAAAAAATGCTTCATTTGAGATACACAATCTAAATCCACAGATTTCCAAAAAAATTTTTAAAGCATATTATGTATGTTGTACATGATGTTGACCTTGTGTAATATTGTGTACAAGTTTTGGCTAGTTCCGTCCGATTATTTTAGAAGCGGCCAAAAACTAAATCGATTACGTCAAAAAAAAACACGTTGTAGCCGTCATTTTTAACGTTGTTCTTCGAATTTCACTTGGTTTTTTTTTATTGTAACTTTTCCAATTCAAGAAAAAAATTTCGAGATCCATCAACGTACAATTAGAGTCCAAAGACCTATCATTAGAGGTACACTGAACGTATAAAAATCGGAGAATTCCTCATTATAAACCCTTAAAGTTGTTCACAGATAAATAGAAAAAAAAAAAAAGCCGGGATGACTCTAGGTCGCGTGGGTGGTTTTATGGTTCGGAAGTCGTGGTTCAAACGCATTATCTGAAAGCAACGGTAAATAATAATTGCTTTAAAAAATACGATTCCGAGCGAGCTCAGTTGTCTACGTACACGTCCTGGTGAAGACGAATTTGACAACAAAAACTTTTATCAAATCTGTATCTTTCCTGTTTTAGTATTGTGTAAAGATTTCAGCCTGGTCGGATGTTTATTTTGGACGATCGAAAAATCGATGTGTAAATTACACGTTCCCCGAAATAGTTCCCCCCCCCCTCCAATAAGCGATACACGGCCGTCCGGAATGTCGAATTTAACGACAAACAAACAACTTCGAACGGAAATTGCGTGAAACAATTTTCTGAACTGTTTGAACGCATAATACGTGATACCATGTTGTTTAGAACGTAAAGCTTCGAGAATTAAACTTACAAACCAGAGGTTTTATGGAATAATAACCGCGTGAAATTCGAAAATTTCAAAGTTCTCCCTCGAGAACGATCGTGAAATCTTAAACTCGTACCCGTAACCCGGATCAAATCTCTCGATTCGCGTCCGTCTTTCGGCGTACCGCACGTTTTAGATTGGAGCAAAAAAAAGGTCGTTGCGAAAACCATGTACCGACCGATAGGGTAAAACTTTTTAAATTTTTTCTCCTCACTCCGATCCTCCCGCAGCAGCCGCGGACGGGTGGCCGCCGGCCGGCCGCGACCGACCGTGTCGGGAAATCCGGCCGCAGCACTCCTGCGAGAATTGCGCGGACCACCAACACCAGCACCAGCAGCCGGACGGCACGGCGGCGCCGACGGGCCAATGCCGCGACTCGCCGATAAAGTCCCTGTTTCACGTCGGCACCTGGGTCAGGGTCACGGTGCTGGTCGGACTGCTCGCGGTGCTCGTGTACGTCTGCATGGCGTGCGTCGTGAAGGGATACGCGTTCAAGGCGGTCTACCGGAATCTGCAGGCCAAGGAGTAGTAGTTGGCGCGTGTTCTCGTTGAATTCTGTAGCCGTTGTACAATAAAGTGCGGGGCGCGCGATCGTCCTCTCTTCTTTATCCTTCGTTTCGGATTCTGAGCGAGGCGTCGGCGACGTGCGCGCGTGTCCGATAACGGCGTTGTTTTTTTACTTTTTCCGCTCCGATTTTGACGAACGGGGTTAATATCGGGACGGTACTGACCGACCGTCATGCGAAACGTTTTACCACGACGTTTGTGAGCCGTGTTCGACTTTTTAAAATGGTCGTACACGTTTGACGAGATCGTACCGCGGAAACGTCGATCGGTTCCGATTCGGTTTTGAGTGGAAGCCGCGTGGAACTTTGAAGTCTCCGGGCGGCCGCAGTTACGGCGAACGCTTTTTGTATGTACACGCGTCGGTTTTGGTTTTGTTCTTCCGTGGACGCCATTACTATAGTAGAATCGCCGCGGCTGACCTAATTTTTAACGAGCCTGAAAAGATAAATCCCGGGATGGTGCTCGAAACGTTTTTTAACATTTTGATCACTTTTGGAGGAGAAAACGAAAATGTCCAGTTCGGCTTGAAAATCGCGTAATGTACGCCATCGGGACGGGGTGAAACGAGATCATACCGCTGAACTGACTTTGAGATCGTTGTTTTTGAGGGCCTTAACACTTTTTGAACTTTACGCAGTCATTATTCCAGAAAACCTCTTTCTACGTTTAAGTCTCGGAATGCAATCTGAACAAGACAGTTTTACATAATACGTGGTTAAACAATTTGGAAAATTGGTTCACAAAGTTTCGGTTAACAGCCGATTATTTTGTCGTCGAACTCGCGTCATTCCGACCGGTCGTCTCGTATCTCTTATACCGCGGGGGAACAAACATAATCACGGGGAACGTTTTTCTTTACACGTCGGTTTAGAGACGTTTTCGATCATAACGTCCAAAATAAAGATCGGAAACCTTTACATAAAACTGAAATTGGAAGTATACAGATTTGATAAAAGTTTTTATTGATTTTTGTCATTGTTTTTACAATGACGTTTTTTTTTTTTCTTTCCGTGGGCACTTTTAAGGGAACGCTCCCATTTTTAGTACCTTCCAGTAGAAGGCCTTTGCTCTCCAGTTGCATTGTGCATTGAGCGGTCTCAAATTTCAAAAATACAAAAAGTAACCATAAAAAAATAGGTAAAATTTGATCAAAAACGTTAAAAAAAACCGCGATGTTTTTCGACATAATCGATTCAGTTTTTTCGCCAAAATAATAAACTATAGATGAAACGTTTACTCAATGTGGACAAGTTTCGTTCGAGTTTTAAATGATTTTGAAAATTTTTGAGCTTAGTATACATGTAGAAGATATTAAAAAATTAAGAAAATCCACTGTCACAAAATTTATTTTTAGTCGTTTGAAGCCGAAAAATGGTCAAAAATTAGTCATACCTCTGGCTTGTTTTTAGAAAAAAAATTCCGTTAGTCACACAATACTGTTATTTGACAATAGAATTTAAAATAATACACGAACGTAAATCGGTGTAATTTATGGCTATAACACGCATGAAATCACGCACTATTGTGCAATTGATACCTACTAAAAACGTAAACGAACAAATCTAACTAATTATAATTTACGCATAGTAATTTTCTGAGAAGAATATAACAATATTATTCTTCTCGGAGAATTGATACCCGATTTTCGATTCCGGACGATGACGATATCATACTACTATCGAATTTTTCCGTTAGTTTTTCAATCCTGCACCAACTTTCGAGTTGACATTATATAACGGACGCC
Source organism: Hormaphis cornu (assembly GCA_017140985.1). NCBI lineage: Eukaryota > Metazoa > Arthropoda > Insecta > Hemiptera > Hormaphididae > Hormaphis > Hormaphis cornu. The sequence continues at coordinate 20,136,621 of CM029361.1, forward strand.
GAAAAACGAGGCGGTAATCAATGGTGATAATCCGACAAACATCAAACGTTTTTTTTTATTTTTTCGAAAAAAGATGATCGTCATTTTAAAGTCGTTATACTGTTTGTGTTTACCTCCAGTTCGTATGTTATTGTATTTTTTGAAACAAATATGTTTTGTCGAAAATGTGTGTGCGAATTTTCGGAACCGCGCGCGAGACGTGGGACGACGATGTACGCCGTTTCGAAGAGTGGGTCGACAATCGGACGGGCACGAGCGGCACACGGGAAACACGCATCGCGCGCTTCCGTTTTCCGCGATTTTTTTTTTTTTTGTTTTTCCCACCGGCGGCCGTTACCGTCGTTTGCGCCGGTACGTCGCGTCGCGGCCGTCTCCGCGCGGCGGCGTCTCCGGCGGCCGCCGCCGCCGCCGCCGCGGTTACGTGCGCGTCGCGTCGTCCATTGGACGCGGCCGCGGACACGCCCACCGTCGGGCCGCGTCCCCCTCCCCACACGCGCGCACACACCGCGCCCGGCCGAAAGAGACGATACGGCGCGCGCGCGCGCGATACCCGCCGCCGCCGTCCGCAGTGTCGTTCGGGCGCGCTTACCGGTCGGTCCGTCGTCTCACACACCCGCATCCGCGCGCCGCTCCGACGGGACGTCGCCCGCCCCCGCGTCGACGGTGATAATATTATCGTTGTACGCCGAACCGCGCGCGCGCGCGAGCGCCCAAACTCGCCGCCGACGACGAGACACCCGCGCGCTCGGCGTCCCGGCGACTCGCACTCGCATCGCCGCCGCCGCACGGGTCGACACACACTCTACTATTGTCCGCCGGACGCGCGCGCCTGACCGCTTCGTTACGTAAAGACCTTTCGCAGCCGTTTAAATCTCGCGACGAGATGTCCGTCTGATTTTCGTCTCGTTATTCCTCTCGCTGTCGTCGCGGTGTCACCACCACCGTCACGTCATGCAACGTCGTTCGCGCAGTAGCGGCCGCGCCGGCGGGCCCGACGACGCACCCGGCCGCGAAATCGCCGCCGTGCGAAATCTCCGATAGAGAAAAAAAACAAACAATAATCGCCCGGCGCGTTTCCCCCGCGTGATATCCTCCGGACGCCGCGCAAAAACGTGATCGCACAGCGAGCCCGGCCGTCACCCACCCCGTCGTCCGCATGTCCCGCAGGAAGCAGTCCAGACCGGTGAAGGTCCTCGAAGACGAGGAAGAGCTGCTGCTGTGCTGCGGCAGCGACGCGTCCTGCACCGCCGCGCCGGCCGCGGTGGCCGTCGTCAACGGACACCGCCGCCGCCGCGCATCTTCGACGGCGTCCGCTCGGCGATTCGACGAAGACGGTGAGTAGCGCGCGTCCGAGTTATAATATTACCACTGTCGTGTTTACAGCGTTTTCTGTTATTCGAGTTAACGAGTTTCGCACGGGTTCGCACATCACCCCACGATCTCACCACTCTAACCCCGTCGGACTGCGGGGAAACGCGTTTTTCTTGCAGTAGCGATGTTCGATTTTTTACCCGCCGCGCCGATAATGTGAATAAGATAAACGCGTGTAGGTTCGATCATGTACACACCTACACAAAATTAAAAATCATAAAAAACACCCGGTATTCGTCTGCACGTCTGTCGTCACATTTGGGTTGATGCACAAGACCGCGAGATACCCGTGCGTACACAAACGAGGATACCTACTGTTATCGTAACGGTCTGCAGATGCTCAGTGTATTTTTGTAATTCACCGCGAGATTTGAAAACTTGCGGTAAACACCTTGACGTTTATTGCGCATATATACTATTATTATTGTTATACACGGTTGTAGCACCGCGCAGTTCATATTTCTAACTTATAATCGTACAACTGTTGTTCGAACTCCGTATACAACTCATAATGTCCCTCTGACGACGTTTGTTTTTCATCGCGAGTTTATTCGTTTTGTCGATAAAATATACTCTCTGTGTACACGTGTAAATATTTTCGTCGTGTAAGCCGCAGAGTATGTGTATTATCTGTAAAAATTATTATTTGTTTTTAAAAAAAACACACGGTTTCGATTCGAGGTATATAATTCGTACAACATGTCGTCGTGGCGTTTTCGTACATTGTTTGTTCTCCATACCTCGATATTGGCGTTATAACAAACATTGATAATATTATTACACAATATAGTTGTAGGTATACTGTTTTATATCATACATATATAGATAACAACATTATTATGTTGCGATGGAGCCAGTTTAAAATTTTTTTCCGAAATAAAAATTCAAACATCGAGTGTATTACAAGTGTAAGGCACGGGTTTGATTTTCTCTCTTGTTTGACATTTTTAAATATTTAGTGTACCTAAACATCGGTACAGCGTGTTGTGTAATTTATGTAGTATTTTTCAAAATAGATTTAACACTATCGATTATTCGCGCGCCGTTATATACTTAAAAAAAATAATTGTATCGTATTATACTTACACGTATGATGTACAACAAAAGCAAAAACTACGTATTATTTTTCTCACATAATTTTGGTATGTAATTTTCGCCGTATTATACGTATATATATAGTTGTAAACAGTGTATAAACTCGCGCGTGACTTTATTGCTATTCTCCGTCCGTTTTAGCCGCGCGTGTTACAACACCAAATATCGTTAGTGCGACCTATGTATTTTCTTATGTTTTGTTGTGCGCAGATCGATAAAAATATACGGCAGCTGCGCGATAGTCTTACAAAACTATAAAAAACGATTACCGCAATTTGTGCGTATGATATTTGACAACGACGTCGTATCTGACAAATTTTTTTTTATCTTCATCATCTTGCACGTAGTACGTTATATTTTCCCCCGACGCATCGTCTCGAATTTTAGACAGGCTTAATCCGTTCGTAATTTTATTTTCAATTCCGGAAAAAAAAATCGAAATACCGCCGATAGGAAATTCGAAAAAATTTTTTATTTCATACGTTTCAGCGGTACAGTTCAAACGCGCTTGTACTTTCTATAGAATGTCCGATTATCGTGTTTTATCTTTTTCGGCGGCTGCTGTAACGTGCGGCAATATTTTTGAGTATCCGCGTTTTACGCAGTTTCGGCCCAAAGTCGTTCAACTCTCGAAACGAATAAAACGGACTGATGAAAACTCCGTGCGTACTCTACGCAAGATTGGCATTTGTTCAAATTTACCCAATGATGTCGTACGCAAAGTGTTCTCGCCGTATTTATAATTCTGCCGCAGTTGTTATATCCGTGGCGGTGTGTTCAATTTTTTTGTAGATGAAATTTGTGTTTACTTATCGCGTACAGAGTTCTACGTTATAGCGAAACAAACACGAGATGTTTTTAATTATTATAAATATAGGAATAATTTATAACTTTCGACATAAAATGTGTGTTAATTACGTTTGTTCAAACCGTATCGAACGCTTTCGTATTTGACGCTGCAGGTACGATAAACTTTGTAATCACTGCTACAACGTACGTGAATAATAAATAAATGAATATTGTTTATGATGGCGCGCGTCTCTCTCGAAACAAAAGTTTTGTCGTTTTACATTTGCGATGGTTTAATATTTAATGTACGCGCCGCCTAAACGACGCGTTTTGCTATACGCAGGTAGGTAAATGATAAAATGTTTCCAATCTGACAGTTTCGAGGGCGTACGAAAAAAAAGAAGAAATAATAGAGAACAACAACGAGTGCGAGTCGTACTTATAGCAGCTTACTTATAGCGTACTTATTGTCGTACCTATAGCAGAAATCGGAAAAAAAAAACACAAATATCTACACACCTTTAACAACTGTTTACGTGTACGCTGCGAGTCGGGACGGAAAGACGTGTTTTGAACGACCGCGATTTTTGATACCAAATGAGGGTGGTATTTACTTCGAACCGACAGACTAAACAGTCGTATGGAAAAATTTCTTCGCCGTGTTTTTCAACGAAAAAATCCAACGGAATGACATCGAGCGACGACACAACAACAATATACGTATGACCGAATAAAAAACAGTTTTCAACGTATTCCGCGCTCTACGGTCCGAATAAAAATAACGTGTTCTCCTCCTGCAGTGCAGTAAAAATTCGTTTTCCGTTTTTTGTTTTTATGACGTTTACGACGCTCTCTCCAAAGGCACGGCAACAATAACGACAACAATAAACCGCCGCGCGGTGGCGAGTTAATAATAAAAAAAAACGACGCTCGCGCATTTTTTATTCGTTTCTACACACACACACATGTGTGTATGCTGTTGTTATCATATGTAAAAATAGTGGGCCACATATATATATCATCCGGAGAAAAGAGGCAAAAATTGGAAAACGCGAAAATTACGACTCGGCCGTCAAAAATCCGTACGATATTGTACCACCGCCGCCGCCGTGTGTCCTATTTGCGTTATTCGTCCCGAGGGAGAACGCGGGCGCGCGTGTGTGCCGAGCCGAAGCTAACCGCCCGGCTTCATCCCGCTTGTTTTCGCCGCCGGTTTGCCGGGAAACGTCCCGCAGATTTCTTTGCCGTTTTTCCCGCTACAAGAGTGGTTACCGTCTGTGAGCGTGCACATAGGGTCACCGTTTTCTCTATATTTTCGATATATATATATACGTGTAAATAAACGACGACGAGGGCTGCGAGAGCTGTTTTCCCACAGGACTCGTTTTTATATTTTCGGACTTTTATGGATAACACACCGCGGTCACTGCCGGACCCCCGCGCGACGAGAATATACGAGTATAAGAAATATCGTGGGACTTTTACAATAATAATAATAATGTATAGGTGCGGAGGAAACGGCCATCGGTCTTTATTACAACAACCCCGCCGTAGTATATCATAATATTATATTACGTTTATATAAATATTGTTGTGCTGTACAGCTCGAACATATTTTATAGCGCCTCCGTTTTTATTCGTTTTTATATTTTTATTCGCAGTAACGTCTCACTCTATGCCGCCGAGACGACGACTCGTACGCGAGCCGCGCGCGAATATAAAAAAACTCGGGATCGATCCGGGCGGCGCGGGTAGTTTGACGCAGCGGCTGGCCGGCCGGGTGGGTGGATGGGTCGCTCGTTTAGGAGTCGATTTTGCGTCCGAAAGCACAACAGCGACGGCGGAATCGTCAAAACACGGTTCCGAGCGAGCTGTCTGCGGCAAAAACCAAACATAATCCAGATATACTCCGTCCGAAAACTCGGAGAATCCGCGCACATAAAGAATATCTGTGTTTCAACGACGCGTGAAAATTTCAACACGTTTTTCCGTGCACGTTCGGAATCCGCTATTGGACAGATTATTTCGATTTTTTCAGACAGGAAAAGTTTTACAGGACATGTCTTTACGTTCTTCACATTTGTGTGAGGTACGAATGTTTTTTTTCGAAATCTTTCGTCGAACAAAGCACAAAACAAATAGAAATTTTTTGAAAATTTCAGCTCGAAAATTTTTAACGCCACTCGGACCGATCTAATTTGTTATTGTGCACAAAAGTTTCGGCTAGTCCCGTCTATCGTTTTGCAACATGTGAAATCGATCGTGACAAAAAAAAAACCACGTTTGCCGACCGTTTTTTATCGTTTTTGGTCGACCTACTTTTTTGATTACGACTTTTTCAATTTAGAATTTCAGACCCCTCAAAGTACATTTCATCAGAGGTGTCGAATCGGAGCGTTAAAAGTGTTCACAGAGAAACGAAAAAAAAACAATACAGTCGTCGCTGACGCTCAGTATCTAAAAGATTACTGTCGAGACAAGGAGCTGAGGTCTTCGTTAAAAATCTTCGTCATACCGCGGTCGAGTGGCCTATCGTGGAACACTGTGAATTATATAGAATCGTGTATTTCGACGAGCGGAACGTAAAGGTACTTTAAAGTTGACGGTAGAGAAGGGTATCAATTTGAAAAGTGACGAGGTTACGGGAACGTCGTCGGCGGCGTTCACATAACGAGTCAATTTATATGGAGCACAGTCGTGAGGAGAGAACGGGTAATTCTTAACTTGCAAAACTCGGTAATTTTCTCGGGACCCTCTCAAACTGACGTCCGTCATTAACGCCCGCACACGTCCCAGACAACCGAACCATTCTGACTATATAAGGCACAACAAGGAGACTCGACGGGGATATGGTTTGAATTCATGTTGGCTTTTCCTCTGTAGCAAGACCTAGAGTTCTGTGACACAAGTTGTGCGGTCTTTTACGGGAACGACGGGAAGGGATCGGAACGAGGAAAAAGACCGCGGCGAATTGAAGTCGATTGAAGGGAGCCGTTGATGGAATAGACGAATAAAATTGGATAAGAACTCTTCTGCAGGTGCAGTAGCGGTCATGAAATCGCACTTATCGATGTTCGGAGAGACGAACCGAGGTGTTTCCCCCGTTTATAGCGAATTCAATCGAATCATTTTGGAGAGCTTTACAGCCATTGAGAGATTTTTAGTTTTCATAAACATCTTATTAAATATCAGCTTGAATAGGTAGGCTATCCTAGTATCTTCGGGGATGCAGCGGGCACTGATCTTACGCGTGACTTTGTTACATATTTTGTTGTAGCGACTGCAGTATTTTTTCCAACAAAATTGTAACCGGTATTACAATGTGTTTAAACAAACGTACATCTAAAGTTACAACTCAAAAGTATAACTATTTTTTTTTGGCGTCAAATCTGTCGTAGAGAACAATAGTATAATTGAAACTTTTAAAAATAAAATTTTTCGATTCCTATTTTAAGTTTCTTTGTTCGTTTTGCGCCGAACAACCTACGGTTACGGTCGCTGCAGACCGCGGCACAAAAAACGACGATAAAGACGTTTTTGTGAGTAATTTTACGTGTCTGAACGCAACTATTATTATTTTTCATTTTTTTTTTTTTTTAATAAACAACTTTTATTGTAACGCAAATTCATCTTTTAACGTGCAACCACTACACTTTACGCGACTCGTCCATCCCATCTGTGTTTTTAAAATCGTATTATAAATCGCCAGTTTTTGATGATTATTTTTATTCCTGCATTCACACCCGCTACATACGTATCAGACAGACCATAGGTATACGGCTCGATTATGTTGCATTATTTTAATCGATAATACTACTCCTTAAAGACGTGTATATCGGCGAACAGTTTTCTGAAATGGAAATTTTGAAAAAGCGCGCCAGAGTATTGAACGGATTGAACGATTGGCTTTATGTGTATACTCGTTCCGATTTCTCGGCATCGTGTTTCGGGTTTTGCGCGAGCTGCTTAGGTATTATAATATAATATCAATACGCTTCGAGTATAATATTATAATAGTAATATATGTGTACACACGTAATGTATACGGCGCGGTAGCCGAACAAAAACGACCGAACTGATAAAAATTGTATAAAAGTATGTATGTTATTATAATGATTTCGCTCGTGTACGAAAAGAGAAGAAAAAAAATCCATTCGATTGTTACCGGACAGACTGTGACATAAATTTACATGTCCGACGTTCGTACGTATATACAGTCGGCGAACCGAGAATTTGTGGAATTATAATAATATTCATAAATCAATCAATTTCGGCGACTGCCGCGCGGAGACAACAATAGTAGTACACGAACACATTATCTCTGATGCGGTAGCGACAGAAGAATAATATAATTCCCGCGATATTATTATAAACGTTTTTTTTGAAATTTTAATACGGTGTACCAGTTTTACAATATTATTGCGCGTACATAATTGTTTATGCACATAATAATATTATTATAATAATAATACGGCTTGAGGACTGTTGCTGCCATCGGCGTATCGTAACAGTGTAATAATAATACCTGTGCGTTCGACTGCGGTTGATGTGTGTGTCTCTCGTCGAAAGAAGAATAACCGTCTCGGAGGAAGACTCGTCGATGCGCGCGTATTTTTTTCGTTTTTCAAAGCGCATTATTTTTACACCGGCGGCGCGATAATTTTCCACGTTTCCGGTGTGTAAAAACAAAAATAAAAGACGACAATTTTTTTTTTTGCCCGAACAATGGAACAAAAAAATTATTATTATTATTATATTAAACGCGCGTTCAACACGTACCTGTATAGGTACACATCGCGAGCGTTTATACAGCGGGATGACTCGGCGATTTTCATTCATAAAAACGTCGACGCCACACCGCTATAAAAATAAAATGTTGTGCGCGCGGTGGTCTACATATCGTATTATTATAACGTGCGGCGGATCTTTTCCGGAAAACCGATTTATTGGTTATTTTTTTTTTTTTTCGTCTACTTTTTATTCCACGTACCTGTTATTATTATTATCACTACTATACATAACAGTTCTATATACGTATATATTGGATAATACGAATCGCGTCGTTGTTTCCTCTCTCGAGCGCGCGCGCGTACGCGTTTCATTCATAAAAATAAGAATATCGTGGGAGTTTTCGTCTCGTTTTTTGTAATTTTCGTTTTTTATCCATTTCACACTCTCGCACGCCTCCCGGCCCGTCGTTTATTGGAATTAAAACGCTCGCGCACACCGGAAAAAGGTGAAAAAAATATATATATATGTATAATAAACGTGTGTAAACTGTAACACTGTGTTAATATTACGTATAAAACGCATTACGGTTATAGTTAGTCGTCGTCGTCGTCGTCGTCGTCGTAGGCCGTTTTGTTTTTACTACGGAAAAACGACGACCGTATGTCGTGGTGGTGGTGGTCACGCACGGATCTCGTCCGCGCGACCGGGAATCGATTAACGCGCGCGAGTGACGTCGGCGGGTGGGTGGGTGAAGGGGAGCGTCCGATACTGCAGAGATTTCATCGTATTGTCTTTTTTCCGTCAGATTCTAATTTTCTTTTTAGGCCAAAAAAAAAAACATATTTTTGCAGCACACACTCAACGACGGAACTCGGTATCGATATAATATTGTTTTGAACTCGCGCCCGTCGGTCACGTTTTTTGAAAGAAACGAGACTCTGAAACGCGAAAAAATTTCCCGGCCGTACCACGCTAATCATTTTTCTGTTCTTCGCCGAATTAATCTGATACGCACATCAAAAAACACTGTGGCGGATCCACGGGGGTGTCCTCGGGTCCCGATTGAATCTGAATTTTGATATTCTGTCAGAAAATGAGGTTACGGTTAGGCAGAAATTTTTTGGACTCGTCGAGATCCTAGATCCGCCACTGCGCGACCGTAACATTAACAATACGCGTTTATACTGGTTTCGATTTTTCTCGCCCACCTAACACGTAATAATTATAAATGTAAACTGATATGACACGGGTGGGTGGACAAACTCAAACGAACAATAAAGAACATCAACGAGACTCGGGGGGGTGTGTGCTTTGTATAATAAAGAACGCTGCTAAATTTTGAAATGACGAATAAGGGAATTTGTTATGATGTGCTTCAATATCATTACGAACGATATCCTAAATCGCATATAACATTATATAACGTTATAAACATAAAGTGATTGTCCATTTGTGCAGCGCTCAAACCTGCGATACCTGCATATAAAAAAATGTTATTTTTTACTTCGTTGACCATTTTCTCCTCGCATTTTTGTGATGGAAAACGCTTATTGTGTGTACGGCACTCCCGAAATGCGGTTAACGGTTTGACGTTTTTTTTTTTACCTGTAAAAGCGTACAATGATTATTATGTCCACCCGCATCTTTTTAATGTACACAGAGGCAAACATTTTAACGAGCATTTTTTATCTTTTTTTTTTTTGTCGCTATATTTTATTTCGTCGTCGTGTATAACCCGCGATTTAGCCGTACGAATATTTATTTTAAATATTATGCGTTACATACATATGATAATATGTGTACCGATATAAATGTATTATATTATGTGTGACGCGTAAACATGATGGCACGGCTATCGTGGGAATGACGACGACGCTGTTTTTTTAATTAATTTTTTTTTTTTTTTTCCATATTATTTTACTTCATCGCGTACGCAAATTACGATAACATAAGTATTACATTCATTTTATCCGATTAATTAAATTCAATCATATTCGTTATTTCGTCCAACGTGTCAGGAAAACGTGCAGTGTTATCCCCGTTTGATATTTATTTTTTTTAATGAATGAAGAGAGAGAGGTACATGCCGAACGTATATTATAAAACCTATAATTGTGCCGCCGGTTGTCGCTTTTTCGCGTTTCGTTTAATATTCATTCAAAATTCCACACACTATACCTACTAGGTATATAACAACATCATTATCATCATTATTTACCGAGTGTATCGTAATAATGTTACACGAGTGTATTATATCCTGACCCGGCCTTGCCCGTATACATAATAATTTTCAAAATGTTTGCAAAATGTATACAATTTATACAGTAGCTTTTGAGTGAATAACGAAAAATCAAGTTCGACGAAACAGACTACGTATAGTTGTTACATATGGTGTGTGTTGAATTTCAAAAAAATCCTACCGAAAATAACGTTTTTTTGTTTTTACCCCGCTCTGGAACAGTTGCGAAACCCGTGCGCACGTATTATATTACTACTACTTACCTGTCAAATTTCATACGTCAAGTGGATTTTTCGTGTAAAAGAAAATACCGCGCTCTTTTATGCGCATAGATAGATGTTATATTTTTGAACATTTCTGACGCGCGTTCAGACAACTTAGATTAAACGATATTATTTTGTGCATCCAATTCAGTGCGATATTCTCGCCCTTTGTTAATTTCGAACGTTTGAATTCTCTGCGACGACTTTAATTAATCCGCGCGGGTTTACTTTTTGGGCGGTCGTAATAATATATGACGCAAAGAAATTTGTTTATTTTCAACAACACAGCCGTGTTATTATTACTCTCCGTCGCTACTACTGCAGTCACCCACATACGCAAATCGGAGTAAAAATTTTTTGGGAACGCCATAACCGTTTTATACCGTTTAGATTTTATACCACGTCCCCGCCGTCTACTCAGTAGTATTTGCAGCTCGCGTATAGAAGGTATACAATGTGAAAGCGATGTTTTGTACGCAAATAAAAACCGAACAATGCGTTTACGAACAATATTGAAACGTTCAACAAATCGTCGGTCCACTGCGCGCTATCTACTTTTTTTTATTGTGTTATTATTTAAAAAACCACGATAGACATAATATTGTTTTATACATAATATTACACTACGAACCAATAAGTGTCAATAACTATCGGTTTCGGTACATTGTGTAAACCTATATATATATATCATTTACCGGTTAACATATTAATTATACGCGTAAGAAACAAACTAATCGCCTATAAAATAACCAAGTATAGCTCTGGTATTACTAAGCGACCAGCGTTTCTCACCTGTTTCATGTCCACTGTATTTTGGGTATCTCGCGTTCACGTGCCTACTTATTATTTTTTTGTATAATTTTAACCTATGACATACGAATAATATGATGTGCAGATGATACTTATATTTTGGTGTTTTGTACGTTTCGCATATGTTATTAGTACTAAATCGGCATCACTACGGTGGCCAAGCGTATTTATTACATTGTGTACATTATTTTATAACACAGAAGTTATGTATACACAAATAGGCACGAGCAATTGTAGTTGGTTTATCAAATATTTGTTTGTTGTTGATAATAATATTTGTTCGAAAGCGGGGCAAAGTCGGCCAATATATAACAAAATGAAAGTATTATAGGAATTAGTATACAAGCAATACGTATATGTCCAACAAACAAAACACATCGAATCCGATAATTCAAAAAGACGTAAGGCGAGAAAAAATTGTCGGTGCTCGTTGCGCAAAGTGTGTGTAAATGAAATCATTTTCGTAAGGTGGTTTGTGCCGACGTAAGACGACGGGGTATGAAATAAAGGACGTTATGAGGAGCAACGTCGATGGAGACGATATTTAGAAGAATTCATTGATTACGTGATCGCATTCGTGTGGTTTTCGACTGTTGTGTATCGAGTCAAACAGTTTCAGAACGACCGACGCACAAAAAAGTAAAATGAGTGACTTTTTAAAATCAAACGAGTGACACGTTTTACGCTAAACGCTCTCCGGTCGTGACGATGAGAATTTAATACGAAATGGGCGCTCGATGGATGCACAACCGAGTAAAATACGTTGTTTGTAGAACGCAAAAACCGTGTCGGTGAAAATAACTCGTAACGTTTAGAATCGTATTATTGAGACTTGTCATATCCCGTTTATTGCGTACGCGAGTCATATTTATTCCGTACTTCTGTGTAGGATTTATACAGTAGCTATAGTACGTATAGTAAGTAATAATAATATGTACACACGTTCTGCACTTGTACAATGCCGTCGTCCAATCCAATTACGTGTAATCGAAACGGAAAATGAAATAAAAAAAAAACTGGCTCCTACGCGTATAATAACATAACGTCGGTGTATTTCCGACCGTATGTTTGCGTATACGCTTCGAAATCCTCAATAATTTATGTACTACACATTCATAGTACATTTATGCGCCTAAATAGGCAGGAATCGATGTAATGTTTGTTCAAATGAGAGCTGTTTTCGTGTTGTACGCGAAACACACTGATCGATACGATATTCAAATACGTTTTGTACAACGACAACAGCGCTCGCGTAAGTTCATACGGACACCGCAGTCGTATCTTTTTCGGTCCGTTTCCGTTTTTCCGACGTTTTTAGCCGATACCTGCGTACGAGACCACTCGCGATTTCTACGACCGTTACTGTCGATATTTTGCCTCGCAGATACGCCATTTCTGGTGTGAGCCCTATATATGATTTTTCCCGTTCTTCGATACGGTACAATATTACAACGACCTTTTCCTAACGTGCGCGCTAACGAACGTTTCAACAGATTAAAAGTCGATTTAAGTTCGTGAGCGCGGGCGAAACCGCAGTTGTACGCGACGGTTTCGCCGAAAACACGCGCAGCGGACACGCGGGACAACGCGTTTTCCCGGGGACACGGAGCGAATTGTCGGCCCGCTTAATAATTCGGAATTTGGCGTCCCTGAACAGTATCTATAATGTCGTTATCCGTAATAGTATATCGCGTACGGCTGACAAAAGAAAGAAAAAAAACGTTTGGAACAGTGTACGACATAGGTGCCCGTATTTTTTTTTATAATTTTATAACTATAGTTATCGCGCGGACCTATAACAGGCGCAGGTAGCTGCGGGTGGATCGCGTTTTAAGTGTGCGAAATCGCCTACACGCGGCCGATACATATATTGTTACACAGACCCGTGTAACGTTACGTGTTGTAACAACGTTTTATATAACAACACAATAATACACGCCGTCGTAGAACGCGTTTAAATAGAATTAAACAAAAAAAATACATATATCGTAAAATTATTCCCGCACTTTGCCGCCGCGGTCGGTGACACCGCTCGCAACCCCATCTCGGCGAAGACAATACAATATTGTGTGTTATAACAACAATATTATAGCACCACAGTCGATTTACATAGCGTGGTGTTACAGTTGTTTACTTTTGTGTACGCGCGCGTCTATTACAATATACATATTATTATAATATCGCGTTTTTGTAACGGCGAGAAAAATCGCGCGTTTTATAATTTTATTCGCGCGACATAGTAATAACATATTATGGGTAAAATAATTCTGTTTGTTTCGCTCGTCGTGCGCGTGTGCCCCCGCGCGACCTCGTCAGCGCGCGCTCGCGTCGTGCGCCCGTACGGCGCGTATTTTAAACGACAAAAATAATGCTATTTTCTCTTTAATAAAATATAATAATTTTTTAAATTATTGACAACACAAAACAACCCCCACGCCGGTCGGGTCAAAATTGTATTTTTTTTTACGATTATTCGGTGAAAAATTGTGTTGCGTCGATTCATACGTAACCATCGCCGCGGCAAAGTTAGAGTTGCGTTATCAACAACTAGATCGTTGACATTTTTTTTATATCGTTTGTTTAAACGTTTGAACACTATATATACGCAGGTGTTTTTGTGATCCGTCCTAACCGGCGCAAAAAGACGATCTTTTTGATTCGTTTATTCCATTTTCCGTCTCGACTGTTGTCTGCAGTCGATATCTTCGAATCGTTCGACCGAACCGACTCGACGAGATTTCCGATCGTGAAATCCGCTCGTCAAGCTTAAAAACCCCGCACATGAAAATCGGATACACGACATTGCAGTCTCGGGAGAGCCGTGATTTCCATTTTCGCCTCTCGGGTTTTTCGGCCATCACCGTGTCTGCACACGTCGCCAATTCTTCCAATCGCTCCCGCGTCTCCTCCGTTCTGGGTCCCGACCGCGTGGTGTTTTTCATTCACGTCTTCCCACCGCGATCGGGGTCTTCCCGGCGCAGCAGGGTCCGCCCGCGGTTCGCGTGAGCAGTCGTCTTCCGCTCCTCCTCTCCCGGACTGCGCATCGGAACGTTTCGATACTGTCCAAACAGAAGTTTCCTATTTTTATACCGGAAAAAAACCGACAAATTATGCACTCGCATATGTATACGAGAGTGTACATGAATAATAAAAATACAGACTAATCCTTTTTCAAATTTTTTTTAATAACGTCGACGAACGGGTAGTAGTTATTGTTACTGTCATCGTACGTATCCTCCCCCCGACGAACGAATGCTCTGCTGCAGCGGCGACGAATAAAATATCGTAAAAGGCGTGCCGCGCGCACAATGCAAACTTCTCTCGCGCCCTCTGCGCCGGGGCATATACTCGTACAAAATACACATCGAAGACGACCGTAAATAATATATATATATTTTGACGAGCGGTATAACAATATTGCGATCGGGGTCGAATTTGCATGAGCGTTTTGCTTAATGGACTCGAAAATTATCCGCGCGTGTACGTAAACCGTCGTTGTAATAATAGTGCGCGCGGTAATACGACGACGTATATTAGCAGAAACGGCGAGGCGGGAAAAATTCGAGGGTGAAAAAAAGAGAAAAGGAAAAAAAAATACGACGACGACGACGACGATTTGGCGAAACGGGCGCCCCGCGTGTATTGCGGGGCGGCCGACGGTGTAGAAAAAATATCGTCCAAATCTACCGATAACGAGAACAGTATCGTGGTCGTTTTCTGTACGGTGTCGACGGGCTTTTGAAATTTCGGTTTTCTCTTTTTTTTTTAAAAAAAAAAGGTTTTTAGGTGGAGCGAAGATACGCGCGCGCGACGGTACGGGACTTTCGGTTCGCCGGATCCTGCAGAACACCGGCCGTCGAAATCCGGCGGACCCGTTCTCTTACGGATCATAGGTTCTTTCTTTTCTTTCCTCGGTTCCTCCGGCCTTTAAGACCATACCGCTAAATCTTGCCATCCGTCCCTATCCTCTGCAGCTTCTCTCCATTCGATTCCTGGATCTATCATTTTTAAGTCCTTTTCAACACAGTCTTCCCACCTCAGTCTGGGTCTTCCCAGAGGTCTTTTTCCTATCGGTTCGTTCTCTATTACCCGTCTAACTAGGGATCCTTGTTTACGCCAGGCGTGCCCCCCCCCCCCCCCAACTGAAATCTTCTTTTTGCGATCTCCTCAACTACGTCAGGTCTCCGAAACGGTCTTTTGAGTTCATCATTATATAACTTTCTCCGTTCATTTGTTTCAAAGACCGGTCCATAAATTTTTCTTAAAACTTTCCTCTCGAAAACCCCTAGTCTCTTCAGCTTTCCTCAATGCCCACGTCTCAGAGCCATACAGGACAATAGGTCGTAATAATGTCATATACATTCTTATTTTTAAATTTGTAGAGAGTGTCCTCGATTTTAGTATTTTTTCTAATCCCTTGTTAGCCAAACGGATCATAGGTACACGCGATTAATGCGATTTCAACTCGTTACTGTTATGAGATGTACGTTAGAGCGTAAAGGCTCCTTATGAGCGGTTCACGCGAAAAGTTTAATAAATCCACGTAGACGACGATCGTAATTTAAAAAAAGATCGATA
This sequence comes from Hormaphis cornu, assembly GCA_017140985.1. Lineage (NCBI taxonomy): Eukaryota > Metazoa > Arthropoda > Insecta > Hemiptera > Hormaphididae > Hormaphis > Hormaphis cornu. Next base: position 20,152,497 of record CM029361.1, read on the forward strand.
AGTAATAATCACCATATCATATCATGCGCGGACGATATTATTATTTTAACGGGTTATTGTTTTTTCCATCGTTATTCTAATTATCATAATTGGTTAGCGGCATGATAACCTGTTCTTAGTGTACACCTAGAAAAAAAAATTAAAATCGGATAGAGAGATGCGAGCATATTTATTTAATTTGAATTTTAAATTTTTTTAAATCTAAATTTACCTTTGTGCGATTTTCATAACGAGATCGTTACAATCTAAATACGTTTATATTATTATTATTAAGGTCGTGTGGGCCAAGATATTGTAACACGTATAAATCCTACAGTATATAACGTATACTTGATGAATTATTTATTTTGGACAAACGAGTTTATAACATTTATTAATAGCGCGCAAATAATCTACACATTTGGGGTGGTACCCGTATACTATGTAACGGGCAAAACATAATTTCGTACGACTGATTTCTGTTTATAGATAGTTTTGGCGAATAAATTACACACACATATATAGCGCGTTTTCCAGTCGAATTCGTTATTATTATTAGAAAATAATTTCTACTCTTGCGTTTGCAATTTAGTGCTTCCACGTACGACGTATTATACAAACGTAACATTTACATTACACTGTTATACGCTGTTACGTGTATAACTTTATCGAGAAAAATTCTAGTTTTTTTTATTCAACTACGTATATAATGTATACTTTTTACTACGTTACGGTAATATTGGCGAACGGTTTACGAGAAATCGTTACGGGACGTGCGCGCCGAGGATACGAACGTAAACCGAAATTCATTTCTATCCCGTTCATAATGAAAATTGACAGCGTTTTTTTAGACAAAGATAGTGTATTACTCCATGGGTTTAAATCGCGACTAATAAAAATTCATGATTCTGAGACCTACACAATGTATTACAGCGTGACCTTATTCCATTCGCTTACTTTAATCAAATTCCGCGAATCGTATATGCAAAAGAGTAATATATACATTATACCGTATTGTAATTTGTAGCTGAATCGTTCCTGATTTTCGACGACACGTTCACATCAGCAGCTGCAGTACGATTACGTACAACACAGTTCGACAGAGGAAAACATAAATTCGGTGACCTTCCCTGCTCTCACCTTAAATTATACTATAACTTTAACGTACCTACGTATTTTACAAAATAATACGTGTGCCACATATATATATATAACAATTGTACGCAGTTCTTGAAAATATTTGCGATCGAACGCGCAGTGGCGTGTTTAAGGTAAAAAAAAACGTTTTTTTACTTATTAAAATTTCTTCTTCTCCTAAACTTTCTGATATCGTCGGGTAGAAGTAACGTGCGGCGCTCTGATCAACGCACGATGCCCGCACAAAGAAGTAGATGCTTTTGGTCCTATAGATGTCGCGCGACATTTTCTTCGGATGTTTTTCGAGTCCTCCGCGAGAACCGAAAAATTCGATCCAGACCGCTCGAAATTTTCACAAACGGAACAATTTCTATTTTCCAGCAGCATCGCAAGAACCGTTTTCCGACGATCAATATTATAAGCACTAACACATCACCTATCTATGTACGTGTATTTCGATCAACGGTTTAGGGTTGATGTGTCTGTTTTACCTGTGTAGAGATTATAATATTTTAGTGCGGTTCGTGCGCACGAACGCGGTTTCTAATGCGAGCACTTTACTGCACCTCCGCGTAATACGCGCATTGGGGAATGTGTCATGAAACATTCGGCGTGAAATGTCATCAAATGATCGTTCCGTACCGGGTGGACTTATAAACGCTTTTCCGTAGAAAGAGTTTAGAGTAAAAAACCGCTGTTTAATAGGCATACCATTAGTATAAAATATTACTCGGTTTTTTTTTCATTATACCGAATTTCGCTGCGCAGTTTGGTTTCGAAGCGTATAATAGAGACCTACCTGCGTCGACTGTTTTTGTCGAATTTCCCGACGGGATTTTCGTAAAAACACCACTGACTTGACCGTTTTCGTTTTTTTTTTTCTTTTAATGAGATCAGATCCGATTCGTGATACTGAAAATCAGCATAGGAATATAATGGGTGCTTACAAAACGTACCTCGTATATGTATCATCTGCACATTCGATTAGGAATTGTTTTATAAACATATACGTGTATTAAAATATTATGTGCGCACCTATAAGTATTTCTACGTAATTATTATTGCATTTAAAATGATTTAGTTTGAACTGCGAGTGGTAGGTAGTTTATACTGCGACACGTACTACGAGAAGTAGGAAGAAAAGTACTGAGAAAAAATTAATACTCACTTAATCAAATCGCGTTTCAATAAAAGTGTCCGTACACTATTATTGAGCGGATGCATACACGCATATAATAAGTAAACGAGTTTTCTTTTTTTCGTACAAAATTTAGCAGTCCCGTTTTGGTAAATGTGCAAGGGATAAAAAAACCGATCCAGATAACAACGAACATTTGTGCGGCGGTCCGTCCGAATGGGACATCTACAGTCGCTGTATGGATGATTCTGCAGGCATCCGAATTTTCACACGATTTTTTGCGGTGAAATCTCGTTAAAAACACGACCCGTTCTTCTCCCCCTGCAACAGACCCCTGAATTCTTTGGCGGATCGCGCGTAATATCAATTTAGTGATCTCTCTTACAAACTGTCCGAAATCGGAAATATTCGAACCGAAACACAAAACCAGTTGCGAATATCGAACCGAAAAAAAAAAATCGAACCTTTTGTCAAAAAAACGATAAAGAAAGAAATGGAAAAACTGTGTAATCCTTCTTTACTCGGAAGAGTTTATAGTACTTGATAAATTGTACAGACGTTGTTCGGCACGGTTTATATCGTTTTCCTGAAAAATTTGTGTTCGCGACATCGCCCGAGCATTCGTGTGGACGGCCGAGCGCGTGAATGAAAAATTCTTTAAATAAGACGTTGTTGTCCGTCAGTTTGATGCGTTACGTCTTTGTAGACGCGCGACACTTTTGTTAACGAATGCGCGTCGTTATACGTGGTGAATAACGTTTGACGTTATAACCTCGATTTTGTGGTCGCGAGGCAGCGAAACAAAAAAATTAACAAAAATATAGGTAAAAAAGACGTACCCTCTCGTTCGAAAATATACGTACAATAAATAACGATAGTTTTTTTCCACTTCGTGACGCCGGCACCACCCAGCTGCTGGCTATACGCGCGTAACATAATTTATAAAAAAACGTGTGATTTACTCGCGCCTGGCACGCTGCGTCGTTCCGAATAATAATAATAACGACATAGGTATTATTAATACATCCCGTTTCTGCACTCGGAAAAGTCAATAAAAAAACCCGCGCTCGGTCCCACCCTGTTCAACCCTCCGCTACGGTTTTTTTGAAAAAAAAAAAAAATAGAAACAAAAGTTAATAATCACTATACTTATTACTGTGTTCTCGTCGACGACACCGTACGGAGAAATTGTTCGTGAACGAGCGAGCGGGTGCTTTTACATTACTACGTACTATAACGCGCGTTCGTGTCCCTCGCAACTCGTATTATATATACACTATAGATGCGTGGTTGCGCGCGTTATAATATTTATTACGGGTAGTACTTACGGTGTTATAACACTGTGTGTGATGATAATAATAATGTTATTGTACGTAGTGTTATACTACCACGAGAGAGACTTAATTAATTTCGTTCGCTGTTCGTCCGCGATCGCGTGCCCCGTTCCAATGATAAGTATGGGTACTTACCACACCGCGCCGAAGAAGAAAAAACTCGAGCCGTTACCGCTCGTTTTCGTTTTCGTTTTTGTTTCGTTTTCTGTCGCCATTCTATACATTCCGCTTCGACGGTGTGCACAATAATTACTACGTACCGTTGTAAATAGATTACACGAGTCGTTGCGGCGGATCCGTCGGCGACACACCCGCAGCCTGGGTACGAATTGGTTCGAAAGATTGGGTCTCGGGGGGAAGAAAAGAAAAAATGGTAGGCAAATTTGGTCGAACTTTACCGGCTGCGTGATACCAGAGCCCTAGTGGTGACGTCGCCGTACGTATCAATGCAATGCCCCCGTTTCGGCTTGATCTGGCGCCACGCAAGTTCGTAAAACGCGTCAATCCATCGGACAGGTCTGAGAAAAAAACTAATGCGAGTATCGGACCGAGCAGAAATATCGCACACGCTTTGCTCCGCTAACGGACAGCCTAAAACCAACTGGACACTCTGCACAACCCTAAACCTAACAACGAGAACTTTCGTGTATAATAATCCAACGCGTGTTATTTTTTTCCGGGACCCAATTTACCGAGGAAAGGTTATTTTAGGGACTCCCCTGCAGCCCTCGCCGCAGCAGCAAACGTCTAAATTTTAGACTCTAAAATATAATGTTACATGGGAAAAAAAAAACGGTATCTACGTCCGTTTCTTATACACGAGGAATCGCGAAAACAACTTGACCCGCGAAGCTGAAGTTCGGGTGGGTAAAACGTTATTTTCGGTGGGATTTTTTTCGAAATTCGACGCGCAAACAAGTACAAAACGTGTTTAAATCACGCACGGGGGCGCGGGAAGAATCGCGGACGACGCTATAACAACAGCGTGAATCGCACGTGTTATGTACAACGTTTTTAAATTTTTTTATTGCAAAATTTTAGAACGACGACTTCCTCCAGCAGTTCGAATAAAATTTGATTTAGGTCGTATTCGTTTCTTATTTGTTTTATTGTGTGTGGTCATCGAGCGCGGTGAGGAAGATGCACTATTTTTCGTATACAACACTACACATTTGGCACACGCGTTTGTAAATAAACAGTTTTTCGTTTATTTTACAAAACCTTCGTCGGCTTGAACCTTCGTCTGCAAATTTCGACGCTTGTGCAGACTTACTTAATATTATTCTCGCATACTCAAATCAACGTGCCGGTCGTTGTATCCGTCAGGTCACTAATTATATTTTAATTTTTAACGTTTCAATTAATTTTCGTTAATACTGTGGCGAATCTATAACAAAATCGATTAATTCAACCGACGTGTAAAACAATTCTCGACCATCGTCGTAACGATTCTACACGTTTAGCGCATTGATTTTCTTTTTTTTTCCAAAAAAAATTTACACGGTCCTCTATTATATACACATATACTACGATATAATACATAAAAGATTGCTATAGGATACAACATTTTACAGCTAGTGAGAACCTACAAAACTATGTATGTATCAGTTTACTCTTAAATTATAATTGAACCCATCGCCCTGTACAATATATAATAGGTCTTTGTGTACAAAGTTTTCGTGTATAATTTGGTTCGAGTCGCGGTAAGTTTTTATGCGTTCAGAACACTTTCACTGAATAATATAATTTTATCGATAACGACGATTTTATATGTGGTATACATGACACTCAAAGTGTATATATAGTTATGGTATTAAAAATAAACGAACGTACAGGTTAGTCGGCGTTATGATAATATATGATTTGGTAATTTCGTTGTTATACCCATTTTAAATCGGTATGAAAAGACGAAGTAGAATCCATGCCGTGTTATTATCTAAAAAATGTTTGTCGCCGACAAACCTATATGTAAACCACACTTTAATTTTAAAAGTTCCTTACTGAACGCGCTATGTGTATCGTATTATCCGGCCGTTATATTCAGGCCCATCATCATATCTGTTCGTCGACTAAATCGCAAGTACGATATACACTTTAAAAAAAAATGTAATAAAAATAAAAACACGAATTTGCGTTTTAAAAAACGATAGTTTTTTTTTCATTTTATTTTATGGTGCACCTATTGTCTCACGGTTCGATTCGAAACGAGTACCTAATTAAACCGATCACCCGCATACAACCGGCGTTATTACCGTAGTGAATAGTAAAAGTATCTTTGTGTATAATATCGTTTACCGAAAAAATATAAATGTGTCCTTAACGAACAAAAAGAGTTCAGAGCGCACAGTAAACTCCATAAATTATTTTACAATTTAATTCAAAAACGTCAAAACAGTTATTGTGCTGCAGGAAACCGCGATAGTGTCACAATTATATTATTGTTGTTATCGTTATCGTTCTTGTACCTATATCCTCGATACGAGTTCCTCCTAAGTGTATGAAAAAAAACAAACAAAATCAGTTATAATTTAGGACAGTTTTCCGCATATTCCCCAGTAAGTCGTACACACGCGGTTGATAACATGTAGATGATAGATATAACGACACGGTAAATATTAACGTTTATGTAAAAAAAAAAAGTAAAAAGAGGGAATAATACGATATAATTTTTAACGAGTACTTTTAATTTTGTCTAATAAATCGACCCGTTCGAATTCTGTTCAACGCACATTGAAATATTTTTACGACGCGTATTTTTGAATCGCGTTCGTGCGATATTTTTATCCATTAATTTTTTTATTGCGAACGAATCTTTGCTTACACACGCACGGACGTTTCAACGGACGTATATTATTTTTACACACTATATACCCGTTTCGACCGTTTTTTTTTTTCAGAATATTTTGTACGAGCGATTTAACGACTCGCCGCAAATCATATTAAATTAATTTACGAGCTTATAAATTTGCACTGTGTACACATTTAGACAGCGAGAAAACGGCTAGCGTACTCGAATCGACTTTTTTTTCGTTTTATACGCACGCTTATTTTTACAACGGTGTTGATTCGTATGTTGAATTTAAGATAATGAACGGTGATGTCTGCGGCCAGTGCGCGTGTATCTATTTTATACTATAAAAGTACGTTACATCGTGTTTGTTTCGATCGGTAAAAAAACCACTCGGATCGAAACTGCCGTGCTGTCGTTTTATACGATGTCGTCGTATTACGCGAAAACGTTTTCCTCAAAATTACTACACCGAATCGATGACGTATAAAGCAAGACCTCTTCTCGGAGTGTGATCTCGGTATTGTAAACTACGATATAACACTACTTAAAGGTTAAATAATTGTGCACGTATTCGCGCTATGCGTGAAACGCGCATTCGGACCGCTTTTTCATCGGCTATTTTCCATCCACTGCCAAATATCTCGGGAATGTCGCGGAATTATAAATCGACGAAACCATTCGAATAACTAATACTAGTATATACATCCGTTTAGGTACAATGACGTAATAACGAAAATATTCGTTTACTTGTCTATTTTTATGACTAACGTTGATGTTTTTGAATTTTACGAGCAAATAATATTGTTAATACTTTGAATTTTGATTTACGCGTTTTATTTTTTAAACGTGGATACAAGTCGTTGTATTATTTTGTAAAGTTTGTTTGGACAAAACAAAAAAAGGTCATTTCTACTCTAGGTCGTTTGATGCGAGATTTTCGAAACGGTGCAGCGTAAAAAAGTTTGTGTGCGATATCGTTACGCTCGTATAATTACTAGAATTGATCTACCGTAAACGCTGTAGTTTCTACACAATTTTTTCGGTTATCGTTAATTTTTCTTTTTCAAAAGCACCGACGAGATTTCGATAAAATTTACGCGTTTGAACGTATCGAACGCGAAAAAAGAACCATCAGAACGGGTTCACAAAACGGTCTGAACGATGAACGTAAAACAGTCGAACACGTTTTGTACAGAACCTCTCATACTCTTTTAAAGATACGATCGCGATATGATGTACGTCGTATGAACCGTGTGTACAAATATCGTTTGTATGTACAAATTTAATGTCTTTGACGACGACGATAATAATAATCTAAACGTCTGAAGCTGCCGACGCGACACCGCCGTTCTATATCACGAATATCTTATTACGAACAACAATAATAACCGTATGGTTGTTATAAAGAAATGCGAACTTGACAAATAAATAATAATACGTTTGAGGACTGCCGCGAGCTGCACGAGAGCTGGTCGCGAGGTGTGCAATACTCGTATAATAAGAACCTCTTATTTTTTTGAAAAGTATAAAAACGACGTACTTACCGATATTATTGCAATAAGCCGTTCGTGTCGAGCCGAGACGTCACCGACCTCGTCCGTCCGCGATACCTAATTATTTGTTGTTTTGTAATTGTATTTTCCGTATAAAAAAATATAAACGCGGCGCAAATTGCAGTTTTCTTCGCTCGTCCGGCTCGACACGAACCGGGTATTATACAATGTCGTTATTTGTACAAAACTATACGACGAAGAGTACACTCGATTCGAGAATTATTGCATTTCGTTTCCAATATAGTATATTCTATAAAAACGCGACCGCGCTTTCTCCTCGCGCGGCCGTATTATTTTGCTACGATATAATTCGCGTCGTCGTTTTGCACAAGCGTAAAAACTCACTCTATCGATATCGCGGCAGTCGAACGGAAATAATAAAACAGTATCCACTGCTACGGCAAACGTTGAACGTACCTGATATTTTTTTTTCCCCGTCGCGACGATGACGGTAAAAAATAAAAAAGTCGCGTGGGTTTGACGTAGTAGCGACTACGCCGTTTTGGGTGCACGCTTGTTTCGGGAGTTCAAACGCGTTATCATTTTTTATCGTCTGAAAGCAATGCCTTCGGAAAAAAACCCCCGAGCGATATCGAGAAAAGTAAACCCGAATTCGACGGTAAAAAAAAATAGAAAAAATCGAACGAAACTTTTTGAAAATTTTTTCGTCGTTTCACAGTGATACGTTGTTAAAAGCCGACTGTTTATTTTCGAAACCGTACGGAGAACCGTACTACGCGATTCTAACGAAACCGAATGAAATCGTTCCAAAATGTTCGGTGTACAGTACGTCGCGTTCAAACGTCGAAAAACCTAAAACTATAGAGGATACGCCGACGGTTCTTCGTTTCACTCTTAAAATCTTAAAACTGGTCTCGACTTTGCGGCGGGTGGGAATAATAATAATAATTTTATCACTTTCGGCATATTTGTTCGGCACCACTCTGCTTGTGCAAGCAAACGTGGTATTATTTTTCCAACGAATCATGGAGGATTTCCTTCGCGAAAATAATAAATAAAATATACGTGTACAACGACAACGGGCCGCCGCAGTGTACGACGTATTATTATATTATACACGTTGCGTATAATGTTACGTAAAAATTTGTTCCGCCCCTCCCAGCTCGACGACGACGGGTTTTTTTTTTCCAAACGCAGCGTGAGCTCTGTCCGCCCGGTCATGGTAGGTAAAACAGCTCCGGCGATATTTATTGTTCGCTCGCGCAGATTTCCAATAACCGTGACAAATTGTAATTAATAATGAACTATATAGTTAGCGGACAGTATATTACCGCGGATAAAAACAAAAGGAACAACTGGTGGAAACTTACGAAAACGCGGGTGTTTACTGGTCCGTCACGACCGCGCTGTCGCATAATAATATCGTAGGCGAGTTAATAATATTATGATTTTTTTTTTTCGGCGAGCGACAGAAAAAATATTTCTCAAACAGCGAAATCGACGTACAGATATATCATAGTGCAGTCTGCGCGAGTTAATTTCGATTTTTCCAATACGTACGTACATTCCGGTCGATATTATATTGAAGATTTGAACGATCGAATTCAATAACGAACTCTCAAGGTGACATTTTGTTGTGCGATGTCAAACGAACATTATGTTTGGCCACTTTATATTATTATCATCGTCGTGACCATACTCGTAGCCGGTATTTTATACACCTAAAGTAGTCGGCCTCAAAACATATGTATACGAAGTTATTTGATTGCACGTCGTGTCGACAATATAACAGTCGATAATGTTCGATTCTTTTATAATTACGTATATGTAATAATATTAGTCTTCGGTATACGATACGAAATAAATTGACGCGTTTAGAGAAGAAAATGATATTCGTGATTATTACACAAACATAACAATAATAATATCGCTTTTGTAATGAGGGGAAAAAAAAAAATTGACGCCGATAATTATTATTATTTTCTGCGTCACGCCGGGGTTGTGTATTTATTGTAGCAGGGTCTGAGAGCCGTGGGTTCCACGGATCACAAAAAAAAAAACCCTCCGATCTATTGATATAGGTGTTCAAAATAACAGTTTTTTTTTTTATGCAACCGTATAACACGCGTATTTATCTGTGAATATTACTAATTACGAAAAAAAAAAAAGAGGATTTAATGTGCAAAAATAGGTGTAAAAAAAATTCGCAAAACTAAATCGTGTGTCGGTCCCTATATTTTTTATACAGATTCGTTCTGCGCGTGTTTTCGTTCGATCCCAGAAATCGTAACGATCTGAAAACGAAACGTCTACCAATAATACAATAATACAACGGTTTTTTCGTTATTTTCTGAAATTCTCAATGATCGGGTTCACGACGAGACACCGCTGTCGTTACCTCTGTGTATTTCTATTACCTGACTGAGGGAGCGAGTCGACGTCGCGGTTACAAAATTAGAAAATCAACTACCGCCTGAACGAAACGAAAGATGTTTTTAGACGAAATTCGTGTTCGTAAATTCAATAAACAATCGATTTTTCAGAAATTTTTATACGAACGAAAAACCGCACTTTCCGTTAACCGCGAGCTTTTCAAATTCGGACTGCGCGCTTTGTGTCGGGACTGCAGTACATACGTTTTGAACGGTCTATAACAAAAATGCACAGGATACCGTCGTTTTTTTCTCGCGTCGACGATCGACGACGCGTCTTTCCTGCGATTGTGTCCTCCGTAAACGACGTTTTACCTATAGTGTTATATGCGTGGCAAAATCGGCGAATAAACAATACGTCGTTATTAAAAACCGTTTTTAAGTAACCGGAACAATACGTACTGTCCGGCGCGGTTCCGACACGCCATTTAGATGGAAACGAGAAGAATATTTTCGGCGAAACGCGCGCACATGTGCATTGTGTCCGCCGCGAGTGTGTATGTCCGCGTTAATCGATTTAGCTTGTATATTACTACTGTCGTCTTTACACCGTGTTTTTTTAGTTTTTTTTAATTGTTTCGCATAAATTATAAATACGAGCACTTTAAATGGATCTTACTGTGCGTCACACGCGCGGCTTACAGCCGGGGTGCACTAAATTATACGATTGTTGTTTAAGGTGTACGGGATTAAGTCGTATTTCATTGTTATATTCGGCGGTAATAATAAATATCGTCGAAATAAAATACACTCTGCTGTGTAACGGACGGCGATAGCGGGGCGACTGCTGCAGCCGGTCGGCCCCTCGGGGGTGGAATGAATAAATAACGCTTTAAACACGACGTTGGTTGATGTGCCCGCGGAAGAATATCGTCGTCATAATAACTACGACGATAATAATAATGTAGATATGCAAATATTTTCGGTAACAATTATCGTGAATGTAAAAAAAAAATAATATGTTAATTTTTCCCTATACATCGTGAAGCGGTATCACGCGAAACGAATATTATGTGTGTGTCTGTGCGACCGGACGGACGACGGTAAAGTCTCGCTCGGGAAAAAGAAACGCCGGAAGTTCGCGCGATTACGACCGCGCGGCGCGGGCACTGTGCGGAAATCGCACGCGAGCGCGTTTAAAAAGAAAGAAAAAAATCACTCCGGGTCGCTTTTACTTTTTCGAGTTTTGCCACGAAAACCAAAAAGTCGAGAATTTTAGTCGTTATGCGTTGAATACCACGCAAAATCGACGAATTAAAAATAAATTTGAAGCGGTTTTTTTTTTTATTATTATCCGAGCTTACGTGCCGAAAACGGCGAATCCGGATTTTTCCGCGTCCATTTTCGAGCTTTTACGCGCTAAATTAATTAATAAATCGAATTCAGGTATATTCGTACTCGGGCTTTGTTCATAACGCGCGAAAAAAAAAATCCGAGCTCTAATCGTTATTATTTCGTAGGTAGATCACACCACCACTCCGCCTTGTGATCGCTTCTCGGGTCGCGACAAAAGCGAAACAATCGAAACAATAATATTTCGTGTACGGCAGTGTTTCTGAAACTTTTCAATATTTTTTTTTTTTTTACGAGGAACCCCGTCGAAAATTAACTTCAAAAAAAATTAGGGTACACAAAAAATTGGTCGTCACCAATTTATACTGCAGTGCATTTTATATCAATCACGTTCAAAAACTATTTCTGTACGCCCTATCTATATAGGGACTATAAAATATAATATACCAGGCGTTACTTATTGTGCAAACATCTTTTTTTTCCTCCCCCCACTACCGATTTTTCTTAGATTTTCAAAGTAATTCTTTTTAAAATGTTTGAAAAATAGTACTTACGAGTTTTGCCGAACCCGAAAGTGATCCCCGGGAAACTCGCTGATGTACAGGATGTTCACAAAATAACGAATCGGTTTTGTATAGAATCGACGATGAGTTTCATATCCACCGCTTTGCGGGATGAGCTGTTTTATGTTAACAGCGAATCAAAAAGCTGCGGCAATCGATCACGATCCCGACAAACGTGTTCAAAGCGTCGATTTTATAATATAATCATGACGACACTTTTAGTATAAAATCAACGCTAAAAGCCTCCCCGAAATCTTTGATCGTCAAACTGTAATAGCCCTAAAAAAAAAAAGAAAAAAAATATTTTAACGATTCTGCACTCGCAAAAGTGCCGGGATGTGTACAGAAATAAATTTATGTGTATCGCGACGTTATTCGTGCAGCAGCATCCAAATTAACTCAAATAGATATGTATATATACCCTCTTAATATTTTGGCATAAAATAATGCTATCAGTTTTAATAATAATGTTCAATGTATACTTTTAGAACTTTTATAAGACCGTTCGTTTGTATGTGATCCTGTGTACACATTTTCAGCGCGAAAACGCATACGTACACTATATTATAATTCAAAATATTTTAGATATTTCGTGTCCATCGTGCGCGTACGTATTAACTTATATTTATATAGAGGTGTATGCCCACATAGTGTTATTATTTTTTGATACCTAACTCCTGTCTTTAGCGGCCGATTTGCATTATTCAAATACCGCCGGTTGAAAAAAATCACGAAATACGCACAATTTGTCCAATTATACAACGAAACCGCTCGCAAGATGCATATATATATATATTATACCAGAGCCGTAGCGAGCCTCTTTGGCGCCTGAGGCGAATTTAAAAATTTGCGCCCCCCCCCCCCCCCAAAAAAAAGGTGAAATTTCATAAAACTTGACAACTTGACCAAATTTTGGCGCCCCCGCCGCGATGGCGCCCGAGGCAAGCGCCTCGCTCGCCACACCCTCGCTACGGCTCTGT
>CM029361.1:20165757-20203809 GCA_017140985.1 Hormaphis cornu
GCGCGGGCACTGTGCGGAAATCGCACGCGAGCGCGTTTAAAAAGAAAGAAAAAAATCACTCCGGGTCGCTTTTACTTTTTCGAGTTTTGCCACGAAAACCAAAAAGTCGAGAATTTTAGTCGTTATGCGTTGAATACCACGCAAAATCGACGAATTAAAAATAAATTTGAAGCGGTTTTTTTTTTTATTATTATCCGAGCTTACGTGCCGAAAACGGCGAATCCGGATTTTTCCGCGTCCATTTTCGAGCTTTTACGCGCTAAATTAATTAATAAATCGAATTCAGGTATATTCGTACTCGGGCTTTGTTCATAACGCGCGAAAAAAAAAATCCGAGCTCTAATCGTTATTATTTCGTAGGTAGATCACACCACCACTCCGCCTTGTGATCGCTTCTCGGGTCGCGACAAAAGCGAAACAATCGAAACAATAATATTTCGTGTACGGCAGTGTTTCTGAAACTTTTCAATATTTTTTTTTTTTTTACGAGGAACCCCGTCGAAAATTAACTTCAAAAAAAATTAGGGTACACAAAAAATTGGTCGTCACCAATTTATACTGCAGTGCATTTTATATCAATCACGTTCAAAAACTATTTCTGTACGCCCTATCTATATAGGGACTATAAAATATAATATACCAGGCGTTACTTATTGTGCAAACATCTTTTTTTTCCTCCCCCCACTACCGATTTTTCTTAGATTTTCAAAGTAATTCTTTTTAAAATGTTTGAAAAATAGTACTTACGAGTTTTGCCGAACCCGAAAGTGATCCCCGGGAAACAGTTAAAGTAACCCGCTGGTATACAGGATGTTCACGAAAGAACGAATCGGTTTTGTATAGAATCGACGATGAGTTTCATATCCACCACTTTGCGGGATGAGCTGTTTTATGTTAACAGCGAATCAAAAAGCTGCGGCAGCTGTTGAATCGATCACGATCCCGACAAACGTGTTTAAAGCGTCGATTTTATATTATAATCATGACGACACTTTTAGTATAAAATCAACGGTAAAAGCCTCCCCGAAATCTTTGATCATCAAACTGTAATAGCCCTAAAAAAAAAAAGAAAAAAAATATTTTAACGATTCTGCACTCGCAAAAGTGCCGGGATGTACAGAAATTATGTGTATCGTTTCGCGACGTTATTCGTGCAGCAGCATCCAAAATAACTCAAATAGATATGTATATACCCTCTTAATATTTTGGCATAAAATAATGCTATCGGTTTTTATAATAATGTTCAATGTATACTTTTAGAACTTTTATAAGACCGTTCGTTTGTATGTGATCCTGTGTACACATTTTCAGCGCGAAAACGCATACGTACACTATTATAATTCAAAATATTTTAGATATTTCGTGTCCATCGTGCGCGTACGTATTAACTTATATTTATACAGAGGTGTATGCCCACATAGTGTTATTATTTTTTGATACCTAACTCCTGTCTTTAGCGGCCGATTTGCATTATTCAAATACCGCCGGTTGAAAAAAATCACGAAATACACACAATTTGTCCAATTATACAACGAAACCGCTCGCGAGATGCATGTATATATATTATACATCGTTTTACCCGTTTCCGTAGGTGTTTGCTCATGATGTTGTTGTTATGATCGTCTATAAATATTAAAAAAAAAAAATTTACCAAACACTTATAACGTATCGTACGAATAATAATTGTAATACGAGTATTATTGTTGTTGTACTTGAGTGAATTGAAATTTTATACACGCCCCGCGAACCTTCTTGTTGAACAATATATTTCGCCGTTAATTTTTTGTGATTAATGTCTTTTTATAGTGCTCTGTATAATATATATATATAATATTTATATGTCTTTCGCTGTTATCATGACGTGCGTAATGGTACGTATATTATTATGTGTTTATGTGCAGTGCGAATGTGAACAAAAACCATAAAAATCACTTTGAACAGTGCAGGTATAATTGCATTTTAATTTACGACGAGTAAGTACAGTATAATATGATTGTACGCGAGTGCTTGTAAATCAATTTTTCTGTTTATACGAAGACGCATCAATATAATCGTACGAGTTTTATTCAATTGAAGTGGACGCGAAAATTTTATGCGATATTCGCCTCGCCGTATTTTTTAAAACGCGTAGTTGTTTTCGCGAAAATCGGTATAAACCCTGCCAAGCTTTTTCGACAAACTTCGAACATTTCTCTACACACATCCGTTCCTTTCCTCGTTTCTTTATACGTAGTATCAAAAGTTTCACAATTTAAACGGAATTCGTTCTTTTCCTCGTGCCCGTGTCCACGTATTTTATCATCGGGACTACGCGCTTAGTGTATACACGCGTATTTTATTTATCTCCTCCGTCCACGACCGCCACCGAGACCGTCTCGCCATCCCGGTCGGACGACCTCCTCCGATCTGATCGTCCCTGCCAAGACTAACCAACTTACTGATCTCTTTTTACCGGATCTTCTCTCACGCGATGATTCTTCCGTCCCTGTCGGATCTTTTTCCATAACGCAGCAGGGGTTTCTGGCCGCGTTATAAGCGCGTGTCCAGCCCACTTCAGCCGTCTATTATGTCTCGTTGTCTCCGACTTGTGGATAAGTAATTTTAGTTCGTTATTCGCCGTCCATTCGTTCATGTTTTGTACATTATTATACGATATATATGTATTACACGTCATAATCCACACTGCATATAATGCAGCGAGTGCAGTATAATAATATTGTAGTCGGCCATCATTGCTCGGCGCCCCTGGTGTGTGTGTACGCGCCAGCGCAGCTTCCATTTCTTTTTATGTTTTTATAATCACCGCACGTCGCGGCGGAATTAAACGTAATAAAAATAATAATATATCACGCCGCTTGACGGTTTTAACGTACGATAGTATTTTATTTAACGACCGAGTCTTTTAATTATCTAAAAACGTCTCGCCCGAAATTAATATATAATTTTGTCGTCGGCGTTCGTATTAATTTTACCGTCGTACAAAACAAATGTGCGTACGATTCATTATAACGAAAATCTCAACAGTTTTATGGCGGGGCTGCAGTGCGTTGTACGAAACACATTCGAAAAATACGACCCAAGTATTTGTTCTCTTTGAAAATAGCGAATTTTTTAATTCACCAAATGATGGGACGAAATAAATCGCGTTTCCGAAAATTGATTTTCCAGTAATGTTTTTCGCGTACATGGGCGGTGCACCTATTATACAGAAAATCGCGGGATAACTGAGGGATCGTAACCTTGTTCGCCTGTATTCGGAAATACGGCGGCTAAATTTTCCGAGAAACCCAAAGTCGTAATGTACCTTTTGTCGTCACCTCAGATCGAAGTTTGCCTTCGAAAAATCGTTAGGTATCTATAGTGTTAAGCTAGTTAATATAATGCGCAATATTATCTGCAAATATTTTCACAATAAATAGCAATCCCCGCATACGTCGACGAAGCTTTTATTTTTGCGGTGATTCGGAAAGTCTCGCTGCAATATTACTATCGTCTACAGTGTTTTTTCTCATTATAAAAGTGACGTACTTTAAACATTGCTTTGTTTTTTTTTACGTACGGGTTTCATACGTGCTTTTTAAATTATTTTTTCTTACACATGATGACATTTATTACATATTCCATAAAAAACGGTTAATCGTGTGACACTATGTTTCGATGGGTCAATCAACAACACGAATAATGTTATTAAAATATTATGACGCCTCGTTGAGATGGATCGTGGAATCGATACCGCACCCACCGTTCCGATGTTATATTAGTTATTTTTTTGCAGCGAACATAGTCCGGCCTTGTTTACCTTGCATATACGACCTGTTAAAAATCGAGATTTATAATTTTTTTTTAGTTCTTCATTCATACAAATGCGCGTGTTCACACACTCGCTCCGTGTGCTATATGTAAAACAAAAAAATACAAAAAACCGTCGGATTCATGATACAATTTACGTATGATATATTATGAAATCGCTGAAATTTTCCGATCATTACGCGCAGAGGGCCCGCTGCAACAGAAGAGGAAACAATATACCCATTACCACCCGCACGGCAATTAATATAACAGCAGAGCTGCTATATTCACGGTTCGCGAGTTCGATCCATTGTGTGTTGCACAGGCGGTTGACAGCGGAGAGAAAAAAAAAAAATTATATAAAATATAATAAAAAAAAAAAAAACGATATAGCGGTCTGTATAATATATATGTAGAACAATACCCCGTTATTTTCTCAAATTTTGTATCCGTTTATTTTTATATAATACGTGTTATAATAATTTACTACGCGATAGTCTGTCTCCATCCATCTACGTTATCCGAAAAAATCCGTTTGTTAATAACCATATATATATAAGCATTTGAATAAAAAACAAAATTCGTATTGATCATGGGCCCCCGCACTTGGACGTGACCATTGCGAGACGTAAAGCGAGAAATAACAAACTCAAAAATTTCCACGACTCGTTTGAAAACTATCGAGAAATCTATTGAAATTTCGGCAGCGAACTCGTTGAACCCTTCTTAACGGCAGGTGTAAATTTCAAGTCGGACAATTTCAAAAATTGCGACGTTTTTTGCTCCAAAATTAATCAAAAAAAAAAAAAAACGCTTCAAATAAAGTACCATCGCGGATCAATTACTGTCCATCTTTGATACGTTATAATCTGAACATTGTTTCTACTAGAAAAAGTGATTACGGAAAAAAAATATATACATATATAGTTACTGAACGATTACAAAAGTTACGCGAGTGAACCGCATATTATTCTATTACAACGGAAAAAAACTTCTTTTTCATCATCATAACCTATTATTGATATGAATACCATTAGAGTATTACAAGTACAGTGGTACTAGGATTAGGTCGTTTATCGAATAGAACCACGCCCAACAATATTACGTTTTGCACCATGTGCACATTATACGGACAAGTTGAACAAAAATAATAAACATTCGTACGGTATTGAGAGGCGATTCTAGTGGAAAAGTAAAATAAAATTGAGATCGGTTCATTAGGTATAATGACGACAAATTACCGAACGTGTATTATATGCGTTCAACGGATTTTGAAAAACATGCAATCGTCGCAGATCGAAAAAATTTGAGTGTAGCACAGTGCGTTTTTCACGAATTTCATCTACAGCATGTCCACCACATCGATTTCAATTCTCTCCGTGCATATTTATATTGTGCTTTTCAAAATTATGTTCGCGTGTTATTGACTTACTTTACTGAGTTCAAACGGTTCAACTACTTCGATTACTACAGTAAACTATACGTACTTAAACAAATACGTTTTTTTTTTCATTAAATATTTCTTATAACGTTTACGCGATTAAAATATTATGGTTCTGATAGAAAGCGACTACTTAATATATATATTTTTTTAATTATAACTTCAAAACGTTTTATCGCCTGTACAATCTGTACTCGACATTTAGGTAAAAACTCCCTTTGCACTGAGCATCAGCAGCTGTAGAGTCGATTTTTTGCTTCTTTCGAAATTCTCTTTGCACCCTGCGCCGCGGCATACGCATGACCTTAACATATTAAATGATGAGTCTAGAACATCCAATATGTAAACACGAAACGTTTTATAGAGGCCGACCGACGTTTGTTTGAAAAATGTTCATAATGTCGCCGCGTTCTCTTAGTTAGTTTGGCCGAAAACCGAATGTACCCGTATAATTTCTGGCGTAATAAAATAACGGTCGTTTTGCAATATGTAAATGTATGCACGTTTAAAACGCGTGACTTTATAGGTGTTTCGCGCCGCCGTTCGGAATTAAATATTTTGTTTGAACACTGTAACAGCAGCATCAATTACTTGTGAACGACGGTATTATAATATTTGCTAACACATTTAAATGACGATAGCCGTCAACCATCACCGCCCGCCCGCCCGTGCCGACGACGACATCTCGACGGTCGTCTTGTTTTGCTCTCTCGCGGGGAAAAAAAATATAATATCAGTGTCGCAGCGCGGGGGAAAAGTAATGAAAATTACTTTTTTTCTCGTCGTACATTATCTTTGTAGCATTTAAATGTCGACAATATTCTCGATAGCGCAACATTGACAGTACGAAACAACAATTATTTTATGATATCGCCAAGACGGGATTCTTTTTTTTTCCGTTCCTACAATTCAGTAAAACAAATAGCAGGCGAAACGATATTATAACGAAGCGATTATCTGCAGGATATCTTTTATTTTTTCTATACGTTTCACGCGTACGTTTTCTTGTGGGGAAAAAAAAATTTAAAAAATACAGCCGCCCTGTAAAACGCTGAAATTCACCGTTCGGTCGGTGAAAACGATATTATTACGCACGTATTTCGTCCCGGTCCGCGTCCGGGACGTGTTCCTTTTATCGAACGCAACGTATTTTAAATTTCTTCATTACACGGACACAAATGAAAAGAAAATGCGTGTACGAACATCCTTTCGTTTCCTCCAGAGGGTACCTTACAAGAGTATATATGACACACGTGTTGCGACGTAGTATTGTCTGTATTCGACGTTTTATAACGACGTATGACAAACAGATTTAAGGGTTAAATCGTATTGTACACACTCGGCAGTAGTGCACGTAAAATATAATATAAAACGTCATAACGTTGTTATAACAAGCGCAGTCGGAGGCCGTCCATAGAACGTTTATAACGTTGTTTGTTCACCAATTTATATAGGTGAAAGAGAGAATTTTTTTTTTTTCGTCTGCGTGCGTTTCCGTCGTCGTTATGATACGATGTTTTTCGGCCAAAACCAATAAATCGTCGTACACAATAATATCGTTGTACTGTAAATATACGAGAATAATAATATCATTATTGTACTGCGCGCGACGCCCGTCCCGCCGCCGTAAATGGAGTTTGACGTATTCTTTCTGATTCGTACGAATAACGGTGTACATCATAATAATAATAATATGATACGCTGTGTGCACGAAATCATTGACAATTTTACGGCCGTCAGAGGTTATTTATTGATATTGATGTGTATAATATACCTCCTGATGGACCTTGAGGAATGATAATACGTATGTGTACAGATCGCGCGTTATTATGACGACGCGTGCGGGGAGCGAACGCAAAAAAAAAAAAATCATTTTCGGAAGAGGTTTTACGGGAAAAATCACCAAAAAACGGTTTAGCTTGATTTTAAGAAGGTTAGTTTGAGAGTACTCTTGTATTTCGACAGGGGTTTGAACCCGTAAAACCCTCCCCCGCGTTTGCCACTGGACGCGTGTGTGTGTGACGTGTTTTTTTTACCGTCGTGTGCTCCCTTCGTTAAAAAACCGATTTTCGTGGTTTTCTCGTTGATTTCGCATACGATATGATTGTTTGTTATTTTTTGTAACACCAGCGTCGCCGTCAGACGTTTTACGCGATCAACGGATTGAGGCTGAAAGTTCTACAGGAGTGTGGTGACAAACCGTGTTTTTGGGAAGTATAGAACGGGTGTGGCGTAAGTGAAAAGTATACGGGACAAGATGAGAGAAAATGGTCGGAGACGGTGTGTGACGAGGAGAAAGGAAACTGAAGACGAGATGATCAAGTACGAAAATAAAGATGAAAAATAAATGATGATTATTGTTTGTGTAGGTGATGATCGTGATAGGTGATAGGAGCCCAAATGGTCGGGAGGAAAGCAAAAAAGAAGAAGAAACTAATAATAATAATAATTTTACAGTAGGTATATAACGTTTCTATAACTGTATTTGAATACCGCGAAGGTTCGTGTGTATCTAACTTGAAACGTTATTTTACATTTTGACCACACACACATACATATAGGTATATTTTATAATGAGCGCTGACTTTATTATTATATGATATTATAATACACACCTAGCAAACACAAATTCAAATGTGACCGCGGAACGTTAAGTACATGCAAAATCAACGTTATAATAAAACTCGCGGTTCTCTGCAAACGGTTTATACGCACCACATAAAAATTCCAAAATCAATAATATATTTCTTATAATATTCTAAAGTATACCTACAACATACCTATACGGTAGGTACGGCAAAAAATATGTAGGACAAATGTGAGGTTATTATTCTATATTAAAAAAATATACGCGTATACACTTATAACTCGTATCGTTATAATAACTTCTATACCCGATTAGAAAACCAAAAATCAGGACTGCTATTCAAATTCGTTGCGGAATAAATTACGCGTATCTACCTAGAAAAAATAAGTAAGTATATTGATTATAAAAAAAAAAAAACCAAAAACTATCGATGACAGTTTTTTATCGAGCAAAGTTATTATACTCGCTGAATACTTACGTATATGTATACAAAATATAATAAATTAACGGCGTTAATATATGCGCATATAATATTGTATTGAAAAACAGCGAAAAATAGGTTTGTCAATAATATAGTTAATATACGAGTATTTGTATATATAACTTTAAATATTTTAAATGAGTCGATTGGAAATGTATAATATAATATTATCGAATGTTTTTTTTTTTACGCATTTATGTTTTTTTTTCCCAACGTGTATTAACCGATTCGGCTCCATACTGGCGTTCACATGCTACTGCGTGGCTATAAATTCTACTCGATGTGTGTATACATTACGATGTTTGTATAATATATTTTTATCGTACACAACTAATCAATTTTTATAATAAACAAATAAGATTATGAATTTACTTAAAATCGATTTCCCATCATTTTAAATAACATGTGGTTAGTGCACCGCTGTTATATACCTAAAATATATTTGCGTCGAAAAAAAAAACTCAAAGTTTCACTTTTAAATTAACGACACATATTATATTACGTATAGTCGACTGGAAAATCTAAAATGTTGACAGTTACAATATAGTTGTAATCGTTTCGATATACATGCTTCAAAATACGATTAAAAATACCAGCCCTTTGCCGTGTCATACCAAATTCTTCCACTCCTCTCTATTATATATATATATATGGTTCGGGCCAGATATTAACGGGTTTTGTATAATATACGGAAATTCAACACAATTTTAAATGTTAAAACATCAGCTGATGTGCGTATACACATACTTTCAACGTTTCGGGTACAGAGAAAATTGAGTCCCGTGTCAAAATGTATAAGTGCGAAACCCTCAAATAACTAACCCATGATTGATGAAATGCATATATCTACTACAAATCGGTTTTTCGTAAATATTTTAGACGTCGTCATGATTTCCGTGATTTGTACTGTACATAAATAGTTTAAATTCGTTCGTTCAAAGATAAAATGCTGATAGGTACGTACAATTTTAACTTCTTTTTATACGACTTTTCTGAAATCGAATTATTTTCGTCCTCATTACTTTTTCAACGTATCGATATAATATTATTGAACGAAAAACGGAATCATTTTGAAAAAAACAATTCGACGCGACACGTTTTTCGTGTAGCTGTTGTATAACGGTAGCAAAAAAAACACACACAATTTATCTAAATTTCAGCAATTAGTTATAAAAAAAAAAAAAAATGTTTTAAAATTATAATTAACAAAACGGTTTTGCAGTTTTTTCGACAACCGCCGCGGTGTTTACGCGTATTATGTCATCGTATATCAGTCGTCTTGTAACATAACTTCTTCAGCTCAGTCACTTTGGTCTCGTAATCTCCGATCACCATCACACTCATTAACTCATTATTATACCTACTCATCTTGTGACGAAAAAAAAAAAAATAAAAAAAAAACGGCAACTGGTTTGTATGATATTATGTTAATATATATTATGTGTTTATATAGTAAATATAACCGCAGCATCGTCGACAATGCGGTTTACCTACATTATATCATTATATACGACGTACGTTTTCGGTTGATGAACTCGATTAAAATTTTAAAAATTATTAAAACACCCGGGTTGTTACGAACAGTAAAATTCGGTGCGCCGCACATGACGCGCGTCTCAAAAATTACAATCGACTTACCGAGAAAGAATATACTTACTAAAAATTTACTATATTGGATCCTTTTAATACGATCGTCGGGTGTACCGGATTTTTTAACGGGTTTTCTTTTTTTTTTTTATCCAACAATATCTTATTTATTATACTCGGGTAAATATGCGAAAACGGTGAACATTAGCGTGGCAACTAATTTAAGGACGCGCGGGCGTTATCCCAGTGGCCAGAATTCTTTTTTTCTGCTATTATACTTGGCGCAATTTTTTCTAAGCACGCGAGTATACAACACGACGTGCCATAATCGGTCGTTATCGTTTCGTTAGTAAAATACTACAATCTCATCAGAAATCGACAGACGCATTCGGCAACAGTGTGCGGTGTTAAAAGTTTGACAAAAATATAGGATATTTAACACACTTGAACCGCTGTGGTTTCGCCATCAAACGCGTTCATTGCGTTTTTTCCTACCGACGAAAACAACGATATTGCGATAAAATACTGCGGAAAAAAACCTCGATTATGTTTTCCAACAACATTTGTCTGTCAATGGTTGATCATAAAACTTGTCGAATATGTTCACGCAATCCTCTTGTTGTTTATTCGAGAAATGTTCGAAAATGTCCCGCGGTTGCTACAGGACAGCAGCGATATCGGCGGTAGTCAGCGCTGGAATCGAGGGCCCCCCCGGGGGGGTGAAGGCTCCCATTAGTTTTAACAAAATATTTTACCGTGTCCTTTCACTTTCCCTTGTATTGTTCTGGCATCGGAAAACCGAATGCCCGTGCCCTACTAGTGTTTTCAGTTCGATCGCGCGTATATTATTTACAGTTTGAACCGCGGAGCCGTCGGGACGTGGCGATTTGTACGAACGTAAATCGAAACGAATGTCGTCGTCACGAATGCGGGCACGTCCGACCGAAAACGGTTTATTGTTATTACTATTTTTCTTAATTTTTTTTCCTATTTTTTTTTTTCACAAACGCGACCGGCCGGCGATGCGACGGATCGTCGTCGTCGTCGCGTTGCAGCGCGTCAAAAACCCGTTCGGCGACGTCCGTCCGTATAAGGGCGCGGACGTGTTGTCATCGTATAATATAGCGTAATACGTTATCGTTATTATAATGGCTCATGAGCAATACATATATACGCGATACACTCTGTCGGGGACACAGCTGTGACGTTTTCGAGACGGACGATCGCGCGAAATACGCTCTTTAACGAAATTCAAAATGTTTTCGTGTTCGGCCTGCCACGGGGGTGCACAAGACGAAATATCGTTATAAACGTGAAAAAAATTACGCTTCGGGTGGGTCGCTATAGTTAAAAGAATTTGCGGTTTGAACCGCGTTGTCCGAAAGCGTAACGAATCATCGCCTTCGAAAACGCGATTCTCAGCGAGCTCCGCGGCAGTTGTCTGGTACGCGGCGCGTTCTGGAAAAAACCGAATTCGACACCGAAGAAAATCGCCGTATGAAGATTTAAATATTATAATATAATATATTAAAATAATATATTCAAATATAATGAAATATGTTCGATTTGAATAGCGCGCGAAAATTTCAAACCATTCGGTCGACCATGATTTGAAGAGTCAATTGTTTCACGACAGCGCTGGTGCGCGCAATTCCATCGTTATGACCGCAACGTTTTTCAACACTTTTTTTCCACGCGTTCGGGGGGAATCTATCGGACAAATTTGTGTCAGATACAAATTTTTTTCTAAAAACAAGTCAAAGTTACGACCAGTTTCTGACCATTTTCCAACTTTAAGCGCCTAAAAAAAAAATTTGTGGCCATGGGTTTTCAAAACTCTTTGGGTATCCCATGTATATACTTGTCCTCAACATTGTTAGTTACAAAAACTTTTTCTCGAAAATTAAATCTTACGTCGAACAAAAAGCACAAAGAAAATAAAGACGTTTTTCGAAAAGTTCCATACTCAGCTCGAAATTGTTCAAAATCACTTGAAATTCGGACCGAGGACTGTATGAGTTTCAGCTGGTTCCGTCTATTATTTTGAAAGTCACGGCCAAAAACCTGAATCGATTGTGTCGAAAAAAACCAACTGATCAGTCCGTTGTATAGAACAGAACGCGCTATAGTTACCGCTCAGCGCAGCGAATCACGATTGTAGTCGATCGCAACTTTGAAAAATTTCGTTTTCTAAGTTTGCGGACTTGTAAGAGATCATAAACTACACGCGTAACCTATTGATTATTATGAAAAGAAGAACGCTGAGCGTGAATTTTCCACTGTTTTGTTGTTGATATCGCGCCGTACAATTATTTTAAAGGCCTATTGTTTAGTCGGATAGTTTTTACACGATGGGGATTTTATCGATTGTCGTACGAATTTTCTAAAATCGACTTCGGTACATCGATGTTCCACTAGACCGTGGTATATTACGATTACGTGACGTTTAGAAAACGTCGCGTTTCGAATTAATTCGCCAAATTTCGGCGAGTCCAGCAGCTAGCTGTGATGCGGCGGAACGAATGTACAACGCGCATTTTACGTAACGTTTTCGTATTAGAATCGGTGTCAGTTAACACCAACCCAGTTTGTGATCAACCATCATAATAATAGTTATATTCTTGACGACGGTTCCACTCGGTATATAAATCGCATTGCGTAATTTCAAAATTTATTCAAATCCCGCGTTTTCGCCATTTTATTTCTCGCGCCAACGACGCTGCTGCTATTTTCGATCGATAACCTATACAAGGTTATAAAGTACCTATATATAGATAGACCTGTCTATTTTTTTCCAACATACATTGTACGGCGCATAATCATCACGTTCGCGGATTATAATATTGTTTTATTTCCGCAGTGAATACTGCGAAAACAGTATGCTAAACATGCGTTGAGAAAGTATGGCACCTCTATAGGTGTTATGGTGCCGCAGGCGTACGCAGAATTTACGTATTTCGGTAAATGACTAATAAAACACGTCGGCACATCACGGAAGATTTCGGAGACTCGGCACGAACGTAAACTTATAAATGAATTTTTGGTTATTTTGGTTTTTAACCTCCCTACGAACGGTTCCTTTCCAGAAATACGCGCCACTAACAAAAAATATGTCGACACCGAGTTCGCTCTCCCGCGTTTTGTCTATAGGTACGTAATATAATATACGAATGATTTCATCAATCGTTATTTATGTACGTTGGTTAAAATATGAAAGGCTTAGCATTTTTTTTTTGTAAACAAGTGTAGGTTAATACGAGAAACGGGAGACGAACGGGTATCGTATTAATTATTGAAAAATATGATTTCTACGATCGGACTGTATTAAAACTCTGCAGGTTCCTGCAAAAATAATAATCAATTTATGGATGTTTACAGCGCATTTTACGTACGCACTCGAGTTTCGTTCGCAAAATTTACCGGTTAGGTTTTTCGACAAATTCGGTGTTCACGACCGACGTTTGGGTCCGCGTAGGTTACCCGCGTATGGTACTTGCAGAGCCGTGATGAGATGCCAAGTTTCTCGCGCGGTTTTTTTCCCCTCAGAAGGTTCTTCTCATTACGTGCACACGTCGTTACACCAGCTATATTCGTATAAGTTATACTGGAAAAGTATAATTAAGACACCGGTCGTACACGCGAGATCGGCGAGATTCAGTAATGTACACAATGTATATAATACATGTAACACTCACGCGGAGGGGTTTTTAAACATATTGTTACTTATATGATGTTAACGAGCGGCTGGTCGTCGTCTATGACGGGCGCGCGAAATCGATACGAACCATATAAATTCGTAATTTCATTAGGAAATGGATTTCTTCCGTACATACGTACACCTTCAGTTACCGCTGCATTATTTAAACGAACATTTATCCCGCGGAAAACGATAAGGGGCTTTGGTACCTACGATACCTATATATCAGCGATAACATGTGCCGCAGCGTTATTATTACCTTCCTTCCCATACACAATATATTACACGCACGTACCGATCGCTTTACGTATAATTTATAGTTTTGTCGGCGATGCGAACCGAACTTTGAAAAAAAAAAACAATATTATAACATAAATATGACGTTATTTATGCCGAACAACGTCTGTCGAGTGCACGTCTTAAACGTCGAAACGTCTTTAAGTCGAAAATGGGATTTTTCCATTTTTTTTCTTATCGTTCTTTCGACAGTTCCTCGGTCCGACATTCGAACTGTTTTCTGTGTTTATTTCGGTTCGGATTTGTCCGGTTTTTCGTAACCCCGGGCGCCCCGGCCGATGCGTGTGAATCGCCCGAAGACCCCTCCTGCAAAAGGCGCGTTACGTGACGTTTGATCTAGTTTTAGATGGGAGATTTTCAATCGGTAAAAAACTTAAAAATCTCACGTCGGATAAGTAATCTAGGTCTAATGGCGGTGTCCTAGTTATCGTTTGTGACCGTACGTAAGCTGCTATATACCCGTGTAACAAACAGTACGCGGCAGCAGCTCGTGGAATATAAGATAATTATCCGATTATAATCGACGCCCGGACACCGTGTGCCGTCGCCTCGGTCCGCAGGTGTACAACGTTACGCGCACCTTCTTCAATTTCGATTGTGTGTGCGCCTGGTCCCCGTGGCGCTCGTAAAACGAGTAAATATGTTTATACACGAATAATCGACACCCGCGGCGTAACACCGTGTATTGTGCACCGTATAAAGATGTGTACGCGTATAATTCCGAGGTAGGTGGTACAAACCGCAGGGGATGCCTAATATTTGTACAGGATTTTCACACGTCGTCTTCTCTTAATTCGCCGTTCGATGGTGTGTAAAAACGGCATTTTCGAGTGCCGCTGATTCGAGACACGATTAGCGTTACGATACACCGACGGCGATCGACGAACGACTGTTTTACACAGAGCCGATATGACGAGCGAACTGGTGAAGAATATTAACTGCGGTGGGTTCGTCGCAGCGAATGTAGTTTACGACGAAATAGAAAAGCTGAAAGTCGAGGTACAAAATGAAATGAACTAAGTAAAAAAAAAAAGGTGTTACGCGCTAAAACATTCACGCGCTGTAATCATCCGTAGTATTCACGCCTAAACACGGAAAATAAACGATCGAAAAAAAATGAAAACGAATGTTGGTTCCGCACGATATAACAAAAAGAATGTATACCATAGGTAACTTTGCAGCAACATTGTACATTAAGAATTGACCATAAAAAGTGGAATCGATCCTATACGATTTTCAGCTGAACAAGTTAAAAACAAAAAACGATCGAAAAGTGTTTCGACGAATTGTACTACGCATAAGACATCTAGAACCCAAAGTTTTTGGGGTATGCCATACCACCACGTCGCGTGTACGAGTACTGTGTGTATTATGTATGTTCGGATTGTTTTCAAACGGATAATTCGACGGTTTTTTATTAATAAGAAAACATTTTGCATAAAAGTTTTAAAAAAACGCGGTTCGTCTCTCGATTAAAAAATTCCGACGCACCGAAATCGTTGTCGTCGGCGCAACGACGATCCAGAGAGCTCTCGTTCGGAAACCGTTCGTGCCGTCGATTTTATCCGCGGAATTATATACTATCATTACGCACAACGAATGTAATGAACATATGTAATATTAACGTTGATGATGACAATGCGAACACATCGGAGACCCGTTACAACGTTATTCTGATAAATAACCAAAAATAATATCATTATCATTATTATGTTCCGTCGTCGCGGTCCGCGCGCCGCCGCTGCTGCTGCAACATCTGCTGCTGCTGCTGCGTATTTTTGATGAATCGCGCGATTTTTAGCAGCTTGACCATCGGCCGTCGTTTCCCGGTTTGTTCGGCCGGGGGGGCATTATATAATTTACAGTTTTAACGTCAATTTCGCGCCCACGCACCGGTGTGTGCCATTGTCGCTGGTTTTTATTATATTATACGTTATTATTATTATCGTTATACACATTGTGTCCACTCGGCCACTCGTTTTGTGCGTATTTTACACAACAGCGTTCTATCGCGCCCTCCTCTGTCTGTCTCCGTGCGCGTGTGTATTCCTCCGTTAATTCTCTCCGCGGCGTTTCGCCACTCGTTCCCGTCCACGACGAGGAGTGAATGCGGAATGACAACTTTTGTGTGTATTTTTAATATCGAATAATAATCGTAAAACGCGGGCGCGGGGGTGTTTTGCGAAACGGCGTTGACCATCGCGTTTTGCACACACACGCGCATTATTATTATTGTGTTTTATACACCGCCCTACAGAGCAATGTATAATAATAATAATAATAGGTATACAACACCCCCGCGACGCCGCGGTGTGTACCGGCCGCGGTGATTCATCCGGGCGCGCGCGCGACGACGACGTTAAACCGGCCGCGCGTTTTCATAAAAGCCATCTGCGGCCGTCGGCGATTTTCGACCCTTTTTCCGCGTGCCGACGACTTTTTCCCGCGCGCGCGCGCACATCGTGGAAACGTCGACGGCAAAGTTACGGATGATCGAGATTCGATCAGAACTCGTCGACTTTTTGTTTTTTTTACCCGAGCCGCAGCAAACGAATTTAAAAAAAATTTTTGCTATGTGCGCGTCTCGTACGAATCGCAACGACGAAATCGTACAGCGTTGCAGCGCGCCGTTACCGGGCGAAAGTCCCGAAAACATAAATAAACGCAATGTTACGGTGTATCGAGACGCGGCTGCCGGGTGGCCCGACGATTCGATAGACGTTTTCCGCGACTAGGCTGCTAAAAGTGTCTGAAAAACGTTTTGCAGCGTTTTTACACCGAAGCGTCAGTGAATTTTCCGTTCTTTTACGCACAACACAATAACATTCGGCGGAGAAAAAATGGAATCGTAAAATAAGATTTCCAACGCGGAAATATCCCGTACAGTTTTAAAAGCAACGCGGAGCCCCGAGGTTTCAAATGTGTCCGGACAAAACGTCAACGGTTTTTTACAATCGCCCGATTTCGTATTTTTTTATACGAGCGGCGAAAAACGTTACGCATAATAGAGACGGTAAAAATAACGTGCGATAACGGGGTGCCCCGATAATTCGTACCTGCGATCCGCGGTAAAACGTTCGAATCGTTAAATCAAGTAAAACTGTACGCAAATATCATGTATTAATATTCAAAAGTAGCAACGAGGTCGACAAAAAAAAACACGAAGGATGATTTTGGTTTCCAATGCGGTATTATGCGATAATGTTTATACGTGATGATGGCCGTACACATAACATATTATGTGTATTATATTACTTGGGATTTTTGTCGGTACCATCCATCTGTATATTTTTTGGCTTCGGTCAAATAATTATTGAATCGATTTAATATCGGTTTGTTTTCTACTTGAAATGTTGTTTTTAAAATCAAAACGAGTTTTCGGAGAGGCACGAAAGAGGCAACGGGTTTCAAAAAAAAATAAAAAAAAACCCATTTTATCCGTCGTACAATACGTTAATATATGTGCGTTTACGACGTGTTTATATAACGTATAGGCGTTCTATTTTAAGTGTAAAACATACTTAAACCCCAAAATATCTCGATTGATTAAAAATCAATATTACCGCAGTACCGGTAACGAGTTATACGAGTATTTTACGTAACTAATCGGTAATAATATCACTTGCGCATTTTACGCGCAATATGATTATTCGCGGTCGTACGTGAATTCGATCGGTTCGATTACGACCGATTATTATAAACGTTAAAATATTTGATATATGAAAAAAAGTGTCACAACCGTACACTTAAAAATATACGTAATATCATTCGTCCGATAAATCGCTGATGAGAAAAAATATGTTTGTTATAACGTACGCTGCGAGGGTTACGCTTTTGTTGTGCATAAAAACAATTTGTAATGCTCTATCGGCCGTTATATTACGCAAAACGTTTCCTGCGCGATTCAAAATCAACATAAAAAAATAAAAACTTTATAGGCGATACCTATGCATATCTTCGACATTGCTGTATGGTAATGAATCGGGTACCTGCAGCTACTACGTCTTTGTATACAATTAAAACGTTCGGGAAAATACGATTTAAACGATATTACATTATTATTAGTTATTATATGTTTATGCAGATGTATATTTGCTTACTGATCCATCCGACACTCGAATAAGATGAATAACAGTATGCGTGACGTTTGCAGGGTACGCACAAATTTCATAAAACGTTCCTCGAAAACGCTTAGAAAGGATCTTCGTCGCGCGCTGGGTTTTAACGACGCCAATATCAGCGGTTCAATAAAACTAAATAATGTTGTCCAGTTTTCATTCTGAAAACGGTGCTGAACTCGTTATAATGTCCACTTTGTTTTTGCAAGACGATTTTTGAAAATATTTATTTTCAAAGAAGTAAATTGAAACATCGAAATGATGACGACGATATTTGATCAGTTTAGGTATGAAAACTTAATCATTTGCGAAATCATCTGGTAAAAACCGTGTTTTGGTTCTTGTCTTTTTCATTCGTCCAGTGTTAGGTTAGGCCTACTACTAAACATTCATAGAAACACAAAACGATAATTTTAATCCTAAAAATCCACTTGTACCGTTAAAATAACGATTGAGCGCTCTCAGATGTAAAACGCGTGACGCCTTTTGATATAGTCACGAGCCCTTTTCAGAACGAAAATTAAAAAATACAAACTCGGTCGTATCCGTCAACGACAAAGACCCTAAATTTCGAGCACTGCGAAACGCGTACACTTACTTTAGTTGACTTGGAAGGGAAATGATTCGACGATAAATCGATGATTTCAATGTTTAATCGACTATATTATGATGTGTAGAACGTAGGTACGCATCTAACGTTATCGACGAACATACCAGGACGAATTTATAATTATTATTGTACGCGTGGTCTTGGCATCGGGGTAAACGATAAAGTATGTATTTTTTTTTTCGTGCGCATATTATCATGATTTTTTAGCTGTTCGTTCGGCCGCAGTATTTATTATTCGTGTACACTCGCTTTGTTGTTATTATTTTTCACGGTCCGATAACACCGGTCGTTTTGCCAAAACAGGATCATTTTATACTGTTGACAGTAAAATTCTATTCGGTAGGATGTGCACAGAAAAGAAAACGCGTGTGTATTATACAACACGCCGCTTGTGTGCATGCTCGTGTGTACTAAACGTTTAAAATACTCGCGGTTAAAGAAGGCGTATTTTGCCGATTCATTGTGAAACGGATTCCGAAACATCTAAAAACATTGAACAGAACGCTCGAAAATTGAACGCCCGTGGGTTGAGGTGCATTGCGAATAAACGAATCGAAACGATATTATATTTTATATTCGGCTGTCGTATTAAAACGAAAAAATCGTATTTTAACGTCTTTTTATCGTCAAGCTTGTGCTACGTCGTCAACGACAATAACCTCGAGTCCGTTTATGCGAAAAAAAAAAATAAGTAACGCGGCATCGTAATATTTTAATCGTGACCCTGCGGTCGTTATACTATTGTAATAAATGGTCGATGAAAAATAATTTTTACGGAAAATCGATAATGGACACGCCTATGGATTTATTTTCCGTCTTCGAATCCGAGACTATAGTAAAAACACACGTATCTTTTACACGACGGACACGATCAGCGTTCGGTTTAAAAAGTGTACAATTTACACGCGTGTTGCACACATAAAGCTGCTGCAGATGATGATACGTTTTAGACATATGAATTAATAATCTTTTCTCGAGATTCTGCTGCAATTTAGCGAGCACTGCAATAATATACCGCGGTATAACAAATGTTTCCTTTACGATAAATATGATGTACCGGTCGCGGTCGCGGTGCGGCGTGTGTCGAGCAGCAACCCCTAATTCGAGTCTCTTTAAGAACCGACACGTGCGGCAGATGTTAGGTATTTACCGCTGCGCGCGGATGAAATATAATAATAATAATAATGATATAATGTCAACTGTGGTCGTATATACGATATTATTACTGTCGTAACAGCAGCTACACACACACAATAATATAATATCGTATTGTACGTCTTTTAGTGAAACGCGTGTGTTCGCCATAGACGCGACAAAAATAGAAAAAACGGATACTTTGTTTACTCTGGGCGACCGGATTGTAATAAGGCGCAAAAAGAGCACAGTACGCTGTCGAGATTTTGGAGGGCGCCGTACGTGGATCTTTTATAGGTTCTCGGCGAGGAACGTACGAATAGTGTCCGGTTTCTTTTTTTCTTCACAACGATTCATTGTTGTAGTTTTTCCAACTTTTTAAACTCGTGGAAACGTTTTTCGTACACGATAGGTTAACCTGCGCGGAAAAATGAATGTGGACGGTTCTAGTCGGCACTCTGCCGGATCGGTCGAAGGATTGTTTGAGCTGTAAAAGCGAAGGGATCTTACGTTCATCACTTTGAACGAATTCTAAAACCAACTGTAGACGCGCTGCGTCGACTTAACGTCACGATTGTTCACTAATCGTTTTAAACTTAATAACGGCGCGAGTGTAAAATATAGAGGGATACACTTCGTAACGCGTGTGTGTAGAAACGTCAAACTCGGTCGACTTTGCTAATTTGTCGTTAACGTTAAAAAGACACTTAAAAACGAGCGCTGAAACGGCGTACGAAAAAAATTTTTTTTAATAAAACAGCGTGGTGGTCCGCGTTATTATTTCGACCGATACGGTATAATATACATACGTTCGGTCCGTCGCGTTTTATTCAACCGTTTTCTGCGATAGAAATAAAAAACGAATCGCCGCGTAGAATCGTAACGCGACAGAGTTTGAATTCTATTTCACTTGCAGCCACCCCCCAGCGAAGATAAACGCCCAAGTTTCGGCTACGTGCACGCGTGGATTACATGGATGTCGTTAATTTTTTTCGTGTTTTGTGGGATATATAATGTGTGTAACGGTTGTGAATGAGCTACGAAGGAAAGAGCTGAGAAATAATAAGATTAATTGTGGTGCGTTGTTTCAAATACTTTTTCCGCGCCGGTAAAACAAATTGCGTCGGCCTCGTCCGTACATGTGTGTGTGTGTACACACGAACCAAGCGTTTTCTATATTTAAAATCGCGACGAAACGCCGTAAAAACTACTAAACTGCCGCACACACGTCGACGTAGAGTCGTTCGCGTAGATTTTAAGGTAGATTCGCGAGGGTTCCACGTCCGTGCCGATCGGATATCAAATGCGACGACAAATAATCGAACTCGCCTCGAAATGTTTTTCTTTTTCCTCCCCCGAAACAATATTTTCGAGTGGTGGTGAATTCAAATCGCACCCCGTACGGATTCGGATCGGACAGTGTAAATCGTGTGTGAAACAATGTTGGTTATTGTCGCGCGCGGATTGCGAAAAAATCCAGAATGTACCTTTTCACCACCGCCGCGTGTTGGAACGAACAAATTAGGTAACACCCCACGGTCATCCCTCGGGATTCGTCAATTTTTTTTTTTCCGTCTCTCGGTTATTAGTTCTAGCGGTTTGTTCTTATTTTTCGACGATTTTAAGCTGTGTCATAAAACGAACGCACGAAGCGAACGATTCGGTCGTACGCGCGCAGTGTTTTCTTGTGAAAAAAAAAAAGCCCGGATCGATCGGATGTCGCGCGGGTGATTCGACGGAGTGATACGACGCTTCGGAAAACCGTGGTTTAAACGTGTAAGTTGT
Organism: Hormaphis cornu; assembly: GCA_017140985.1. Classification (NCBI taxonomy): domain Eukaryota; kingdom Metazoa; phylum Arthropoda; class Insecta; order Hemiptera; family Hormaphididae; genus Hormaphis; species Hormaphis cornu. The sequence continues at coordinate 20,187,284 of CM029361.1, forward strand.
TTGAAAGTTGTTTTAGTTAATTTTGAACGAACGAGCGGTTGTCCCGGTAAAAAAAACCGCGCTTAACAAGAAACTCGGAAAAACATTACCTAGTCCGATCTTTTGTACCGTATACGAAACTTGCGTAAAACGACGGGGAACGACAATTTCTTATTGGGTACGATCGCCGGATTCGGCTCGGACGCTTCGAAAAAAGCCGAAATCCGCGTGGTGTTCAACGATCGTTACGAATCCTCGGACTTTTCGCCGTAAAAAATTCTCGATTTTCCCCGCTTTTTCGGGGGTAAAACTCAAAGAGTAATCTTCGTTTCACGCTCTTATGTTTGCCACGTACCGTACCTAACTACGCGCACAACAGCTTCGAGAACCCGTTCGGATCGCGCGGATCCAACGAACCGCGGTTTTTTGCGCACGGTGTCGCGTCAATCATACACACACTCAAACCGGCCATGGTGTGCTCGGTTCTTGGTCTCGTATTAATCTCTCAGCACACAGACGCGATACGTTTAAACGTAAAATAATCGCGTGTACGCGCGAACACGGATCGGAAAACAATAAAACACACTCGAGTTTTAATCGACGCGCACACACGTTTTATAAAATGCTGCGGCATTACCACCTCGCCGCACTGTGTGGGTGTATAAAATATTGCGATTATACATGTAAAGAAACATTCATTGCTCACACACACACACAGTATTATAATAAACGGTCGCGGCTCGCGGAATCGCCGGCTTAGTTAGTTTATGTTCATCGCAGGCGAGAAGAAGAATGAGAACACGATGCTGCGTCGGGTCGTGAGGCGGCGGCGGCGGCGCGCCGGCTCAAGGGCGCGCGTACACGTCTGCCGCGAGTTCGAGACATAAAGAAAACTCACGCGTATTTTAACACGCGGCAAAGCATTCCCCGGAATACCGCGGTGGGGGAAGCCGCGTTGCTGCAAAGTGAGCAAAAAAATATGGCGATGAGACCGGCAAAGAGAGAGTCGGGAAACTAAAAGGGTTCGGCGGTTTTTTTGTTTGTTTTTTTCCTCTAGTAGAAAGAAGAACGCACCGATTTCGACGAGAGATCCGAAAGACGGCAGCGGATCCGAGACGGTGCTTTTTTTTTTTGTTAAGCGTTTTCGGAAGTTTCGATTACACTTGTGGCCGTAAGCGTCGAAATTCTTTCGATCGAGAGAGACGTTACGGAACGTTGGAAAATTTCTCACGCAGCCGTTATAAAAAGTCTGGTTTTTACTTAAACTTTGATACGATCCATAAACGAGACAGTGTGCGGTTAAAAAATATGGAAAAATGTTTCGACTGTTTTGCCGTTAAACTACGACGAGTTTTAAGGGAGTTAGTTGTGGAATTGTACGCGTTTCCATAAAACCTCTAGTTTTTGACGTAAACAACGTAGTTTAAAAATTTTACAAGATTGGTTCGCACGATTTCGGTTTGCAGCCGATTTTGTTTTGTCGTAAAATTCGTCATTCCCGGCGCCCGCGTATCGCTTACGGGGAGGCGTGGGAGGGGGGACATAAATAATTACGTGTTTTTTTTTACACATCGTTTTTAGACTTTTTTTTTTTTTGTTTTGATCAAAACAAAGATCGCGGACGACCGAGCTGAAACTTTTACGTAATACAGGAAAGATTTGATAAGAGTTTGTATTGTTAAATTTGTTTTTACCGCGGCGTATACTATAGACAATCGTTGCTTTCAGGCGTATAAAATAATGAGTTTAAACCACAACTTCCAGACCAGTGACGACGCGCCCAAAACGTAGTCGCTACCCCGATCAAACAACCCACGCGACGTAGATCGATCACGGGTTTTTGTAAAAAATTTTTTTTTTTTCTATAAAAAAACTCGTTAAAAGTTAAAAAATGTTACGTTAAAAAGTTATGTTAATCGTGACTCGTTAACTTATTTTTTTTTTTCGTTAACTTTTCACTCGATGAGTTAATTTTTTGAATTTAACGTAGAATTTGGACTCTGAGTTGATCTGTTGTAATTGAAAAAAAAAACATTTTTAATACTTTTTAAAAAAAAATTGTTACTTAGATGAAAATTTCAAAAACGCTTTTCGAAGCGGCGGAGATGTCATACTTGGTACGAAACCGTGTGTGAATTGAAATGTTATGATGTATATTTTGAGTTTTTTTTTTCTGTTAGTTTTTATGACGTTTAACCCGCGTCGACGTTAAATCTCGTAGCAATTCGCTCGAACGCGAAAAAAATTAGTTGTTTTAAAAAAGTTGGTACCGAAAAGGACAACGCCGAAGACGGCAATCGTGCGGCGAGCGAATGAGCTACAATTAGCTATGCGCGTGATTTGATAAATTAAAAAAATTAACTAAGCTTTTTTTTTTTCTTCAATTGACTTGATTTTCGACGCACTCGAGTTGAAAGAAGTCGTTACAATAGGGTCGGGTTTTCATATATATGTATTATTCGCCATTTTACCTCGGTTTCCAAACCGACGATATCGTTATTATAATTTTTCTTCTTTACACGTAAGTATATGCGTTTTATCCGCAGCGGTTTTTCAAACGCGTGCAGCACTGTTACGTATGTGCCGCGTGTAACAATAACATATTTTTCATTCCTGCAAAATCGAGCGATATAAATATTATCACACACGCGTGCGTATAATATAATAACCGTGCGGACGGAGATAGGATCTAAGTAAAATATTGAACAATCCGCAAACTCGGTTAGTTAATTGAATTGTGGTGTCGTGTTCTCGTATACCTACGTCTGAAGGTCTGGGGCATACAGGCGTACGTGTAATTGGATGTTCCCTCGCAACGTACGTAATATACAATATAATAGTTTTATATTGGGTACACATTATAATATGTGTATACTCAATTATAAGATACAACATAATATCGCGTATACTTTAGATAAGTATTTTTTACGCGGCAACGCATTGCATGCAACGCGCGTTTTATTGCCTATTGTGCCGGATGAATTGTCGGTACAAGCGCGCGTAGTTACTATGCGTACACGATAATAACACGCGTATGTTATCATCACAGGAATTATTTTTTACCCGTTTCAATGCGACAGGTCGATTATTGTTATTAACGCGTAAATTTCACGAAAATCCCGTAAAATTACAGTCCGTGTATCAGACGTCGTGTAAAAAAAAAAAAGAACGTCCGTAAACCGTTTGTTTGTTTCCGTATCGTCCAAACGCGTCTCTCGTTCTGCACCTAAGCGCGACTACATAGATGCTGGCGGGCTAAATTATACGTACAGTTGTCGCTGATGAGCGTGATCTGAGGGTCCTTGAACCGCTGCAAAAATTGAAAAAAGGAGTGATGCTTGTCGATTTTTTTTTTACCGTGTGGTTCTGCAGTGTGCAAAATCAAACACCCAACAAGTGTACGGATAGTACACGGCTCGTCGTTTGAGACTTTTATTACGAATTTAACGACACACCGTCCGCAGGATCGGAAATCTGTCGGCCGCGTTCGGTCGTGTTTGTCTCGTCGTGATGTCCGCGGCGCACTGCTGGGAAAACGAGAAGTACGGTTTCGTTTTGTAACACGCGTAATCCAGCGGAATCTAAAACTGGACGGGTCGACGAAACTGGAACGGTCCAAGATCGCGTCAGTTTCGCCGGTGCGCGCGGAAATGTACGTGAACCGAAATCGTCCGAGCGAATCCCAAATCGTTTAAAGACCGTATATTTAGGCTCGTCTCTGCTTGTCTTCCGCTTGACGTCCCTCCTCGGAGGATCTGCGCCTTAAACCACGTCCCTTAAGACGTCGCGCAGCCATCTCGTCCATCTAGCGCGGTCTTTTTCCTATCGGCGTACCCAAATACCACTGTTTATATCATCGTTTCTCCCGGCGTGTCCGGTTTTCGGAACGCGTTACGAAGCTGATCGATTCTCCGGTTCGCGGGTCGAGATATACACGTCTTAGAACTCTTCTGTTTTCTCTCAATCCTCCGTGTAAATCTCCGTATCCTGATGTCGCATACTGTGCCAATCGGCCGGGAGCAATATCTTTTTTTATACAGCTGCGATCTATCGTCCGCGCGAATCCTCCGAGATCCGCGTGCGTTCCGAACGAGTCGCGCACGTTTTTCAAAATTGACCGTTCGGTGTTTTGGCGCGAGAGCCGGACGACTCCGGGTCAACATTGAATTGATTGTAAATTTAAAATTAATTGTAAACGCACGTGTTGTGTTTCGCGTGTGCTCAAGTACCGTGTGTAACTTCGTAGTTAATTCCGTGAGCACTGAACGGTTTCCAATAATGTGACGGGGGTGTCGTCTGTAATATAGGCGATCGTCGTAGTTTGTTATATTTTACGTCCGCGGCGTTTTGTGCGTCTACACCGCGTCGCGGCTTTGATGAAGACTCGTCGTTTTTATTGCTCCGTTTAACGTCCGCGCGTTTATTGTATTTTTTCATACCGTTAACGCGTGCAGATGACGACCAAAATCATTTTTATACTCGTGTGTAAAATAATAATATTTTATGCTCCGGTATTGTATATTGCCTACCTGTACGAAATATAATAGGTATAACGAGCGGACAGTGTTATTATAATAATATTATGAAATTCCGCGGTGCATTGTTGTAACACAACGGCTACGATCCGCAGTGTGTTTCTATCGTAAAATTACATATATATATTTTATACGACGGGGTATCGTAAAAGCGAAACCGCTTCGGTCCACTCCCGATGCCGTGTAACAATATTATTATGACGTATATTGTTGTCTGCGGGCTATGCCGCGGATAAATAAATATCACTCGTAATAAAATATTGAATTTTTGGGTGCGCGTGACGTGTTTCGTGTTTTTGACGCGTTTTCGACAGCAACGAAAATAAATCGGACGATGCGCAGGCGTATTCCGCGGGAGGAGAGCAATCTTGCGGCATCGCCAGCCGTCCTCTTGAATGTCATCTTATAGTAGTAAACCTGCACCGATTTCAACGCGTGATAAAAGAAATACAATGGGTCCGGTACTTTATTTGAAACGTTTTTTTTTTTTTTTTGATTATTTTCGATGTTCTGAGGAAAACGGCCCAATTTTTCGAGTTGCTCGTATACGTCATTTAGGAGAGTCTTACGAGCGTCTCGCTGAAGTTTCAGTCGATTTTGAAGAGCGTCTTCTCGAACGTTGCACCCGGCAGAACCGTTTTTTCCGTGTCGCTATAAAAAATCGGTTCTCTCGTAGGGTGCGGCGGAAAAGCTGAACGTGTTTGTTCTCTCGCGGAACGGAGTGTAACATCAGCAGCGTTGGCCGCAACGCGATGGACGTAATTTTTTACTAACGTGACACAATCGTGATATCGAGAAAACACCGCGTATCAAAGAAACAGACGGTTTAAAAAAAATGCATCATGTAAACTTCCCATTTCGTAGTAGTCGATCGATAAAGAAGAACATTTATAACGTTTTTGAAATCTCGGGCTTTTCGTTCTAACAGTATATCAATATCAAGCAAAATCAACGCGAAACCAACGGCAAATCAAGTCCTGGACGATGTCGTCGTGGAAAAAAATGCGTGTAGAATTCTCTACCTGCCATATTATTATGTTATCAGTTTAGTATACACGTTCCAGGTAGGAATATCGTGTGTACTGTCCTCGATATGACAATAGAAAATTATGGTGTATTCCTGCGGTTTTATTGATTTCATATTTAAATACGTCGTATACATTTAGCGATCTTCGTAACGTATATATTTTTTTTTTCTCAAATCCATACGAAGCATCCATCCATAACTGCACGTAGTAGGGGTTCCGACGAAGAGAGCTAAATTCGATTTACAAAATACGCGTGATTCAAATAATGATAAATGTATACACACTAGTGGCGTATATATAGAAATTAGAGTTTCACTATGGGCCAGTTTTCTTCCTCGAACTAATAATCAGACTTTAGATGAAACAATTTTTGGATTCAGAGAATGTAAGAAGAACGTAACATTTTTTTTACAACGATGTTTTTTTTTCTGTAATCACTTTTTCTAGTAGAGAGGAGAACGCTCCGATTTCGACGCGTTACAAAAAATAAACAATTGTTGAGAGACGGTACTCCGAAGCGTTTTCGGCAATCCTGATTAGTTATTGGGCAAAAAAGAAAACGTCGACATTTTTGAAATCGCTCCGTTCGAAATTTTTTTTTGAAATCTATACGTATGTGAGAGGTTTTGACGAGTTCGCTGCTAAAATTTCAATCGATTTTGATCTGATGGAGTTGCGGAACTTTAAAATTTTTGAATTTCATACGCAGTTCCATAAAACCTCTGGTTCGTAAGTCTCGAAACTTCAGTACAATCTGAACGAGACGGTTTTACGCGTGTGGATTTTAGAAAATCGGTTCGTACAGCCGGGGTTTCACGGTGTTGTCGTCGCGGCCGTGTATCGCTAACTAAATAAATACGGGAAACGTGTTCGTAACGTTCAAAAAATAAAGATCGGCAGAGAATTTTTTACTAGATACTAAAATAGGTGATATGCTGCAGATTCGACAAAATCGTTTTTATACCGGGACACGTATATAATACTGGACGACTGAGCTCGCTCATAATCGTATTTTCTTTGCAGATGATTTATCATTTTTTGTTTTCCCATCATCGATTTTAATTTTTCTCGAACCCGATACATTTCGCACCGTAACCCCGTAAGGGGTGCCTTGATCCTCCCCCGCTTATATAAATAACGCCACTGATACGCGCGTTGTACACATTCCCGCCGCCGCTCGAAATTCGCCCTCGTCCCTCCATCACTGCTGCTGCTGTATAATATCCCTTTTTTTCTCCCTGTCTCCTATCCCTCGTTCGACGAGACGGATTCGCGGCGGACGATTAATAATATTGCCCGGCGGAGCGAGAGAGGCGTCACCGTGCGTGAAATACAACCGCTCTGTCGCGTCCGAACGCGTTTATACAATTACGTTGGGCACACCTATATATGAATACTGTTGACGATGGTCGGGGAAAACTGTCGTTGCAGTGACATGTTTACGACGGGCTATGACACACGAGTGCGCACACACGGTACGTCCCCGTCCGCGATGTCGCGCAGTTTGAAAAAGAAAAAAAGTCGATCAATCGATCAATTCAAGAGCCACGCGGTGAGTGCCGCGAATTTCTCTAGAACGCTGCAGGCAGGGTCGTTCGAAATTATGCGCACGTCGTGTACGATCAACGAAAAACACGTCGATAGCTTTGCAGTCCTGTGTACGAATGCGAGCATCCTCGGTCGAATTCACTCCGTATTATGCTTACTTATGTACTGTACGTCGGTGTTTGATTCTTCAATTCGTCTATGGTCGGGATCGATGGCAACTGTGGTGGCATGTACAACCTACACAGCATCTGTGACATATGCCCAGACGAAACAACCGCGTGGACCGAGATTCGGTGATCCGAGAGGCTGTTTTTAAATCGCACGTGAATCGTTTTGAACAACCACATTTTGCCGATTCGGGACTCGGACATGAGAATACGTGCGCGGTTTTTATCGCTCCGGCACGATCCGCTGTGTGGTCATCTTAAAAAAACAGTGTTAATTCGTTAATCGTGTAAAATATCTTTCAGGCGAAACTTTACACTTGGTCGAAAACTCCCTTTCGAACCTATTGCAAATCCGAACAACACCACTGTTTCCAACGCGGGCACCTCGTCGAAAAACACTAATTAGTGCGAAATTCGGCGAAAAAAATACGTTTATAAAACTGTGCGCGCTCCTTGATTTTTTTTCCCCCGTATATTATACAGTTGGCTAAATGTTTTTTTTCAAACCGTTCACTTTGTCGTGCGCTTTAAAACGCGTTTATCGTTTTTGTTACGAAAATCAAATGTCGATTTCACGAACGCGAAATAAAGTATCGCGTGTGTGTGTGATCAATTCTCCTTTTCTTCGGGGCACCGCTATGTTTTCAGCTTTTCCGTTCAATTAACAATAATTTCCCCGTTGGACATTCTTTCGTTGGATACGTTTTTTGCTTTGCTCATATTTTTAACGCGATCGCGCGAAAATTATTACAATAATATTTCGATCGTCGGGGCGGGGCCGTGCGTACGCCAATCGGAAAACGCGGTGCGCCGCATACATCATAACTTTCAACAATAACCGGCGGCGGCGCGGCGGAGTGAATAACATTATTATTATGAAAATATTGTGCGCGAGCGCACGCGCGCGCGTGGCCCAGTGGGAGAGAGCGCTGTAATAAAAATATGACCGCCAATGCGCACGGCACGCGCGCGCCAGAGTGCTGGTTCGGTACGACGAATTTTTTTTTTCTAGATTCCGCTAACGTCGTGAACACGACGATTCGGTTTTTTCTTCTTTGATTCAAACGATATGCGCTATTTCGCTGTTGATTTTCTACCGCGGTAGCGAGGAACGCATTTTGGGTTCATCGCTCCAAAAGCTGCAGCCACCCGCGATCAGTTGTACACGGAATTTTGTTCGTCGCGTAATGTAGACCGATTATTGCACAGTTTGCGTGTCCGTGTGTGTGTGTCCAATGAATACCGACGAAACAACGACGTAAAAATATCACTAGCTTTATATTTTTTTTGCTCTTCTCGTTTGGCGCCGTACGTCTGACGGCGGGAAATTCGTTGGAAACAGTGCAGCGTACTTTCAGCGTTCCGAGAGTAGTACACGGCATTTATTTCATCGTCCGGTTCGTACGACTCGGCGATCTCAACGCTACGAGGTCCAGCGCTGGGTGAAAATCTAAGCGATCGACGCGTTTTAAACACGACTTTGCGGGGGAATCCTGGTTCCAACGCGTATTTCTTTTTTTCTTGACTATCATTTACATTAGTCAGACTTTACAGCGATAAGATTAATTTCAATCCGAACGAAAAACGCGCGGATCGAAAAACAAAAAAAATATAAGTAAAACAAAGAGCAGTCTTGCCTCGATTTTCGCGCAGGCCCTTTATGTACACGAGAAATAGCGGCCGTTCAAAATTTGATAATTGAAAACACCAAAAAAGGGACAACGGGTTATTATTAACGTACACGATATTACCTATAAAAATGCGTTCGGTTTATTATTACGAGTTATTATTATGTGGAGGCTGTACGATGTATTATAATACTGGATTAAAATCGAGAATGTATACCGTATAGTCGTAAATAGAATGACTCTACTTTGTTATGTTACGCGCCGTACGAATTAGACTGCGGGATACGGTCGTTAATATGTGTACCATAACGTGTTATTAGTTGTCCTCTATAATATTGCACGTTGATTAAATGATGCAGGAAGCGACGACAAAATAATTGTTCTGGCATATAGCGAACGTTCTTCAGATTTTAATTACGATTTTCGGTACCTATTTAATGCGTTTGTTTTTTTTTGAACCATTCAAGTCCCGCGTATAAATTATATTCATTTTGAGTCACTCCTCAAACCAACGTATCTTCCGTATTCTTGTATACGATATGCGCACAGCCCGCAAAGTCGTCGTATCCTTTTGGTATCCGTAACGCGGTAAAAGTGCGAGTTTTTATACGATCGTGTTGCTGCGTTTTTTCAGCAGAAAATGTTTCTACGTAAAAGTTATTTTTACCCCTAAGAATACGTATTATATAAATATACTTTAACGTGTACGACGCGTTGTCATCGATATTTAAAAAAAAAAAAACGGTCGATCGAAAACGTTTCCTATATATGAATGTTTTCAAACCCGTTTGGTTGTTTCTTATATAGCCCAGTCGAGTAATTTACACAACACAATATTCCGTATATAAAATACCTGTACGACTATTAGCGATCAAAATCGATTAATTACTACTATATCGTTCGACTCCATTAAACCGCGTCGTTGCCATTCGATTTCGAGAATACGGTAGTCTTTCCATAATATTATATTAAGTATTACTTAAGTGGGCAGAGAGGTTTTTTTTTTTAGGAACTCGTTTCCACGGAAAACCTATTTCGTACTTACGCGTGTTAAACATAATATCAGGTGTATTCGCTGTACTAAAAAGTTATTTGATTTTGGGCGTTTTACACTCGCCATTTTCGTCCTTCTACGTGTGTATCACAGAGGTAACTTCAAAGACTCATCTGGATCATTTTACACGATGCACGGGGGAGCAAACATTTACGTTTTAACGGAACATTTAAGTATCGTATTATGTTTACTTTATGGTGTAAACTTATAAAAGTTCCCCCCGCTCGAGATGTTCTATACATGTATATATTTAAAACTGTTGATTTCACTTCCCGTCAAATACATGTATTATATCCGCGCCCTTGACGTGTACGAGGTAACCGACGACGCGTTCTGTTCATAATTTATAAGTTTTTGTTGTTCATATTTTCACTAACCTATGCGAAACGTCTGATCGGCGACGGCAATGTTCACGATTTTTTCTTTCTATTAAACTTTATTAATCTTTCTCCGGCCTCTCCGAGACCGTCGTCCGGCGTCCAACACGTTTCCTTCCTCCTTGAAGTTTTTCCTTCCTCTGACGATACTTCCAACTTACTTTTTCCGCGTCCTCTTTTGCCGTGCCTTCTTCCCGTCTTAATCAGCGGCCTTTCTTTCACCGCGACTATTCTTGGGGTTTGTCTTTGTACTTTCAGGTTATAAAAAACCGGCAGTAACCACCGCGGCTGATGTACCTACGATATATTGTACGCGGTTATATCTGTTGGAAAAAACGATTTTTTTTTTAAAAATTTGTTATTTCGTACACGTGGGACGCTCTGGAAATATTTATTGTTACCCCGTTCGGGTCGGACTGCCCACTCTGAATGTCGAACCCTGTTATATACGATTTACGACAAAACGTAAATGCTCGCGTTCAATATCTAACATCCACAGCAAATAATTTATTCGTGAAAACCTATACGTCATGTGCGTTTTATATAACGCACGAACAGTCGCCCTTACTGGCTGCTGCGCACGTATTGAATTTCCGTGTGGTGCGTGCGTCTTTATACGTACGTAATAATATTATTATACCTGCGTATTTATTATTATACGACGGCGATGGTGTGATAATTTATACGAAACAGATTTTTCGGTTTTATAGACGTTATATTTTATGTAGGTATACCTTTATCGTATATATAGTTGTTGTTTGGGGAATATTTCTACGGTGTAAAAACGTACACTACGGCGGGTGTGACGGGGTTTGACGACGCGCTTTCACCGCGCGAAGCTGCGGCGGCGGCCGGTGGTTGCTTACAATAATAATTTTACGTCATATAAACATATTCGATTTCGTATTTTGAGTTTATAAACGCGTTAAAAACCGTTCTCTACCGTGTTTTAAATGTTTACCGCGTAGTCATTCAATACACTTAACAACTATAGGGTGTTCCGAGAAGACGATTTGGAAAGCCAGCAATTTTTTTTCACTTTTTCCAGCATCTCACTTCACTTTTCTTGCACTCGAGCAAATTCTCTATCGCGTGAATCGTCTTTGGACCCGAGATGAGAGACAAATCACTCGCACGACGTTGCCAACCGGTAAGTTTAAAAAAACGGTCGGCTTTTTAAATCGACCCACCTTCTTGGAACACTCTTTATATATATAATATATATACATATATATATATATATATACATATTATGTATAAAATAGTATGGTAATAATATGTCAATCTGTAATGAGCCATATTTTCACAACGTTACACGTATTATATTAGTGTTTGATGTGGTAAAACGTTCGGAGATAATAAACCTAAATATTATTTCCCCGTTTTACTGAAGGCAGTGCGAGTACATAATACGCGTGATAATATTATAAAGACCCTCAAAATTATCGCGATATTTGTTTTTTACATCTCATAGTCTTATCAGCTACTCGACCTTAGACGCTCCTCCGCTTGACAGTTTTTGCGTCACTATTCCGACCGTCTAATTCGCGATCCCGTACGTATGATAACGAGTATGTTTCTCGTCGGTCGAATCGTATTTTATAACTTTTCAATAGTTTGTGCAACCGATTTTCGCAAGCTCGCGAAAAAACGTCAGAACGTGATTTTTTTCCCTAACCACGGGCGTATTGAAAATTGTCCGTCGTGAAAATAAACCTACTTATATGGATAATATTGTATTTAGATACGTGTAGCGGCGGCCATTTAGGGTGAAAGGATAACGGGGTACACACATATTTTCGACCGTTTGAATTTCAAGTGCGCGTTCATCCCTCGTATGCGTACGAGGATCGTTTTTTTTTATTTTCATTCTATTTTCTTAATGAACCCAAAACAATGGACCTGAAAATTATTACCACCGCGTCATCGTCGTTATAGCGTTTTTTTTTTTTACCCGCGCCGCACCACGATTATATTGTACAGAGGCGTACGACGATTTTTTTTATTTCCTCGCGATATCGCCGCAATAATAACCTCTCGCGGCCAAGCTAAAGTGCGTATATCATCATGTATTATTATAATAAACCAATGGTCGCGCGCGTGATAATAATAATAATGTACAAAAATGTATAAAACCCAAACCCACTCTCGCAGCTTTATAACACACACCAGCAGTATTACGATAATAATGTGGATACTTTGTGTATACGCGCGTCATATCGAAACGTATTATTATTATAAATAACGTACAGCGAGGTACACGATAATATTACGCCCGTAATAAATTAACCAAAAAAACGTCCGATTTCAATAATAATATTATACATATATATACCGGTTTGTATAGGCATTTTTATTGTATGCGCGCCGCGGTATCGACGTACGATAATATAATACGTATTCACTTGACGTGTATGTGTATACGTGTTTTTAAGTAGCTTGGTTTTTTTTTTTATACCGCGTGTGAATAATATACGTATATAGAAAAAAAGCATTTTATCCCCGATCGCGTGGCAATAAATTTCATTAGCCTTCGTTGTCGTGGACACACACACACACGCGCGCATGATCCGGAAATATTCAAAGAATTAAAAAAATAATGCACGCGCGCGTGTGTGTGTTCGGAGATCTAGATAAAAAAGCGTTATTATTATTGTAACGTTACTTATTTTTTCACGTATCGAAATTCATAGAGTACTGTCCGTTTATGCGTGTCGTCGAATCGTCCCCGGTTCGCCTTTTCAAAAGATTTCGCCGCGAACGAGCTAAAACGTGAATGTCCTGTGCAAAAAAAAAGATGCGTATAGTCTGATGATCGTAATGTAAAATAGCCGAAAAGAATGTTTAAAATAATAACGGCGGATTGTTTGCGCACCGACTCAAACGTCGTATTCGGTTGTGTTTAAAAAAAAAAAAATCGATTTTATACGGCGACGTTCGAAAAACGCGTAAACAACAGAGAATTTTTTGCCGTACGAAAGAAGCGTACGAGGCAAACCGTGTCGATAATATTTTTTTTTTTTTTGACACGTTTAGCCCGCACGGACGTGTTACGGGACACCCTGTTTACGTTTTTGTTCGTACGTTACGTTTTTAAAACGCGCATATTTTTTTTTTTATTTTTTTAATTGGGCTGTTTTATTCCCCATTCACAAGACGCGCACGTTTATTATAATACACGCGTTTGTAATAATAATATGTAGGTACACCGCAGCTTCGGAAACCAATAAATCTGTCTGGGGGATAATGGAAGGAACGAGAAAAAAAAAAAAGATTTTAAATAATTGTCTCCTTATAAATATTATTATTATTATTATTATAACAAGACGCGGCCGTTGAGTATTTTTTTTTTACATTGTGTGTGGCGTCACACACAACACGAGTATAACTCTCGCGCGGTATAATAATGTAAAATGTATTTTTATTTTTTTTCCACGCTCGTATATTTATGTGCGTCGTGCCCAAAGTATCATAATAAATAATTATCGGAGTGTGAGAGGGGCACCAACCCTGGAACAGTCGATACGTCGTCAGAAAATTATATAATTTATACACGCCGTAAAAGAACGTATCGACGGCGGTACGTCGAAAAAGACGTTTACTAACTCTTTTTTTCTCTCCTGCGAAACGGTGAAAAACGTTTCAAAAATGTAATTTTTTAACGTTACGTGACACGGAAACAATCGCGCTGCCTCCCCCGAGCGCAGTTTATTGCGTTTACACGAAAAAAAAAAAATTGTGCGACGTTACTCGAAACTTGCGTACAAAAACGGCGCTTTCAAACGGTTCCGTGACGTGTAAAGCACACCCACATACGCACCGGGGTGTTTTGACACGTATTTTTCGATTTTTTTAACGAAACACCTAACCTACCTAACCTAAACTAACCCTGTGGAGCAGCGGTGCACGCGTATTTTCGTATACACGTTTTACAGTTTTGTGTAGATGATAAATGACAATCTGTGCGATATAAATATTTATTTATGCCGACAATAATCGCACGATAAAACCATACCGCGAGTAATAACGGCCAACATAACATACACACCCAAGAGTGCTGCCGGGCACGTCGTCCCGTTTCTCGAGAGTTTTCTTCGTAAACGGTTTTCGTATCCGAGGATCGTGTCCACGTTGTCCGGTCGTTTCGACGAGTTTTAACGGCACGTTTATACAGGCGCGTGAAACTTTTGTTCATCGGACGTTTTTCGATCGCGTAAAACACATTACGATATTGTTATAATAATTCCTTACACACGTAATAAAAACCAGTTTTACACACACGCGCGACGTATTTACGATCGTCTGCGCGCGTGAGACTCTCACGGTTATAATGTACGTTTTTTTTTTACAGAAAACGCATATAATATAATAGGTAAAAATTTATAATAATTAATAACAACGACGGGTAAAAAAAAAAAAATATGGCGATACACGTCTGCGTCTGTTGTTATCGCGCGGCCGTATCATAACGATATCATCGTGGTGGTAAGGTCGTGTACGAGAATCACGATAAAACGCGCATACGACGTAATATTATTATTTTGTTTTAAAACACCGAGGGTTTGTCGTCGTCCACCCACCCGCGATCGGAGTTTTTTTTTGTTTTTACGCGTTCGTTATTTTTTTCTTCCCTGCGTGATATTCTCTCTGTTTTTACCACACGTCAACAGCGGCGATTCGAGATAGCGAGCGCGCGGAGATCGCGCCCCGGATAGCGCGTCGCGTCCGCGGGATGAATGAGACGACGAGGATGCGCGCACACAGAAAACCTTCGCTGTGTGTATTTTTGAGTTATATCGCGTCGTTGATAAGAACCAAAGAGAAAAAAATTACGTTCCGAGCAGTTCCGAGAGCGCATAATAATTTACGAGCAACCCTCCCCGCAGCCGCCGTACAACGATAATATTTTTTATAATACACGTATGATACGCGCTAATAAAAAATAAAAACTGTATAAATTTTATACAACCGATATCCACTCCAGGGACCGTAAAAATGTTTGGCGCCAGACGGCGACGATATTGTAATATCGTGGTGATGCGCGTCGTCGTCGTCGTACCTGTAGTATGTAAAAAGGTATTCGATCGCGCGGGCGCCATAAAAATGTATAATAAATATGACGACGGACGACGATGACGCGAGCGTTTTGTGTGTTGTGTCCCGACCGACCGAAAAAAAAAAAGATAAAAATATGTTTCTTGCCCGAGCGTATTTTTTTTTTTTTATTGTTTTTTATCCGTTTCTTTATTTATGCGTCATTTTTATAGGCGAACGCAACCAACGCGGACGGACGCATCACTTCCTGCCGCACGACGCAATAAATTATTTATACTAATTTGATGGGTTTCTAAATTGTTTCGTACGTCAACACGCCTCGTTCGTGTGTGTGTGTGTGTAAATGCAGGAAAACTACATATATACGTGTGTAATGCGTCGAGTTCGATAAAAAATAATCGTTCGCTCGCCTATATTTTGTTATTGTTGTACGTCCGCTGTACGTTTTCCACGCGCCGCCATTTAAGAAGATCCCCCGCGCACCACCACCCCTTTCCGTTGTAGTCCCGCGGGAAACAGAAAACACGTCGAGGAAAAAAAACTCGGATGTCGCTATATAGTATGCAAGCCCGTGGTAGAAATTTCGAGTTTTTTTCCCCATTTTTTTCATCCCGTAAATTCAGTATTCTGTTAGCTCCTACCGTTACATGTATATGTATATAGTTTTACTGTACGACCGTGTAAATTGGACGGGCACGTTGTCATAAGCAATCATACGTATCTTCTACGTACGCGACAGAGGAAGAACTACAAAAGATCACCATTGTTCCAAATGCTAAGGGATAAACCGATAAATAGACTAAAATCCAGAAAACCATCTGGCTCAACAGCAGAGAACTTAATCAACACACAATTTTGTGGTAGCAAATTATGGAATGATGAGTGGTCAAAATCACATATTACAAATAAAGATCTTATAACTAAACCCGACCAAAATATAGAAGGCATGTCACTACCAAGAAACCAATGGACAACAATAAATCGGATCAGGACAGGACAGGGAAGATGTGGATCTTTATTATTCAAATGGCGCTACAAAGATAGTGCAGCGTGTGATTGTGGGGAAGCGGAACAGACCATGAAACACATCGTAGAATCGTGTCCCAGGAGGTTATTCGAACAAGGGACTGAAGGAATCCACAAAGTTACCAAAGA
>CM029361.1:20213809-20238925 GCA_017140985.1 Hormaphis cornu
GGTAGTTTGTTTTCGTTCGCACGAGCGTATGAAATCTACTGTATAGACAGATTTTTTTTTTTTTTTTTATTTATGAATGTATTGATAATTTTTCAACGCGAATTCGTTTTATACACCCATCGTTACACCGCGATCGTATGCTAAAATCGGAATCGAAAATAGGTGCTGCGCACGTATTGTCGAAATTTCACGTTTATTGTACAAGCGCGTTTCATTGAGCGGACCCGACGTCTGCTGCCCGTCGACAAAACGTCGGATTCTGGAAAACGATTTCTTTTCTATTTTAATACAGTTTTCTTCAAATATTACGAACATTCCGTTCGATCGATTCCACCCTTTAGCGGACGATTTCAGCCGACCTTTTTTTTCATATTTTTAAACCATATGACGTGTATACACATATCATTTTAAAACACGACCTGCGATATCGTTTGCAGCTCAAAATGTTTCGAAATGTACGTCAAACACCGTGCCACAACCCGAGTTTGGTTTTCGGTACAACCGTAAAACACGAAAGTACAAACGCAGTACGCGTGATGTTTTATTATGGAATTCGAGTACGTACGAACAGAAACGATACACCTTTTTGAGTCGTCGCGTTTTGTTTTACCGCTCCAGAGTGTGTTTCCAGCTACATAATGCATAATGCATAATACATATTGCTGGGGGAAGAATTAAAAAAAAAAAACCCATCTAATTTGAAAGAATACTCGTATTATATTAGGTATACATCGATATGATAATATGTGAACGTATCAATATTTTGATGTATTGGGTTGCACCGTGTGACTGGTAAAAATAAGGCTTCGGCGTCCACTATATACATATATTGTTATTATACGAAGGGCTGTAATTGATGTACACACACACACACAGAAATAATATATCGAATAATGTGTATATTATTTTATAAACGGTTCAACGGAGAAACGCGATACTAATTTGAAAACGACGAGGGGAAAATTTGGAAACCTCACTAGTGCGAACCGCATAATAATAATAATTATTATTAAACGTCGTATTTTTTGTGTCATAATACTGTTCGTAGATCGATATTCCGTTTTTCGTGTGCACAATATTGTAGTAGTACACTGTACGACAGTCACAGTAACATCAACGTTGTGTCTTTTGGCCCGTAAAACGCATCAGTTTTCTCCGGCCGGTTCGTGTACCTATATAACATTAGTTATCCGCCGGCGGACGGCGCGTTGTCTTACCGGACGACAACCGAGCTCGCTCAGAATCGCATTTTCAAAGGGGTTAACGCGTTTGAACCGCAAGACTTCTGAACCCCGTCCACCCACCCACTCGACCTAAAAACCCGGGGTTTTTTTTTGTACGTATATTATCACAATATTATTATTGTATTTATTACGCGCTGCTCGACGGCTGCTGCAGATCCGTTAAAAACTGTCATCGCGACGGTCCGCTGCGACTACTATATATAGTATTTATTTCTGGTAAGATTCGACGCGGATAACACGTCGCATACGTTGTTTTTTTTCCAAACGGACGCATAAGTGTGTACACCTACTTAATAATAATAATAATATCGTCTAACCGAAAAACTCGAGTACTCCATACCCTTCAACAAGTTATAGAGCAGACTGCAGTGTGCTCGTATCAATTATTATTATCGGTGTACGCTTTCGGTGTTATTTATAAATAACGCGATTCCGCGCGAGAGAAGGGTACGAAAAATAAAATAAAAATAAACGCGTAATATGCGCGCACCACTCTCTCCTCGTTTCGCTTTCGTCGAATGCCCCCCGAAACGACGCGGCAAGGGAGTGAATATTTAACAAATGCTCGCACAAAACTCGAGTATTATATAAATAATAACAGTATGTAAAAGCCTGGCGTGCAGATGAAACACGTCAATGTTAATGGTTAGCGGGACGTAAATGATGAGCCGCCGCCGGTACGTCTATTTTTGGAATACACGTATTCCAAAAAGACGGAAACCCGCGGCTGCAGTGAAAATCGGGGGAGAAGAAAAAAAAACCGTTCGAAATTAACAACACAAAACGAGAGGGTCGTCGTCGTCGTCGTCGTCGTCGTCGTCGGTGACACTTACCGCGTTCAAGTGGGTTCGTGTCAAATAGACTCGGCTGCGTCGTAATAATACATATATGTAGGGAGAGCGGCGTCGGATTATTTCGTGTGCACGTGCCGGCACACGTATATTTTGTTTTTCAATTTTTTTTTTTTTCCCCGTTTTTTTTCTTCTCTACACTCAATTTGCGTCACAATCGTCGACGCGGTGCGTAAAAATGCAAAAATTGCACAAAAAAAAATTCGACGACGAAACTTAACGACCGTGCCGCCGTAACGTCTTCTTCTGCCCACAACATCATATTTTAACGTAAAACACTGCTCTCGGCCGTTTCATAAAACGCGAACCATTGCACGACGATACGAGTTGTGGCACCACTGACCTGAGAGAGATCGATCAGCCTGTACTTTATATACATAATTCCGATATGTTTTTGAGCGCGCGCGAAAATGCACACGATGCGTATAACATGCACCGACGACGACGACGATAATAATAACAAACAAAAGTCGGCGTCGATGATTATTCGAGGAAAAAAAACGGGCGCTCAGAATGTAAAAAAAAAAAACTAATATTGATTTGCGTGCGTACCTACCGGGGGACGTTGCGCGGCCAGCAGAATATGTATACGTTGTTGCGGTACACTGTTATTGCGGTTTTTGTGTAGCGAATAATCGACCATAGTCGTTGTTGTTATGCCGTTGAGCGTGCACCTACGGTGTGTATTTGGGCCTGGATTTCAACACGTAGTCACGGTTTCCTTGTACGTGATTTGTTCTACGTATAGTTTTGTTGTTAAAACTTTCATTTTTTTGCATAATATCTCGACGTTTTTACATTTTCGGGGTATTTTTTTTTTCAGTTTTAACGCACGCGTTACGCGACAATTCGATCGATTCTTCAGAACGGTTCTTCACTGGTTTCACCGTCGGTCGATCAAAATACATCCGATCCGACGAAATATAATTTTATATCTGAATATCACGTCCGATTGGTCAAATAAAAAAAAATATCAAATTAAAAAAAAACCATTTTTTGAGGGAATTTTCGCGGTACGAATTTTTAGAGCATATTTCGATGGGTTGTGCGTTTAAATCCGAGCCCTAAGAATTGATGTGTAGTTATCGTTACGACCAATATAATAGTTTTTATCATTTTTTTATGCGAAACTCGCTTAAAGGTCTCAAATTCTGTCTGACAAGAAAGCCGCGTGACACGAAATACGGAAATCAAATATGCTTAGTATTTTTTTTTTTTTTTTTCTAATTTCATAAATCATATAGTCTGATGTTCCGTAACAAAATATTCATCGATTTCGTCTCCCACGATGGCCGCCGACTCTTTGATAGTTATTTCGTAATTACCAAACGGCTTGTACATACATGCGGTGGATTGTTTTGAATTGAACTGCGTGTAATAATAATACAAAGAACAAAACTTACCGAAAAGCTGTTTTTTTTTTTTCATTATTAAAATCGGTATTTTAGATTCTGAGCGAGGAACGTGTTGTTTTCGCGATGACGTTTTTCTTTTATATTCCGTAAACAACTTTTCGGGGCAAAAGGAATGCTCCGACCGTTACTTAACCCGCAAGAGTTTCGACTTTTAATTGTATTTTATCCAAAGCGTTTTTTTCATTGTTTTCTGAGATATGTGCCGCGAAAACGACGAAAATGGCAAACTCGCCGAACCCGGAACGGCCTGTAACTGTCGTTACACACACAACACGTTACAAAAGATCGAAAAAAGTTTTTGCCGTGCGTTTTTCGATAATCTTCTAAGTACATGTACGTGTATTTCGTTAACGCGTATGGTTTTTATCGCCCAGGACGTGTAGGATAACTAGATAACTCGCTCTCGGAATCGTTTTTTTCGGGCGTTAAAACATAACGCGTTTAAACCGCAAATTCCGAACCACAGTGACCACCCGGGGCTTTATAAGATCAGCACTTTCCGTCTTTGACCGATGAGTTGTATTTCGAATCGCCTAACGAGTCCGAATCGCCAAACAAGACGCGTCAATTAGCGTCCGCGCGCGTTACTCGCCGCGACAGCCAACAACGGGTGTTTTCACAATTTTTTTTGAAAACACACGGTCTTTTTTCCGTTTTTTCGCGATTACCCGTAGATTCTGCGCGGAATTTCGAGCTGCTTTTTTCCTTCTTCTGTCGATACGTACACACTTTCCAATCATCGAAACACGCTCGCTATTGTAAATACGAGACAGCGTCGACGGGGTGAATTTCATAACGTTATCGTTATAGTGCGTCGCGACGCGTTCACCTACACAATACACGTATATTATTATTGTACATTTTTACGAAACGTCTTTACATGTTGAATACGAAAATACGAAATCTAATTTTGTATCCGCAGCTCTTCTCCGCGGTTGTACACACACGCACACACACATTCTTTTAAAATATTTCCGGCACGAGGCAGATGTCAACTATGATACGTAATACGCGCAACGGGTTCCAGATTTACGGGAATTCGTGTATCGTCTGTCTCCCCGCGCGCGCACGGTCCACAAAGCTGCGGCAGCGGCTTACGCGCGCATATAATAATATTCAACCCTATATAACACGCGTATAAATCTCCCCACGATTTTCGAGTCTTATAAATATGTCAAAATCCGCAGCCCGAACGTTTCCTGAAACCGAAAATAGGGAATAAAATACGCGCGTTGCTCCAGTGTTTTCGTGTACAAGCGCGTTTTTTTTTCCTCCGCGTTTGTAGTCGCGATACATCATCGTTATTGTTGTTTACCGTGCAGGGCTGTGAAAAAACGACGGTGCAATACGCACTGAAAACGTCACGAGAAAGCGGCAAAAGTCTTAAAATCGTAATAAAAAAAAAATAAGTAATATTATGTTATCCGTAAAAACAGAGAAATACAAATCGCGGCCCTCGAGTGGTGTTCAAAATAGAATAGAGAATTTTTTTTTATTGCTCCAGCTTTCGGTGTTCTGAACGAACCGATATGAAAAAATAAACCGTCGGCGTAGTATCGAAAAAACGTTCAAATTTGTCAAATATATTCGAACGTGCGTTCTACCGAAAACGCGTTAATTCCTACGAAATTCACAGCCCTACCTACCTACTCACTTACTATATAGTATGACGTTCTCGTTACGTTCCGACGGTAACGCGCGTCGAGATGGGGTGTATTTTGTAGGCAAACGGCGCGCGCGCGTTCCGCGTGTGCAACTGTGCGTTCAGTCGTCATACACAACATACCGCAGCTATTTTAACAGACGTATTATATATGTATTTTTGTAGATTGTCGCGTATACGGATTATTGAAAAAAAAAACAGTTCTCACAGCGCACGCTTATTATCGGTTTAATAACCGCGGCGGCAGGCACGTCGCGGCGTGTAAGTAAGTGAATATAAAAAAAAACCAACCGAAAATCGAACGCTTCCGATGGGTACCTACCTTTCCGCGCTCCGAAGGGTTTCGTCGACGATTTATGATTTCCCGGGGACTCGGGCAGCGCCGTCGTCGTCGTCGTCGTCGTGTTATTATTGCATTCACCCATCCATCACGACCTCTCTCTCTCTGTCTCGCCGCCTTCTTATATCTAAAATTATTATTATTATTTTCGTATCAAACACACAAATCTAACAGCGCTTGTATATAATTATTGTACACCGTCGTTCGGAAAACCGTGCATAACAAATCAAACGACGATCGAGTGTAAAGTAAAAAAATGTGCTGACGCGGAGGGAAAACGTACACAACAAACGGGGTGTAGTAAGCTCTCCCCCCGGCCTCCTTGGGAGAGTGTGTAGGTAAATACCACCGTACCCCGGGTCACTTGTACTGCGGGACCACCGCGCGTTCAAACTTTTTATTACGATTTTTGTACGACGCGACCGTGGTATTATTATTTTACGTGGTGTAATATAATTTTGTACGATATAATAACAATTATAATAATTATTGATGCATGTCTGTACACGGTCGTCGTCGTCGTCCACATTACAGTGACTGACAATATTATAATAATAACTATTATTGTATAGATGCCCCCCCGAGTTTGCGGGGGCGCGCGGAACTATTCATCCGAGACGCGGACGCAGGTTATGCTTTAATTCGAATACTTCCGGTCCGCGCGGTCGTACAAAACGGTAGTAAAAAAAAAACATTATTATTATTAGAAGAAAAAATGTAGAAACGAAAGAAATAGTAAAACAATATCATAATATTCGTGTATAGTGTACGATTTTTACGCACGCGATACACTTTTTCCTGTACGACGATAATAAATAAGTAATATTATCGCAGTACTGCAGCGGTGTACGGTTTTTTCCGTCCGACCGGCGAATTTTCGTACGATTATGAAAGACGTTATTCGCGTTGTTACCACACTGCCGCCGGTGGAGAGGGTGTTTCGGATCGTGTTTTTGTAATGTCGCGAAATCGACAAAAACGAGAGATAGATACGGTATCATTGTGTACAGGTAATATCACGATGTCGAATAACAGTAGCAGTGTGATTTCAAAAAAATTCCGACTATTTGTAAAACACTCGGGGTAAAATAAAAATTATCGTCATCGCGGTGACGAAAGTTCGCCGCACGTCCGCCCGAATTCGATTCGGACATCGTGTCTGCGGGGGTGCACGCGGTCGCGAGATTCGCTTCGGAGTATTATGGTCACTATTGCGTAAAATGATGATGTCCTCGTAGAATCGCTCAAATCAACTTTTTTATATATTTTTACTTTACGTACTTTATGTTATGTCCTCTGCACGGCTACGGATCCGCCCCCGACGTTCTTCACGTTTTACCGCGTATACGCGTTTTTTTTTTTAGACGAGTGCAACCGATCGCGGTTCATTTTCAACAGCCGATTTCGTTTTTGTCGCACTAACGACAATTTTCAACGATCGCGATGTTTTTTTTTCTGTAATTATTTCCTATACAATCGTTATTTTCGAAACAGTCGCGACAGATCGCGCGGTTCGGTAGTCAGGCGCGTCGCAGGTACAATTAATTTATTTAACGACGCTGCTACCAGTGTTCCGTCGAATTATTACAATAATATCGTCGTCGCGGACGACGGCTGTTGCGCACAGGTCTCGTCGTGTTATTTTTACGCGATTTTTTACCGATTTATTTGGCGATACGATCGCCGCAGGAATTCTCTCTCCGGAGATTTCACCAGTACTATTCGTATTGTAACACAAAAGACGCGTATTATTATTATTATTACGATAAACGGCGTATTTTTGTATCGAGCGCATAGATCACGGAGATAAGCGTGCACACGGTAATTATTATTATTGTACCAGTTGTGTGTATTTTTTTTTTATCGTTTTAAAGCGCTTCTCGGAACGCGAAAAGAGTTCGAAAAATGCGATTAAAAAAAAAAACGAAATTAATAGATTTTTTACTCTTTGGTGGTATGACGCGCGAACCAGTTTTTTCATTGCCGCGCGCATACGTCATGTAACTGCCGCTCGCGCGCGCGCGATGACAACGACGAATCAAACAATAATAATATTATGCTTCTTCGAAATATGTACCTACCACGTTGGTATTATTATATTATTGCAGCGGGAAACGTCGCCGTGTTTTGTTTGACATGGCGGATTGACATTCTTGCCGTGTACGCGATAAATTAGAGTTTTTTTTTTCTTCACGTTATTAAGAACTGCACAAAATGCGAAATAACGTCGCATCGGCCGGTCTTTTTTTTTTCCATAATTCAATAATTATAGTCGCTACGTTGCAGAATGTTCATCCGCCCGCGTCAAAATACACTGCGCGTCTTCCCGTTTCCGCAGCGGTATTTTTAGACTAATTTTCGCCACGAAAATTCTCCGACTCTACCGGATCATTGTTGAAAATCGCACCAAAAAGCGCATAAATATGAGCTAAAAACCGGCAAAATGTGCTTCGTTGGAAATATTGCGTTAGTCCGTACTAAAAATTGAGCATCGATTGAAGAAATTCGAATTCAACGCAACTCGTAGAAAATGTATTCAAACGAGAAGAATAATGACTGTACGACAATTTTTAAAAGTTTTTATTATTTAAAATGTAACGAACTTTGTGAAATCTTTGTCTCGTCCTGTTTAATTCTTAATTATTTTATTCATTTGTCTGGAGATGAGTATCATACGAAATGATAGGCTTCTATTGATTTCTATTGAACTCCGAAGCACAAAAATTATACACTTTGAAACATTATAGATTCATTATTATTTTTATGAAACGAATTCGTACATGCCTCGTTCAACTTTGTAACAGTGAAAACACGAGCCCTGGTCGTACATTACTTTCCGTAGCTGTTAGGGGAGAACTGTTTTTTTTCGTTGAAACTCGCACTTTTACACGCTGCATAAGGCCGAAATCACTCTAGGTCGTGCGCGTGGTTTGACGGAGCGGTCGCTTCGAGTGGGTCAGCAATGATCATCGCCTTCGAAAAAACGATTCTGAGCGAGCTGATGCGTCCTGGTAATTTTTTTTGAAGACTTCTATACTTGGCTCAAACGTTTTCAACGGAATCACTTTTATCAAACGCGCGCGTTATCCATTTGAACGGCGAGCGTAGGTTTCAGCTTGTCGCGATCGCTATTTCGGGGACGTCGAAAAACTAAATTCCGTCGTTTTCGGCCCACGGAAAACAATTCAAAATATCAACAAAAAAAAAAAATCGTACAATACGATTCGACAGCCGAAACCCGAACTGGTGTTCGACGTGTGACGGAGCACTCCGTCCACTACCACCCGTCAATTACAAAACGCGAAGATTTTGAAACTTTTCGCCGTAAAATTCTCGGCCTTTTTTTTTTTGAAAAATAGACTTTTCAACCGGACAGGGGTACCGACTTCGGAATAGTGCGTTACGACAGAAAAACATGAAAAAAAAAGAACGATACGTTCCTCGGTGCGTCGTGATATTTTCAACTTTTTTAAATGACGTATTGTTACTGTTACATTATCCGCTGCTAATGAGTGTTACGACGATGGTATCGTATTGCACCTTATACGCGTTTTGGCGGCGGCTGATGTATGACGGAGATAGCTTTTTGGAGTTTGTAGCACCAGCGACACGGGCAATTGCTCGGTTTAACGTCGTCGTAGGACGCGGGCGGCACAGGGACAAGAGCACAATCCCTTTGAAACGGCGTATAGCATTAGCTCTCGGGGTATCTCGGTACCGCGAGTTTTCAAAGTTTTATCTACCGTGGAGCGTGCCAGTTCAAATTAGCGGCAATAATTGTATTGTTTGTTGTGTGTATAAATAAACGACGTTTTCGGTGTCTTGTCTATAAACGGCCCTTCTGCGGCACAAATTTTACAGTATCGTAACGTTTGTAACGAAGCCCGTCGTCGTCGTGGTGGCCCCCTCGGCAAAAATAAATGTAGAAAAATATAGGGGAAAAAAAACAAATAGCCGCGGTACGTACAAATTTAATCGTTGTGACATTGTACGCAATTAATGCGCGCGCGCGCGAGATCGGTATTAATGACGTCTAGACTTTTACGGATATTTAATGCCATAAGCGAACTCGCGCGCAGTTGTTTAATCGTATATTATTATTGTTGTACACAAAAGATTTTATTCTTTTAATTAAAAGCACGTTTGTATTTATTTTTTTCTGTTCCAACGCTGCCATACGGTGGAAATTTATTACCGTTGTGTGTTCGTATCACCGCGCAAAATCGAAAACGTGCGCGGACCTCGTCGCCAGCTCCGCGCATATATATGGTATATGGATCGTACGAAAAAAACTATGCCGAAACGTTTCGTATCGATCGTATTGGCGAGTTTAGTCCGGTTCTCGTGTTTTCGCGCTGATAAAATAAGGAAACGCGTTTTTCCTATTTTCGCGATAGAGAAAAATAAGCGTAAACACGGCGCCTACGGACACGACGGAGAAACAACAACAATAATAGCGCGTCGCAAACGAATATTTATCTATCTAGTTTTTCGTCGCGTTTTTTTTTTTTTCTTTTACCGCGTGTCTCGTCAGTACGGGAGACTTATAAATGTGTTTTTTTCTCCTCAGGTGCGAACTCCGTCGCTTCGGACGACGACGAAGAAGACGACGAGAACGTCGAGAGGTCGACAACAACGGAAGAGTTGAACACGTGCCGTCAGTGCGCGATGGGCTTCCTCAGCTTCACCGAACTGTCGGAACACAACAAAACGTGCGTGCTGCGCGCCGGCGCGATCAACAACGGGGCCGACGACTTTGACCGGCGGCACGACCGACGGGACGTCGAAGACGACGAGGACGACGACGACGAAATGGACGACTATCGCCAGCACGTCGTCGGACACCGCCGTTACGCCGGTCTTCGGTCGAACCTGAAAAACGGCGGCAACATCAACAACAACAACGACGACAACGACAACGACAACGACAGCGACAACAAGGTGCACGAAGAACAGCGGAGACAGCGGCAGGACGCCGAGAACAACAACCGCCGGTACGGCCAGGAGTGTGCCGGCGAAGACGCCGCGGCCAGGGCGATGGCGGCCGTCGCGGACGAGTCGTGCGCGTTGCACCCGTCCGCGATGCTGTCGGGCGCGATGGTGCCTACCAACTTTCCGCTGGCCGCGTACCAAGCGGCGCTGGCGGCGGCGGCGGCGACGGCTGCGGCTGCGGCGGCTGCGGCCGACAACCCCGCAGCGCACCATCACCACCAGCTGGGCGCGGCCGCCAGCGACCACGTCACGCTGGAAGCGTTGCAAAACACCAAGGTGGCCGTCGCCCAGTTCGCGGCCACCACGATGGCGCTGAACGAGGCCGCCAGGAACCCGGTCGTCCTACAAGACCTGGCCATGGTCAACTCGTCGCTGATCACGTTGCACCAACAGCACGTCATGCACATCAGCCTCATCGAGCAGCTGACCAAACAGTTGCAGAAGAGCCGCCAGTTCGTCGGCGACGGCGACGGCGACCTGTCCGTATCGCCGCCGTTGGCCAGCGACGGGAACACCGACGAGTCGGCGGTGACCGCGTGCACCGACGCCGCCGGCGGAACGGACCCGGCGGCGGCCGCGGCGAGTTTGCGGACGCAGTCGCCCAACGACCTGCCGTTGTCGCTGCTGAGCATATCGCGAAACGGAGCGGAACTGTTGCAGCACTTGCAGCAGCAGCAGCAGCAATTACAGCGCGGCGCTCTCAACTCGCCACCGCTGTCGGTGCCGATCCCCGCGACGCTGTCCACCGGCGACTGTACCACGCAGACGCCGTGCCAGCTCAGCCGATCTCCGTCGTTGTCGTCCACGTGCTCGCCGACGCCGCCTCCGTCCGCGGCGCCTACCCCGGTCGCGATGATCGCGCAGATGATGCCGGAACGCCCGTCCGACGTCTGCCTCCCGTCGTCCGCCGCGTCGCTGTCCTCGTCTGCCGCCAACGCGGCGCCCGCAGCGTCCGTCACCGCTGCTCCGCCGCCGACCGCGTCGATACCGCCGCCGCCGCCGCCGTCGTCGTCGTCGTCGCTGTACGATTCGCCGATAGTCACTCACCACCATTCCATACCGTCTTGTTCCGTATCGTCGGCTTTCGCCTCGTCCATCATCACCAACCTGGATCCGCCGCCCTCGCCCAGCGAACCGAACACGTTGGAAATGCTGCAGCGCCGCGCCCAGGAAGTGTTGGACAAGGCCAGCCAAGGGCTGCTGGCAAACAACCTGGCGGACGAGCTGTCGTTCCGGAAGGGTTCCGGCGGCGGCAAGGGCAGCTCGCTGTCGCCGTACGACGGCAAGCCCGGAGGCGGCGGCCGCGGCGACAGCTTTTACAAGCACAGGTGCCGGTACTGCGGCAAGGTGTTCGGCAGCGACTCCGCCCTGCAGATCCACATCAGATCTCACACGGGCGAGCGCCCGTTCAAGTGCAACGTCTGCGGCAGTCGGTTCACCACCAAGGGCAACCTCAAGGTTCACTTCCAACGGCACACCGCCAAGTTCCCGAACGTCAGAATGAACGCGATACCGGTACCGGAACACTTGGACCGCGACTTCCCGGCGCTGATGGGCCCGCACCACTCCGGCCACAGTCCTCACCACCAGAGCAACTGCGGCTCGCAACCCGTCACCTCGACCCCCGTCTGCGGTCCCGGCGGACGGCGCTCGCCCCCGTCGCATCAGTTCTCGATGGCGAGCGCCCCGTCGTCGTCTTTCGCCAACACCTTGTCCAGCCTGTTTCGGTCCGGTAGCAACAACCACCAGTTGCCGCAGCACCAGCCGCAACAAACGTCCCACCAATCGTCGTCGGACGTGGTTCTCCCGTCCAACGTGCGCTTGCCGTCCAAGCCGCATCAGCTGCAGTCGTCGGTCGATCTCTTCATGTCCATGAGCCGCCAGCACCACCACAAGCAGCAACCGCATCGGTCGGACAGCCGCGGCGACCCGTCGCCGGCGTCCATGCGCCTGTTCGACTTTAAACTCGAACAAGACCAACCGGAGAACCTGAGCAAGCCCGCGAACGCGTGTTCGTCCCCCGGCTCGTCCGTCCCGTCGCCGTCGCCGCTGTCCGAGTGCAGCGTGACGCGCGCCGACATGGACGAACGCGCGTCGTGCAACGATGACGTCGATGTAGACTCCGCCGACGGTAACGGCCGCCAACACGACGCGGAAGTCGACTGCGCCGACGAACTTAGCGTCGACACTACTAAATACAGCGGGGAGGAAGACCGCTCCAGCAGCCCGATCACTTTCAACGAAGGCCTCCAAGATCAACCGGAAAATCTGTCCAATAAAAGTAAACGCAACATTATGTAACTTATGGTGTTCGCTTGTTTTTGTTAATGTGCTCGTATCCGATTTTCGTCGTATTTTCCGCTTTTAAACAACCGTCGGAAAAGACCGAAAACGATGTGTGATTTTTCACGATCGAAATCAATGTTCTCCTCTGACACGTGTTTTAACGTTCGAACACAATTTTTTTTCTTCATAATTCATACATCGCCACCATCGCGCACTGCGACAAAAACTTTTTCTCGCGACTTCAAGCGCCGACACACAGTTTTTTATTTGATTTCAGGCGGAAGAGGAGCCAACATGATCGCCAGTCCGCCGCTCGTCGTCACTTCCGAGGACTCTTTTTCGCCGCGGCCGACGTCGTCGTCTTCGCGGCACCGCGGATCTCAACAGGGCTCGCCGCCCGTTTCGGTGTCGTTCAACAACGGCAAATACTCGCCCCCTCGCGCCCTGGACTTGACGCCCAAACCGACGTCCACTCCGATGCAGACCGCCGCCGCCGCCAATCACATCATGTCCGCGTACCTGCCCCCGGCGTTCTCCGGCCTCTTGGCCGCGAGTTCCGCCAGCACCGTGGCCGGACTTTCGAGCCACGGGCCTTCTTTCGGACAGTCCGGTAAGTGGTGCCCCCCCACGCAGCAGCTGTTTTTTGTTGAGCGTTTCGTTTACGTCGTTTTACCACCGAGGATTCGGTTATTTTCGTTTAAATTAGTAAACGGTTCTTAATGTTCCGATCATTGTTATGACGAAACCTCGTTTATAAAAGAACGTCGAATAAAATTTCTATTTTCGGTGACGAAAAAACTCGTTTGAATCGATCCTAAAACGTTATATCCTCTGTATAGTGTCCGCGTTCACGACGACCGATGCTGCTGATGTGTTCGACGATAGTATTACGCCGTGTCAAAGTGATCAATTTAATTGCGTCGAAACCGGTATACTATTGGCCGCCGACCAAGTTATAAAATATTAAAATATATCATATTTCCATGATATATTTTTAAGATTAAACCGTTCTCACGTCATCATCACGTTTGGCCGGTGTACACAGACGACCATCCGAGTGTCGACATCATTATATTATTAATTCTGTAATGTTCACAATCCGTTTTCGCGTTTTGTTGCAGCCTATAATGATATATGTATATATTACGATATTCTCTGTTCACTCACTTGAGTGCCCCCCTCACCCTTTGGCTCCGCCTGAGTACAACGTGTAGTTATAAATGTTACGATAATTTTGATGTACAAAAAATCTACGTAGAAAAAAAACACCGAATAGTATGGAAAATAGTAAAGTACAATAAAAACGTCGCCAGTTTTTTTGTCCAACATATTTAATTAAAAATAAACTTGCGCGTATTGCAGAAAGGTGTACGGGACAAGTTCAGTATTTAACTGTACGGAACAACTTAAACGTTTCGAGGAATTTTTCATCACGTTGTTTTATACTTTTTAGTGATTTCGTTTACGTTTTTGAAGTCGGTTTTTTATTATTCACAATTTTCACTCGGGACGCGGTTGGTTTCTGTGTGTTCGTTTGAAACTCGAAAAAACAGTCGTCTGTTTCGGTGTTTGTGTTGATTTTTTCGAAAATTCCGATAATAACGTTCATATACGGAACCGTATCTCTGAACCCATCAAATGAATCGTATCGAAATCCGCTCGCTCAAAAAAAGAGTGTAATCGATACTAAATGTACTTAAATGGGAAAAAAACAAAAACA
This sequence comes from Hormaphis cornu, assembly GCA_017140985.1. Lineage (NCBI taxonomy): Eukaryota > Metazoa > Arthropoda > Insecta > Hemiptera > Hormaphididae > Hormaphis > Hormaphis cornu. Next base: position 20,228,321 of record CM029361.1, read on the forward strand.
AAACGCCCACGGTCGAGCATGTTACATTATTGAAAACCTCCTCGTCCTATTTTTTGAACTACGGTTATGAACGGCGTTTTCCCCGTGGCGATAGAATAGGTACAAAATATGGATTGTGCGGACAGAGAGCTGGTCTCGTTCGTAACGTTTTTAAACTCGTCGAAACGATTAGCAAGTAAAAACGATATTTATACGCGGCCGACGATTCAACCGAGACGTTACGTACGAGTGCGAAATTTTTTTTCGTTTAGATTAATCACCGTCGGTCAGAGATGTGTTGACGAGACGGGGCCGAGTCGCGTCGGTTATGAATAGAATTTTTTTTTTTCTTTTTTCGTCATTATCATCATTATTTCTTTTCGTGTTCGAAATTCGATTTAATTCGCGTAAAATACTCCGCCGGCCCCGTCCCGGAGAATAAATTGCACGCACTTTTTGGCACCGCGTCAAGCACGCTCGGATGAAAAACGCGTCTCGCGCCACACCGTAATACGTGCATATTATCACGGCTGAATTCCTCGTGCCGCCGTTGTACACAATATTGTATTATTATCATCGCATTATTGTCTGGTAAAACGGCGCATTGACATTTAAAACATCGCGCGCGTCATTACGCGTCGTTTTATATTTAGACATTATCGCGCGCGTCGTTTCGTTGACCACAAACCGATAGGATAGCGTATTTTCGTTTTTTTTTTCCGCAGCTATGTACAAAGAAAGACGTGGCCGCAAAAAAACCGAGCCAAAATCCCGTACAAAAGTTCCGCGACGCAAAAAACCGGTAAAAAAAAACCGCCCGTTCGATCTGACGACGATGCGCGCCATACGTTGGGGGTGGGTACTCATTTTTCGCGACAGATTCTACACTATCGTCCCCGTATGAAATACACATCGAAACACGTCGTGGTTAGAGAACAGCCTGATCTTTTTACCACTTGGCTCCACTATAACCGTGTAGTAAAAGAAAACTGTAGACGAACGCGCACAACCCCGAACGAACACCTGAATTTTTGTCGTGCCCGGACGTCGAATAATTCCGGTGCGCGAGTATTATAGCTCGTTGCTGAATTTTTTACCGCGAGTCGTGTTTTCGGCGGGGCCCCTCGAAACCGGTACGCGAAAATCGATGTTCTTCTGAATACCAGTAAAACTCGTTGAAAAAAAAAAAACGTAAAATACGTACGTACATATCAATGTCGTTCACGATCGACACTCGAGTCCAAACGATACATATACACGACGACCGTACAGTGAAAACCGGTAGGTACGTACGCGTTGAAAAAACCGAAAACGAACGAAGTTCGTGACGCGAAACCGACACACTGACATCGATAAGTACCTAGACATCAAAATCAAGATCGATCGCAAATCAAGCGGTGTAGGGCACCGAAATACGAGCATTTTCTTAAGATTCTCGTATCGTAGCACAAACAGAACGTAATATTTTCTTACGGTAGTGTTTTCATTTTAATTCGTATAGTTTTTCTAAAAACGCTTTTTATCGATGTACAGAAATGCTCCGACGCGGTTTACACATAGTCGCGCGCGCGATAAGTTCTCGGCTCTATAACATTTCGCACATTACGTGGGTCCAAAAGGTGTTTGTTTTTTGAGTCGCGTTCCGAACGATTTTCATTCAACGTTAAAAAGTGGTAAATGCGTTTGTACGGGAATTCGAAACCGATTTCGACAGATTATGGACGATTTACAATGATTTGTATTTTTGAAACAACTTTGCCAATGTCTTTGGAGTTTTGAAAACACGATCCAAACAGCGCGTCAATGTAACTTTTACACGAACTTGAAAAAATATTTGTCCAACTACTTTGCTAAATACTTCAAAACTAACACTTTTCGAGTATTTGTCTAACCGAGCCTAGGTTCTCTCTTTTTTTTTTTTTAATTGAAAACACGGTATTATACTTTTGTGGTGTTTTTTTTTTTTTGCTAAACGAGGAGTAGTTTGAACATCAGTCTATAAACTACAACTAAACGTTTAACTTGAAAATAATAGCACGTCACTAAAAACTGTAAAATATGTGCTCATGAAATGAAGGAAGGAGGAGCACTTTCACAGCCCACGTGCACCACGTGTGTTTAAATTCGAGTCTGATATGTAAAACCTAACGTAATGTATTCGTTGCTTCACCCAATCGACACATTTGAAGATCAAAATATTGACGTCTGTAAAAATACCAGCGCGAGAGAAGATTAAAACTTAAAACCGAAAATCAATAGAAACAAAATATTCTGTCGAACTTGACTTGTAAAATGTTCACGTTTTTTGCGATATTTAGCTAATATAACCAAAGTTTTGATTATTCGTAAACGAAGAATTATTATTTTTAAACGTATGGTTTACATAACACTATAGTGGTTGAATTTGATAAACAACTGAATCGTCGAAAAACAATCTTATTAGAGCTGAGGAAACGTTTATTCCGGTGCCCCTCCTCCTTCTGAAGAACACAGTTTTCTCTAAAATTCTTGGGCTTCAGTACAAAATTAATGCGCGATTTCCTTTAAGATGATTATGAACACTCGAATAAAGTAGCTGCAGCGAACCTTGTCAGAAGTTTGATATTCGCACTAAATATAATCAATCCAAACTGATTACTAGAGTCAAAATTAAAGATAACAACATATTGAAACCATCACTTTCTGTGAAAAAACGGTTTTTATGAAACCGACAACGATTACTGTTACGAAACGAAACAGAACGAAAAAAAAGAAAATAACGTTGTAAAAACAAAATCGTACCGACGCTAGTTTATAAATAAAAAGATGATTGATTTGTTGTACACGAACCGTTTTTATAACAGATGTCTTGCAGCGTTTCGTGCGTATAATATACGATATCGTAAACAGAGAGTACGCATGCGACGAGTGTATATAAATAGAAAATCGACAACTCTAAATTTTTAACAAATAAACTAACATACTTACGTAGCGCCGTTGTATACACTAAAACGAATTTTAGACTTTTTTTTTTTTTTACAAGCGCGACGCCTATATAATATTATAAGTTTCCGTGTTTTTTATCTTCCCGCGTATAAACACAAAAATAATCGTGTGCTCCAATATTACGGAAAACTATTTATTTTTTTTCTCACTTTTAACTATGTACACAGCCATCACACGGTTCTATTACGCATTATGATTATATTCGAGATTGCGTACGAAAAAATATCGTTTACTTCGAACGCGCCGAAAAAAACCGTCTCTGTATGTTTTTTTTTTTACATTCGATCGTTTTTGCGTCGAAGTCGAATTGTTCATCGCTCAAGCAGGCCTTCACCACATGTGCGTCGCGTGTTTTTTTTTTTTTTCGGGAACATAATGTTGCTATTATTTTCACTATCCGCACGCCGAATGATCTATTATCGCTATTTATATTTAGATTTCGTTTTAATTAAAAAACATGAATTATTTTTCTTCTTTTCGTTACTGCAGTGTTATTCGCTCGCATGTACAAACGTTACGTTTTTCACGTTATCGTTTCCAAGTGATCTCCGTCCGACGCAACCTGCAGCAGAGCAGAGCCGTACCATAAATCAACGATAAATCGCATGTTTCAAACTCAAACCCGTGAACCGTACAAAAATATTATGACGGGTTAAAAGCGCGTTTGCGATGTGCGGTCGCTGTAAACGATTTTTACGATTAACAATAAATGTTTGAACGAACTCAAAATTTAAAAAAAAAAAAAAATTCTAGCCATATTGTTTATTTGGTGTGACCTGCAGTTTTGCCGTCAGCGCTGATGGGAAAACGGCACAACGCAGGACGCCAAAGAGATCCACGAATGACTTTGAAAATTTCATTTTTTTTTTCCATTCATTTTCATCGTATTATCGTCGTCTCACCCAAGACGTGTATTTTAGGAGAGTGAGATCGAACGCCGCAGCAGCGGGTGAAAATATTTTAGAAAATTTTAAATTATTATACCGCCTGGGATGCAAAAATCAATATAACAGTTGTATTTATCATTCCTTTGTGTACCTACACACGAATTTACATTAGCGCATTAGTCGATTTTGCATAGTTTTTACTCTAGGGTCGGTAATTTGAACGAAACGCAACGACCGACTTGGTGGTTACGTCTGACGAGTTCGCCATAGAACAAAATGAAACACCGAGGAACGGCGGGCATATTCCTAAACCACCTCCCCTATAGTTTCGCTCGTTATTTTGGCGAACGACTGTCTCGTGTGTCTCAAGTATATTACCAACATTGTTCAGGTTTTTCTTGTACCCAAACGTATATTTTCGTCTCTAATGTGTTATATTATGTTGTACAACTGTTAACAGTGTAAAACGTGGAAAATTTACCGTGATATAGTTATTATCATGCGTATAGGAAACAATAATTTCTCATTCTGCGACCCCTAAAAGTCATCGTTGCGTCCCGAATTCCTCTCTCTCTCTCTCTGTATCGTCCTCGTCGCTAACGTATACCGCAGCTACTTCCGAGGAGCGTCTGGTTTCGTCTCGTAATTCTTTTTTTTTTTTTTTTCACCCAAAATTCCGTCGAAACCATCGCGATAACTATTATTATTGTTGTTAATAATCATTTCCTTACGGTGTTTTGCAGCGGCCCGGGGAAACACCACGTGCAACATCTGTTTCAAAACGTTCGCGTGCCACTCCGCGCTCGAGATCCACTACAGGAGTCACACCAAAGAGCGGCCGTTCAAATGCACCGTGTGCGACCGAGGGTTCTCGACAAAGGTACGATCATTACCGGACTCACCCGATGACACATAATGTATAATATTTTATTATTTATAAATTTTACATATACAATTTACATATTTTATTGCTACAATCGGTACAATTTGAGCTGCGCATAACTGCGCTTTTGTGCGTATGAAATCGTATAGTATGGCGCCTACTCAAAAACGCACATCGTCATGACCGCAATGTGCGTACGAGACTTTGTAGGCGAAACTTTTGTAGGTAGGTACTTATTTCGGAACAGATCGACGGACGGCATAAGAATCGATTAATAATGGCGTAAAGCGTTCATTTTTAGTGCCTATTTACTAATCCGACATAGGTATTCGTCACCGACTGAGATCTTTATTTTTTTTCTTTACCCTTTTTTACATTTGTTCTAAGTTTCCCCGTAAAACACGTGGACTGCAGCACACACAGCCAAAGACACAACTTTCAGGATGTAATCAACGTTTTTTTTTTTTTCACGTCACCTTTTAAACCATAATGTCATCGTTATTGTTGTCGTGATCATCACTTCGGCAAATTTAGCGATTCTGCGAATCTTTCTAGCCCACTAATATAATATACACGTAGGTAGGTACACTCGCGCGGATCGTATTGTCTTTGAAAATGGAATAACCGTGGCGAAAATTTGAAAATCTCGAGTTCGTTAAGTATTTTCTTTCTCTCACGACGGTTCAATGACAAAATTTCATAGACGTAGGCGTGAAAAATCAACACTTTTTCCGGACGTTTTGCTTTTCAAGTCTTTTAAACGATACGTACAGCTCTATACTACATAAGATAACTGTACAACATCCCGATCTAGCGTTTTAAAACTCGTCTTATTAGTGCCGTAATATTATAGCATCTGTGTGATATTAATATATTGCGTTCGAATGAACGAAAATGTTCTCTGCCCGTGGAGTATAACATATTATCCCATTATGTTAAGTACACGTCTCTATATCGATTCGTTATTTTATTGCACTTAAAATATTTCCGCAGTGGGGGGAAATTTATTGCAATATTACACGTCGAATGGCATTTGCTTATAAAATTAAGAGTTTGCAAATCATTTATTATATTTGAATTCATGTTGTTTATGATTTGCCTGTTATTAACTGTTTGACTGTTGTTTTTCTTTTATTTCTATTGCATAATTTTATTAATCTGGGTGATTATATTACAGATTTATATGGTTTATATAGTTTTCTGTAATATATATATATATTATATATTACAGAAAACATTTGTTTTTTCCTTCCAAACAATTTACGTAATATTATTCCTACAATCAATATGCGTGATAATATTATACGCGTGTTTGTTTTATTTCGCGTGATTGTCGTTACGCGTAAAATCATAAATTAAAAACGCAGTAACGTACCACCTACTGTTATAGATCAGAACAGAAATAATTCTATTTTTTAGTCGGCACACTACGAAAACTTTTATGAATTTTGTTTTGATGAAAATTCGAATTTGATTTTAAACTGATTACTCCGTTTCGTGTTTTAAAACGCATAAATAGTTTGGCTCGACTGCAGGTTTGACTAGAACGTCATAATAATACGTGATAATTCGTTGCATACATCTACAATACAAAAATAGTCTTGCGAATGCTAAATGGCAAGTCGAAAACTACTAATGAATTATTATTACGCGTTATAAAGGTTTTCTTGAATTAAGTTTTAAATTTTAACTTTTAATAGGTAACCTCGAGGAGAAATAAAAACGAAGAAATAATTTCCGATCGGGGAGGAAGGGTTGTTGGTACTTGTAGAAGTTTTGCTCGGGGTGGATTACACTGATTCGGAAGTCGTTGTCTGATGGTTATGTTTAATTTTTAAGTAGAATGAATTGTTTAGCGGAGCGAGCTTAGTGAGTCAAACGCTCATTAAGCTGAATCAAATTTTTAGTTAAAGCTTTTGTATTGCTTTGATTTTGTTCGTTCGAATCAAATAAAAAAATTAAAAATCCTAACTAGTTAAAACAATTTTTTGAGAAACCACTTTACACTTACAATAATGATAAAATAAATTACGCGATGAAAAAAAAATTAACTAATTGTCAAAATTTTCAAAACGGTATATTGTAGAAAAATGTATACTATATTGCTGAAATCATATATTTAAGTCTAAACCGAAAATCAAAAGTATTATGGCACAACGTTTTTGTAAATTGTTCAAATTTTTTTTAAATTTCAAGTCATTCGTAGCACTTTTGAACATTCGATTTATTCATTTTCGGATTATATATAACTCAGACGTAATAAGCACATAAGAAAAAATTCAACCACAGTACCGATTAGGACTTATATAGACCGAATAGTCGTTTGTACTACGTCAAAGAATATTTTCGTAAAAAAAAAGAAAAAAATCATTGTAAAACACTTTACGAGATCAAAACAATTTAGGTATTATTCTTTTACTCCATTTTATTAGAATACTAATTATTACTCGGGATTTTTCGGGTTTTTTTTTTTACGTTTAAACAAAAGTCGTTCCGAGAAAATTAATAACGTTTATAGTTTTATTACGCTTTTGTGGTGCGTTACGATTGCGAAAATTTCAACTATCCACAATATTGTCATATTTTACTCTCGAATTACAGTATTATACTACGTAAACGCGACGATTGGTTTAGTTGTTTTTCATCATTCATACTTACGGTATGAAATCTACATTTTTTTTTTTTTTATGAATTTAATAATAACGAATGAAACAAAAAACGTTTATTATATTAAATATGGCTCGATCGTTAAATGGATATTGTTTGAAAAACGTTTCAATACCGGTAAGCGTAAACCATTTGCCAGTCAGTATTATACATATAATTGACCTGCCCGTAAAAACTCGGGGTATATTGGTATACTGTTATGCTTTTTACATTATAATAATAATACGTATGTTTCCTGTTTGTTTTCCTCCGCGTAAACTACTATTAAAAACGAATCGTGTACCGCCTATAAACTAACAATATAAATCGTTCGAAACAATTATTATTATAACCAAACCGGGACACATTCAAAATCGGATATTTCGTAAAAAAAAACGAACAAAAAAACGACGCATGTCGTCGTTATCCGCATCCGTTTTTTTTCTTTTTTTTTCAAATCATACATAATATTGTCGCGGTAGGTACCACATATTTTATTTTACAACTCATCGAGTATTATTTTTTTTTTGTTGTTCAACCGCAGCAGCAGCAGTGACATGGATTAATTTCCATAGTCATTATCGCAATACGCGACGTCGTATACTGGCAATTTTTGTTCGTTTCTCATGTAAAACAATGTTGTTTTTTTTTTCTCTATTATCTTTTTCTCACTCGAATACCGATTTTTTTTTTCCAATATGTTTCGCTGGGATGCGCATTCGGTATACGCGAGAATAAGACCACCATTCCGATTCGACCGTGTTGTGTGTGTGTCTATTTTTGTGTTTGTTTCCACTCGACGTTGCTGCAAAAGTGACGAGTAATTTATTTACTACAGGTACGCGCAGCACAAATATCATCGTCGTACACGCGGAAATGGGAATTTTTTTTTATTGAAAACAACAATATGAAATGTGTCGTGACGGTTAGGTTTGTATGCGTGATTGGATTTTTCGGCCGGATTCACGCTGTTTACTTTCGATCGTACTTTTTATTATACCGTGTGCACGACGACGATTTCCATACTCACGCGTAAAATATTACGTGTTTAGTATATTATATTTTGTGTAACATCACTCGGCGGTACTGTACTGTCGGGTGTATAATATTTGTATATGCTAAACAGCGCGGGCGTGTTCGTCTTTAAACCGTTTTCTCGGTTCACGTCGTCTAGAAAAACAGCTAGTGCGCGTTAATTCGGAGAGTAAAATGTTCACGCGCTTAATGTGGAAATTTGTACGTTACCGCGGAATCAGAGTCTCTCTCTCGTTCCCGGGGGCCTTCCCCCCCGAGCGATCCGTTAAAACGAAAACGCCGGAAGGGTGGTAAAAGTGCTTCGATTTTCATCGAAACGGTGGTGCCGAGTACACTTGGATAGCTGTACTTGAGGTTTTTTTGGAAATTTCGCTTAGTTTTGAAGAAAAAAAAAAATGTTTAGTAAACAAAACGGGTTCAATTTTATTAATAAAACCGTCGAAAATTCGTTTTGTTACGTTCTTTTTTTGGTCATTACGGAGAGATACTTCTCAAGTACAATACCTGTTATAATAACGGTTTAAAATTTCACCCTCGTTATTTTGACCGCCGAAAAACGTACCTACACGTTTCATTTATACCAAATTAAATCGTCGATAAGCAAACGGTTCTAATATTTTTCGCGATAGGTCGTAAAACCGTTTTGAATTAAAAACGAAGAAACACGATACTTCGGTACCGTCTACATTGTTTCATTTCTTGTTTGCGCACTTAACGATATTTCGTGCTGCGCAAAGTGCCACGCACGATTTTGGTCGCCGCGGCTACTGTGTTGACGTACATTACAGTCACAGTCTTCGATTTTTCTTGTCAACTGAACCCGCCGTGTCTAGTCGAATCATACGTTCGTTTTCGATCGCCGTAACTTTTTGCGTGTTCGGTACGTGCGTACAAATGGGACAACATTTTGTGTAGACGAAAAAAAAATTACAACAATCAATAACGGATGACTGCGTCGGAGCACGTATTCAACAAGTCTAGTTGATATTATACACACTTCACCGTTTGCGAAAACCACCGAGAGCGGCTCTCAAAGTGTCTCGAAAAACAGATCACTTGAGAAATCGCGCGTTCTAATATAATACGAGTACGTGCAAAACTCGTCTTCGCAAAATGAAAAAAAAAAACAAGTGGCGTGGGTAGTTTGACGGACCACGCTTTGGGCGGATCGCTGCACGTTTAGAAGTCGTGATTTCATCCGTGTTATTTAATATCTGAAAGCGATCATTGCCTTCGAAAATACGGTTCCGAGCGAGCTCGGTTAGGTCTATAGTAATGCGTCCTGGGAAATTTTTCGAAAATTTCAAAGTTCGACTCGAAATTTTTCGGAATCACTTGTCACTTACCTATTTGAATATCGTGTGAAAGTCTCGTTGCGATCGTTATTTCGGATGTTATGGCCGAAAGAGACCAAAATCGATGTGCAAAAACGCGTTATGTCGTAACGTTTCTCAAAAGTTTCTGTGCGGTTTCGAAACCTATTTAAATTTTGAACTTTTAACCCAGAAAAGTACAATCAAAGTTCAGAGACCTCTCGTTAGAGGTACTGACATTAAAAATCGGATCATTCCTTATACCCGTAAAGTTGTTCGCGGAAAAACAAAAAAAGATCATTGTAAAAACAATTTATTCTTCGCTGACGCGATATCCATGTCTCTGGAGGAGAAGCGTACAGTTCACTTTAAGACTCTTCAGAAAAACATGAAAGTTTTAAAAAAACATAATTTCACACCATTCAATTTTTTGACCATACAACCACGTACGTATACAGTAATATTCAAGGCATCAACTCGTCATAAGAGTTGAAATTAAGTTAAAAAGTCAAGTCAAATAACTCGTCAACTTGATTTTTTTTTGTTTCGTCAATTTTCAACTTGATAAGCTATTTTTATCTTATTTAACGTGTTGACATTAAGTTGATCTGTAATGATACGAAATTTTTCCTCTGAAAATGTATTACTTGGGAAAAAATTTCAATATGCAATACGAAAAAAGACAATTTTTGAAACGTTGGAAATGTCAGTAAAAAATCGCGTGAATCAAAAATACGATATTTTATATTCAAGTTAAATTGATTTTTCGTGAGTCAACTTATAATAAACAAAATTAATAAAAATAATTTAATTTTACGAGTTATAAAAAAAAATTTTAACTCTTTGTACACTTGATGGACTAAAAAAGAAAAACGTA
>CM029361.1:20239025-20308991 GCA_017140985.1 Hormaphis cornu
TTAAAAATCGGATCATTCCTTATACCCGTAAAGTTGTTCGCGGAAAATCAAAAAACATCATTGTAAAAACAATTTATTCTTCGTTGACGCGATATCCATGTCTCTGGAGGAGAAGCGTACAGTTCACTTTAAGACTCTTCAGAAAAACATGAAAGTTTTAAAAAAACATAATTTCACACCATTCAATTTTTTGACCATACAACCACGTACGTATACAGTAATATTCAAGGCATCAACTCGTCATAAGAGTTGAAATTAAGTTAAAAAGTCAAGTCAAATAACTCGTCAACTTGATTTTTTTTTGTTTCGTCAATTTTCAACTTGATAAGCTATTTTTATCTTATTTAACGTGTTGACATTCATTAAGTTGATCTGTAATGATACGAAATTTTTCCTTTAAAAAAGTATTATTTTGGGGAAAAATTTCAATATGCAATACGAAAAAATAAAATTTTTGAAACGTTGGAAATGTCAGTAAAAAATCGCGTGAATCAAAAATACGATATTTTATATTCAAGTTAAATTGATTTTTCGTGAGTCAACTTATAATAAACAAAATTAATAAAAATAATTTAATTTTACGAGTTATAAAAAAAAATTTTAACTCTTTGTACACTTGATGGACTAAAAAAGAAAAACGTACACAATTTATGCCTGTTCTTAAAATACTCGATTCAGTCGTAGGATTCGACCCGTCGTTCGTTTCGCGAAATATTCACGGAAAAAAAATTAACAATCGCACAATTATTAGTAGTATTTATATTCTCGTGGATAATATTCTCGTTTCCGGGCTTTTTTCCATCCTCGTCGTAAAGGACGCGTTACCGTAACATATTATCGTTTGTACGTTTTTACACGGTATCATTGTTTTGACTCGATGTACAATAAAGTCAATGTTGTGTTAGATTTTAATTTCTCGGTTTTGGTTACCTATACTACATTCCGTTTTACGTAAACGTACGTACACGATTTTGTAATTTCATTTCTTTTTTTTTTTTTTAAATCGACACACACACACGAGGCTAAAAAGAAAATTCTTGAAATATTTCAACATTGAGTACTTTTACGAGTGTGCATCGTTTAAAATGACGCCGGAACGAAACGAACGGCTTGAAACGCGCTCACCTTGCGACGTGCGCGCGTGTTGGGCGGTATACCCGGCGCGATCACGGGCGTGTACGGTTCGGTAATTTTTGATAATGTTAGGTTTAAAAGCGCCGAGTGTCGAAAACCATAAACGTTTCTCGTTGAGAAGCACATTTTGCGCGATTATTTAAAAACCGGCACCGCGTCAGTTCGAAGACGGTATGTTTTGGGAAAATCGCTCTCGTTTTGGCGCTGAAATTCGGTACGAATCGGACGAAACCTTACTTGAACACACCCAACAGCGTTCGCGTGTTGAACAGAAACTTCTCCGCGAACGAAACCGAGTTTATTAGGGGGAAAAAAAACTGATACCGAGCATTTTCGAAAATAAAAATGCTAAAATTTCAACAAACGCACAAGTACTTGGCGGCAATCGTGCGTACGCTGCAGCTTAACGAAATTTGGCTCAAGTTCCGGCCGTTGCGGCCCAAAAGACTTTTCTCGCAGAGACCGACTTTCCAGCGGCCTGTTTCAAAACCGTTCGAGACTTCTGCCTGTCTCGGGGCCTCTGTCCCAGAATTCGTTAAGATTTAACGGCCAATAAATCGGACAAACGCGTATAGTCACAAAGTTATTTCATTGAACGGTCGCTTGCATAGTTATATCGATAACCTGCTGTGAAAAAAGTAATTATCGTGCTTCCATCTCGTACAAAGAATAGTCCCTCACGAATCGAATTATTCCACTGTTGTAAAACAAACTGTTTTATTTTGTAGTCGATCAAAGTCAAACACACAAACTCGATTATTTTAAAAATCCATTTTTGTTTACTATAAGTACATAAATCGATCAACCAAACATTATGCGCGTGTACCTAGACAGTACTCGTTTTATCTGTGCGTGTGTGTGTGTGTGTCAAATGTGAATGTGTTGTATAACAAACACGAAACGTTCTACTACAATATTTTTACGAGTGGAAACCAATTTTCCGCGGTCAAAAAGGATGCTCTATTCGACGTCTAATAATGATATATTATACTACCCGTGCTCGCGTCATTTTTTACGTAACACAGCAATGTTTAGTAAACACATTTTTGTCGAATGTTATTTTTCATCGTAAGCGTGATAATAAATAAATTTAATAAATATATTTACGTAACCGCGCGCACAGACTTTCAGTATGTTTTCTGCACGTGTTGCAGGGTAATATGAAACAGCACATGTTAACGCACAAAGCTCGGGGGGACGTGTCGTCGTCGAGCGTTGGCGGCGGCGCAGGTTCGTCCAGCAACAACGCCATGTTCGACGCGAACAACTCGACGAGCTGCGGGCACGACGACGCGGCCAGCAACGCGAGCTCCGCCGAGAGCCGCGACGCGGGCCTGCAGCACCATCAACAGCTGCATCATCACCATCAGCAGCAGCAGATGATGCTCCTGAGCAGCGCGGCGGCCGTTCCGGCAACGGTCGGCTCGTCCCGATCCGGTCTGCCGCCGCCGCCGCCATTACCGCCGTCGTTACCCGTACAGCATCAGCCGCAGTTTATACTTCAGCAGCCTCAGCCTCAACAGCAGCAGCTGCAAAACAGCGCGGCACCCGGAGCGATGACCACCGCGGTACTGGCGGCGAACGCGTCCACCGGCACCGCGGCGGCGGCCGACCTGTCCTCCGCCAAGTCCGTGGTGCCGCCGCCGATGGCCATGACCACGGCGACGACGACGCCGCCGACGGCGGCGCAGGTCACCCTTTCCGTGCCGACCGTCGGTCAACTGCATCAGTACGCGACGTCCGGATCCAAAAAACCGCCGTCCGCCGCCGCCGCCGAGAGACTGTCGCCGTCGTCGTCTTCGTCGCCGAAACGTTCCCTGCCCGATCCGGACGCCGGCATGCCCGGGCCCAAGAGACAACCCAGTGAGTATAATAACGTTCATACCTACACGTTTGCAGAGCTGTCTTGTACGAGGTTAGGCGTGCGTTCAAACCGCAAAGTTGATTGAAACTTCAGAATTTCGTTATGTCTGAATTTTTTGACAAATCATCGGTCTTCGAACACGTACGTGTTGTAAAACAGCTGATAAAATGTGTTTTTTCTCGAACAACCGCACATTGTAGCGTTCGGCGATAACCACGTTCTACGTAGGCCTTTAAATAACCGGACGTTTTATTTGATCCGTGTACAAATAAGCGTTTGCTGCAGCGTGGAAATCGATAAAACAACGAATACCGATTATTTTTTGCATCTGTAGCCTAAAAAAAAAACCGCGGCAGTAATGGTATATTATTTTGATTACATTTCCGAATAGTGTTCATAGTACACACATTTTCGCGCAAACGTTCGTCCATCTTTCCGTTCACTCGCCGCAAACACTTCTTGGTCTTGGACAGGCGCCTGACCGTTTTCCGGACGCGCCCATGTCCGCAAAACACGAAACGTTCTCGTTTTTTTTTCGTCGAAAATAATCTATTATGCATCATCATCATATTTTCATCCGCGTGTAACACCCGCACGCGTACGTCAACAAAATTTCAAATACTCTGTCGGGTAGATTCAAAAATACTCGTCACAACATCAGTTGTTCACAAATTCACAATCGAATTAATACGCGGTCGGCACCCTGAACCGGTCGATTCGCAAACACGTACTGCGTACGCTGTGAATGGAAAATAAAAATAATGTTCTTTGCAAGACGTGGTCGTGTACACACGTTTGTTTCTCACAACAATCAAAGTTTCGCCGACGTGTGTTTTGCTGACGCGTTCGTATTTCATGTTTCAAGCTTCGCCCAAACACTTGTGTAACGTGTGCCACAAGAACTTCTCGTCGTCTTCGGCGCTTCAAATCCACATGAGGACGCACACGGGCGACAAACCATTCCGCTGCTCCGTGTGTCTGAAGGCGTTCACGACGAAGGGAAACCTAAAGGTACACGACGCTCGCAGCAAAAACAGCGACCGCGTTTCGACGACAGTGCAGTCGAGCGTGTTTTTCGTCGCGTAGATTTTCAATTTTATTCTAAACGCGTTCGTGTCGACGTACAGGTACACATGGGAACGCACATGTGGACCAACGGGACCTCGAGGAGAGGTAGACGGATGTCTTTGGAACTGCCGCCGTTGCAGATCGGAAACGGCGCGAAAGAATCGGACTTCCTACAGCGGAGACCGGAGCTCTACTACCACCCGTTTTTGGGTCCGAGTCCGTTCCTGAACGGGATCCATCCACAAAAGGTATGGGATACTTTTACAAAGCGCACGCCTACGCGAGCATTTGGGAACCCAGTTAAACGCGGTCGAACGTCGCATAACATTAACGAAAAAAAGTGGCCGCCAAACGGTGTAATTTTATAGTAGAAAATACGTTTCATGCGCGTATTTCCTGCAGGAGTTTCGGGTGACCGACGTATCGTCTGCAATACGGCGTACGTTCTTGTTTTTAGCTTTACACGTTTCGGTAAACGAAAAACGTCCCTCGCGTGTTTTCCCGTAACCTTTCCTCTAATATATCTCTCTCTCGACGACGGCCCGAAAACACTAATATTTTGTCTCGCTTATTATCTCGCGTAAACGGTTCACGAACGATAATGGTCACTGTAAAACGCGTTTCTAACCAATTTTATAACACTGTACATACTATATATATATTACGCGTGTACGAAACATTTGTATTTTTATATTATTTAAAGTATTATAATATTGTTTATCATGTTTTAACCCCTGAAAATCGTCTGTTTGTCTAAACTCTCTAAACTGTTATTTTATAAAACAGGAAAAAAGATTCCGCGGTAAAACAAAAAAAATGAGGCCCTCTAGTGTCGCCGAAGACTATAGGCACCTGCCGTACGCGGCTTCCGGAAAATGTACCGTTGCTGCTGTAAGTATAGAGTCTTAACTCGTATACTACTTTGAAAATACAATTTTTAGTGCAAAATGTATAGAAATGTTGTGTAAAATAAAAACACTAGTAGTTCCGTCACGCGTGTACAATTTATGCGTTTTATCGCCGTAGATCGCATTTTGTCCACACGTCGGAAACACGAGAATCGGTTTAGGTTTACGGTGCGCTTTGAGCGTCTAAAAATCCGATACTCGTCCCCGAAGAACTGTGCGTGCGACTCCGGGGTGGCGAGGAAATGACCTAACCTGTATCGTGTTTTTTCGAAAAATAATTCTTTTACGAAAACATTGTACAACAACCCGTCGACCGTACAAAACGGTGAAAATAGATTTTCACCCCGTCCGCGAGTTTCATGATGTGTGTCCGCATTGGGGGGCGCCCTCGCTAACGGTATTCATCCAACTCGGGTGACCAAACGGCCTGCACACGCGTTCAATATGATAATCATACGCTGTTATTCAAACGCTCGATTGTATCTGTTATTGTCGGCGTTCTACTTCCCCCGCGTTTTAAAATATAAACGTCCCTCGGAACTTTTGAAAAACGCGCTCTTCTCGTTCGTCCCGCAACTCGGGACCGGCCACCCTCGTCCCACGACTTCACCTATCGCGATCCCTACCGACACGCACACACATTACTACCCTTTGTATGTCCCTATTCTCCTTCCTCTGCCTCTTTTCACGTTCAACCGCTCTCGCCGCACCGCTTCGGTTTCCTATTCCTCGCGTCCACGTGCGTGCGAACCTACTGCAGCACCTCTGCAGTCTACACCGTATTTTCTCTCTAACCTACTCGTCTCGTGTTCCGTCGCGGATCCGCGTGTACGTCCAGATCATGCTCCCGAACAAAACGCCGGTAAAGCTCTCCGTCGTCACGCCAATATCACACTTTGTGTTCTAGCTAAACGACATGTCGGTGATGCAGAACAGCAACGCGAACAACCGCATCGTGACCGGGTTCGGCGGCGGTAACTTTGCCGCGTTCCCGGGGGACGCGCAACAGAACGCCGCGCTGCAGGACGCCGCCGACCAGCCGGGGGGCGACCGGGAAACGTCGCCGCCGCGCCACCGCGGCGCGCAGCAGCAGCAGCAGAGGATGCACCGGTCCAGGACGCCGCCGCTGTGGGACCTGCACTTCGACCGGTCATCGGGCGGCGTCAAGTCGCCGGACGACCGCCTGCACCACCATCACCATCATCACCACCACCTGCAGCAGCTGCAGAACGCGTGCGCGCCGCCGCAGCCTCCGCAGCCGCCGCCGCTGTCGCCGCCGCCGCCGCCGCCGTCGCATCGGTCATCGCCGATCGCGCAGCACGCCATCGCCCAGAACCGCACCGAGTGCGGACTGGCCACATAACGTTTGCTCGAGCGTTACAACCGATTCTAAAACTCGAATCTGTTTGCGGAAAGAAAAAATTCACTTTTTCATTTCAAACCGGACGTTAATATTCGTATTATTATCACTTTTGTGCGTGTGCGTGTGTGTGTTTGTATATATTATTATTATTGATTTATTACTAGTGGGGGGAAGGGGGGTGGTTACGATGACGATAGGCTGCACGAAAAAAAAAAAAAACGGAAAACGTTTGGCGCAGTCAGCCCGCTAGAGACTGGACGGAAGAGTCGTCCACGCTCTTGTTCGCTGTATGCCCTGTTTGACCGCGTTGTGTAAAACAATATTTTCTAACACGTTTTGTTAAAACGTACGTTTTTACGTCCCTGATTCGTGACCGAACGGTTATAATATGATAATATTATGTGGAATATCCAGAAACACGCGGTAAATTCGAGTACAAATATTATATAAAAACCATAAACACTATACTGACCGTATTATGTGTATGCATATAGTTTTCGTGTGCATGACCGTATGCATCAACGTGGAGACGAATGGGAAAGGTTTAGAAAATTCATACCATGACGATCCGTCCCTTTTCCCCCGAAAATAGTGCGATTTCGTATGCGTTGAGATTCGAAGGTGATCATCTGGTTCGACGGTTCTGTTCGTATCAAAACGCAAAACTTGAATCTGGATGCAAGTTCGTCTCACGTGTGACAGGCTGTTTACTACGTACTTGTACGGATTGTTACTAATTTTATGTTTTTTTTTCTTAATTGCAACGAACAATCGCACAAAATCAGTCAAACATCTCGTTTTTTCCTCAGTATTCATTTGCATTCAAATACAAACCCATGACGATGTGTCTTTACAGTATCCGATTCAAGCATACCAAGTGTTTTGCTTACTTTTGTACTTAAACGCTAAACCAAATCTAACGAAGACCGTCCGACGTTTATCATAGTATATATCAGATCTGATATTGGTTTGTTCCTGATAGTTGTTGTACATAATGGTGAAATCGTCAGAATCGCTAGTCAACGGTAAACTATTAAACAAGTTGCTTTCCTGACGAAACCGTTTTGCGATTTATTTATTTCATTTATTATAGCTTTTTTTTTTTTGTCATTACTGTAATATCATTTCTACTGTACTACCATTTTTATTCACTGTCTAATTATTTTATTTGAATTGTTAAACTTGCGTTGTTTAACAGCTAATGTATTTTTGTCGCAATTTGTACTTGAAATTCGTATGACCGAGGTTCTCTTTGTTTTGGTTAGTGTTTTCGTTTTAAAAAGTAACTCTAATTTTTGTGAGTACTGCTACCCTACGACGTATGATTTTTGGTGTCCATTACTCTTCCCAAAATCCAAAAAAAAAAAAGTACAATGCAAATACGTTGTATCAAAATTCAAAACAGTAAACTAAATTTTAAAACTTTTTATCTATACCGAGGTGTTTTTTACTACTACCTACATTAATTTCAGACAGATATTTAAGATTTCTCTCACTGTGTTCCATCGGCTTCCTACATTTTAGATTACGTATAATGTGCTGACTAGTAGCCGCAATAGTTACTATTTTTTGAGAATATTATTTACCTTTATACCATCTACTTTTAATATGATAAATCATGTGTACCTATATAATACGATTACTGATTTAGGTTTTCACCGTATAATATCACGAGAATTGAATTCGGTAAGCAAGAGATTGTTAAAAAAATATAAGTACGTGTTTTTTAACTATTACCGAACTTGTGTGATTATTCAGGTAGTACCTATATATGTATAGTATAGACTAGTTCTTTCAGACTTTTCGGTGATCGACGTTTATATATAATTGTATCGATATGAATCGATTGATATTAATTGTGTATTATTATTTATTAGCGTTGTGTGTTTTACTATTAAATATTTATGTCTTGGAAATCGTTGGACACTTTGCGAAACATACATTGCGCATACCGTCTGTTGGTTCAACAGAGACCAAGATTAAAACAAAGTTAATTTATTTGGATATTATCGGGCAAAACTCTTTTAAGTTTCATTACAAAACTATCTGTACCTAAAATAATTGTTACCGACCATTTTCTACGACGCGACGTAATATTTTTAAATTTTAATGTATGAAATTTTAGAACAAACGGCCATAAGAATCGGTTTTTTTTTTAATAGGTACAGGTGGATATTAAAATAATCTAGGGTTTACACATAGTACCGTAATAGGTATCATGTCGCGATATACTTCATATTTTTTTTTATTTCTTAAAATATTGTAAAACAGTACAAACACGTTAAAACCAACGTTGAACCAGTGTTTAATATTAAGATAGTGTGTGTGTGTGTGTGTGTACAGATTCGTTGTAAGAATTTATTAAAAAATAAATTTGAAAATCGTGTAAAAAAAAAAAAAAAATTAGCGCAACAATTTCGAAAGTTTTGAAGACCGACGTTGGTAAAAATAAAACTATGAAAAACACCAAGATCACGCGATAAAGTTGTTTCCAATCCGCACTACAACAACAAGTGTTTTATTATACCTATATGATGAATGTTCCTAAAGTTTACTAGTCTGAAAATATAAAATAAAATTGTAGGCAATTTTAAAATTAAAATAATTATCGACTGCTGTTGTATAAGGACATAGTTTCGTATCGCAATATACTAATGTAGTGTTGTTAATGGTTGTAGACGGTGTAAATGTACATCGCTGTTGCGCGAAATTCGTTACTCGGGTTGTGGGAAAAGTGGTTTTTTTATCGATGAAAATAAGAAAAAAAAAATAGGTAATTTTTACCCGACCGTTTTATCATTCAACAATTACGGCGGTTGGCCGTTATTTTCCGACGTGCTTGCAGGATCGACGTCTTCGGGTCTCCGAATTCGTAAACGTGTTCAGCGTGCAATCGCATTTATAACCGTCGACAATTTTTTTCTTTTTTTTTTTTATTATTGATTGTCATTGTGCAGCTTGATAACTGTCTTGTACAAAATACTCATTTATTAAGTACCCGTTGTTTGTATTTTTGTAAATATTGAACTTTTTTTTTTTTTTTCGTCACGAGTTTTTGCGAATCGTCGGGTACGAGAAACTCTCGCGGGTACTCTTAGTAGTGACGCTTTACACACTGGATTCGGTGTACCCGTGACGGTTTCACCGGTGACGTTCATAACGTTCACAAACGACACCAACTTGGCGACGTTCCGACGGGCCGTGTGTATTATACGTATGTTTACGTCATTAAAAACATTTTTTATTGAAAAACAAAACTATTACATTTATTATTTTTATTGATTCGTTTTCTTTATTATTTTTCGGTTGATAAGAAATTATTTTATTATTATTATTATTATTATGTTTTTTTTTTTTTTTTGTCCTTATATACTGTTAACGGTTTAAAAAATTGTTCATCGCGCGCTATGTAATGTACGTCGTGTTTTAAAATATAATAATTGTAAATAGAATTTTGTGTAACTCTACGGCTCGACAACAACAACATATTATTATTATTATAATTATTATTATCATTATTCGAC
This sequence comes from Hormaphis cornu, assembly GCA_017140985.1. Classification (NCBI taxonomy): domain Eukaryota; kingdom Metazoa; phylum Arthropoda; class Insecta; order Hemiptera; family Hormaphididae; genus Hormaphis; species Hormaphis cornu. Next base: position 20,248,887 of record CM029361.1, read on the forward strand.
TCGTGCATGTATATTGTATTTTAATTACGATCAAACGACACATATTTTGTACATATTATAAATTTTCAATTATTGTAATCGTTCGTATGGGATCGTATGGGTGTACCGCCGCGCGAATGGTGTAACTAACTTACATACTGAATTTGATTTATTATAGTATCGCGTATAATAATATTATACCACAATAAGTATGTACCATAATATTATTACTATCGAACTCACTATGACATGTTTCGCTACGGCGAACAGAATACGAGTTTACTAGACATTTTTAGCACGTAAGATTTTTATTGTTTTGACGTGTAAACAATTGTATTGATACAACTTCTATGATTATAATTACAATATAAACGTGTAAACTGCAAAATAAAGACAATTATCTCATGAAACGTACCTTTACTCACGTTGCGTGCGCGTCGGTCCACGAGCATATCTCGCTTAGCCGCGCATGCTGCTTACGCCAACACGCAGTTATCTAAATCGAATTATGTGAAAAAAAAAAAAATTTGCAACGATTCTCGAGGACGTGATGAACTACGAAGATTCAAAAGATTCCAACACGGCCAAAATATTAGAGAGATAACTCGTATTAACACAAAAACTGCAAAAACCTATACATTCTACAGTGCTACACGCTCGGTCTAAAAATGATATTGAAAGTCCAAATGCCCCTCATCAATTCAACTACCCAATAGTTTTCTAACTTAATAATTATTTTATCGGAAATTCTTACTGGGCAGTAACGTTTGGTTGACATACCGACGTAGACGCTTGTTTAGAAAAATCATTCACCGTCTTTATTTTTATTTCCGCTAAATTTGTACAGAATAAAATGGTTCAGTTCAGTAGGTATACGTAAAATCTCTACGTTCGGTACCTAAAAGCACATATCATGGCCGGTAAAAAATGTTTACCGGATTTCTTTGAGGTCTGGACGTCGAGTTGATGTAAAAAAAAAAATGGTTAACTTTTAGATAGTTATATTCAAATGGATAGCGTATAAGAACCGCTGGCATCGTATTGGTTCGCTTACAACGAGAAATGTGGATGATTTGTAAAAAAGATGCGTGTGAAAAAAGAACCGCAATCAATACTTGTTTCTACATTTTACTCAAGTTTATATGTTTTATATAGGTTATAATATAATATTTTATATAGGTTATAATATTATATTATAATATTATTAATTATTGTCATCACTTCATTTTGGAAGTACATATAAGGCAGTCCCCTTTATTTAAAAATGTATAGCACAACCCTTCTGGTTCGGTGCACGCACTTGATGGTCTATTGAACGGCTATCAAAAAGTGAACGAGTTTACGTAATTAGGTTCAATGTAGTACAAGCGAATGGCATTTTATAAAAGTCTTAAATTTAAACTTTAAAGTTAAAAATTTCAAAAAAATTTTATTTTAAGAAACTATAGATATCTAAAACTATAGTTAGGAAGGTGAAAACTTCTAAAGTATAAACATTTAAATGAACGATTAAAATCATCGATCAAGATTAAAATGTTCGTACGATTATAAAGAAAAAATCGTTTTGGTGAAAAAATTTACGTAATTCCTCTGCAGTAACCAACTAACGACATTCTTATACATATAATGTTGTTTATAAAAATGTGTTTATTAATTATACTATACTAGATACCACACAATAATCGTATATTATGAATTATATGTAGTACATATTATATATCTCTAGTGGATGTGCACAACACTGCTGATAATACTGAGGATTAGAGAGTCTGTTTTAGAAGAAAGCAATGTAGCTAGTTAGGTTAGGTTAAATAACTATTTATTAATTAACCTATTTACCTATTAATTTAATAATTAATATTTATTAATTATTAAATTTAATATTTATAATAGGTTAATATTTATTAATATAAATTAATAAATATTAACCTATTTATTAATTTATTAAAAATTTGCCATGATCGGTATAATATTTATAATAAAAAAATTATTATAATTCCACACTATAGAAATATGAAACATTAAGGATCAAACGGTATTAGGTACTTAAAATGTAATAATAATTTCAGACATTCGATTTAAACAACTTAAAATTAAAATGTATTTTGAGTTTGATTCAGTACTTATATTTAATGCATTGATAACTAATGTTTAAGTAAACAAAACTACAGATTCATTACAGATTTACATTAGGCCGCACCTACATTGAGTCCGTATTTCTCCCGACCGTTTCGATCCGACGCCGACTGCCTGTCTGTCGGACGGCGTCGGAAGGAAAACAGACACCTAGATGTACTATAAGTGCCTACAGTGGAAACGGAAATTTCAATCCAACAAATACCGACAGCTTCCGAATCAATCCGATTTGACGGCCGATGAAACATTTTTGTTTCAAATCCGTAATCGTAGTCCGACGCTTGAAGAATTACGTTAGGCACAGTTTTTATTACAGTTTCAACTACGTTCCTCCTTAGGCATTTTAAAATTTATCTTGTTAAAAAAATGCAATTTCAAATCATATTATATTGTTAAAAAAAAAAAAAAAAAAAAACAGAATAAATTTTACCTATAATTTTTAAAACTATTTTGATCTTGATCAATGTCTTTATGCATTTCTGTGTGGTACAATGTTACTTGTTTGACTGCTCAAGTTTAAAAACGAATTGCATAACTTTGCATAATATCCCAAACGTTCATCGCGTATCGTAATGAATCCAAACAAATATGCCTAAATGTTCTAAAATGTTCTTAGCGCAAGGCCTGCGCAATAGGTATTAATAAGTAATTGTAATCTGTATAGCTGTTATGAGAGAGAGTGACGAAGGACGCCTCAAATAGGTACCTCAATTAGTTTCAAAAAACAGACGTAACGAGCTTGTCCGTGCCTTCTAGAACTAGTTTATGTCCGGAACTCCTCGGTCTTATACGGTCCGTGAATAATTTTTTTCGGACCATTGATGGCGACCAAGACACAAAAAATTTAATCTATAAGCGATGACGCCTGCTGTATTTGCAAACAGATAACATGCAAACGTAATATCTTTTAATTTAATTTAATTGACAGTTTCTACTGAAACGTGTATAAAAATATTATCAGAATTAGTGGCGTGATTTTGGCGGATATTGAGGTGATTATAAAAACTTACTTGAGCCACTTATATTTGCCGAGGCATTGGGACAAATGCATACACCGATCATTTTTGAAGACCTTAACGCTATAAATCCATCTCCTTGAGAGCTTTCCCGCTCCCCCCATCTCCATAAAATTAAGTCGGATGACCAAAAGTCAAAACTCAGTTCCCGAATTCCAATTCACATTTAAATTTGCATTTTACACCTCGTCAATAATATTAGGTAGATGTTTTCAGTTTCATAAACTTGTGAAAAATTTAAAAATCGCTATTCGGATTAACACGTAATCACTTTTTTTCAAGTGGTGCGATTAATATTGTACCCATAATGTCTCAAAATAAAGATGCTCTTGGGCATTACGTCAGCTTTTGTTGGCATGGTCGTAATGAAACTTGGGAAAGGCATGATGATTTGCAGCAAGGAGTGCGTTCAACAAGACCATATACCACCTAATCGTCAGTTTTCGGTCTACTCAGAATGACAGGTAAATCAAAATTTTAAATTTATACTTTATGTTAGTTGACAAGTATTTTAGAAGAATTAAAAAAATATATAATTTATGTAATTTAATATAAGTCTAATATAAATAGGTATTTGGTTTGAGTTGTATGGCTAGGTGAATCGTTAATTCTCTGTAACAATTCACTAGTTAAATGATTTTTGAACAATGAAATAGGTAATTAGTAAGTGGACAAAAAACTAAATTTACAGAAAATAAATTTGAGCCACATAATATACACTATTCATAAAGGCATGATTCAAAACAGGTTTTCCCGTGTTGTCAATGTTGCCCCAGCCCATTTAAATGCATGTCAAGTGGTAGAAATTGGGGCGGGATCGGTTTGGCCCAAAATCGAAATTTTCCGTTTCACCCAACTCACATTTTGTCGTTTAAAAATTGAGTTGGCAATTATTTTGAAAAATACGTAAGTTATGTTCACTTTTTAAAATTACTCATTTATAGGCACTTATTTTAGGTAAATCTCTGTTTTGGATTGAAAAGTTAATGATTATGAATTGTAATGAATGACAAATGTAATGTAATGAATTTTCAATAATTATTTGTCTAAATTAAAATGCAAAAGTGTATGTTTGGATACGAAAATAATATAAAACAAATTATACTAACACAATATAATTTAATACAACAATATTTTTGTCAAAATATATTATTTTTTTTCAAATTCATTTTACGCGTTTACATTCAACATTTATCTGAAGATTCATACCTACAGTTAAATAATTTTTGACTATGTTAAAGTCGTAGTCGCCAATAAATTGCAACACTGCCTAATAATTAATTTACGAAAAAGTCATTTAAAATTAGTTTTATGTTTACAATAAAGATATAGAGTCATTTTCATAATTAATTATCATTAAATTTACGATGGATTGTCTACAATACTAATTATTAACTCACAATAAGTCGTTTAAAACATATTTTTTATTTATTGACAAATAGTCATTAAATGTATAACCTAATTAAAAATACTATTTTATTCTATGTTTTTAATATACTAATTGTATCGATATTGTGTTCTTATAGATTATTTTTGTAACTGTATACTTTTTGCATTTTTCATTTAGACAAATTATTGTTATTAAAAATAATCGTCGCCTTATCAATCTAAAACGGTGATTTGAGTAAAATGAGTGTGAGTTAATACGAGTAAATTAAAAAGTGAATATAATTGTATGTTTCAAATGTTATCGACTAAATATAAGTTGAGCGAAACGGGAAAAGGTCGAAACGTAACTGGTCGCCGCCCAGTAATTGCCTATATTTTGCTCCGTCACTAAGGTACAAACGTCTCAAACTGATCCAGTAATTCAACTATCTTGGACTATGTCGTATGGTTGAAAACTCGTGCATAAGTATTTCAAGTAAAAATAAAAATTTACTCTTTGTACGTTTAACGATTACAACATACCTGTAGATAGGTGGTAACGAACAAAAATTATTATTTGAACCATTATAACTAAACTGTTTTTTTCCGTGTGTTGTATTTCAAATGAAAAAAAAATCCCCGTATGAGATAAACGAATTATTACGTGCCTAATTAAAAAAGATAATGGTAATTAAAAAAGATAAAAAGGAGGCAATAAATGATTGAGTCGTTATAGTTTTTTTTTTTTTTTGTGTTGAAACTTTCGATATTTGGTAGCTAATAATATTATATAATATGAGTTCGTGGAGAGTTTCCGCACGTATACACATTTGTGATGAAATCGTGATCAACGTAATGGCTGTAGGCCGGAGTATAAGAAAAAGCTACTTACCGTATCTCATACGGAAAAAAAAAACAAACTACTAGGTAACTTAAAAAAAAAACACGAGTTACAAAAAAGTTTTTCCGTAATTTAAGCCAAGTTTCCCTTGCCCCAAAGACAAAAAAATTATTATTGATCACAGATTTAAACTTTCTGCGTTAGATGACGGTTTTAACAATATTCGTTCTGTTAGTGCTTATTGAGCATTGAATATTATTATGATCATTTCGCCTTATCCCGTCTTCATGGGTACGTTATAATATCCGTTGCGGCATGACCTTAGATCAGCTGATACTTTCTGCTGTCTGCAGCCGCAAAGGACAGACATTATATATAATACATCATCATTATTCTTATCAAGTATCGACCTCTCGACCTCTCGGAGCCGCGTGTACGTAACGTGATAACGATTTAACGATCATTACAACGTTTTTTTAATAATTACCAATAAATTTAGTTTTTTCCTGATTAGACGACGGTAATTATTGCCGCCCAGCTCACACAAACGTTGCCGGTTTCGAAATGTTTTCCGTCGAGCTCGCATTATCATTTCGTGTGTCGTTCGGTGTGCCCAGCTGCCTGCGCGGAACAGATTTATTCGTACAATTGATCCTTCATCGCCTCATTTCAACAACTCTTTGGTAAGTATCTATCCAGTACGGTACCTGCCTGTACTTACGCGACTCGTCGGATTTACTTTTGAATTAACACTATTATTACCGTATCGATTGATTCTCGTTTGGACATGATCGAGGACGCGTTTGTCCCGTCGCGTGTAGTTTTCATCCGTAGAACGGTGGAGGTACAACGTGTGATTTTATGATGTTATTTAGACGATGGTGCGTAATCGGCGCAAAAAGGCGAACCGGGATGTCAAAAATGTACCGATGTCACAGCGTAGCGACTATGTGGGCCTGTGCCGCAACGTCATCCGTGACATGGACCTGTACGGGTTGTGCGTGATGGACAACTTTCTCGGCGACCAACGGGGCATGGCCGTGTTGAACGAAGTGCTCAGTTTTTACAACACGGGAGCGTTCGAGGACGGCCAACTCGTGGCGAGCAAAGCCAACAGTGTTGTGAAAACCATAAGAGGCGATCAGATCATGTGGGTGGACGGTCTTGAGAACCGCTGTACGCATATCGGGAAGTTGATTAGCGACGTCGACGCTCTTGTCATGGGATCGAATAAAATGAACGACAACGGGAAACTCGGAGACTACACCATCAACGGCAGGACCAAAGTAAATCTCTTCAAAGTAGAATTAAGATCGTGTTCGACTGTGTTTGAGACTTTAGCCGAAATTATCGTGGTATGTTGAGCCCACCCGACTCCGTACGTTTTGCTAACGTACAATACAATAGGTACCTGTGCAAGTGTAACTTTACGGTTAGGTGGTACCCGCCTATTAATTATCATGTTTATTTGTTGAAGAAAAATATAGGTAGAGGTGTTATTAGTTATTTTTTGAAACTGCGATAAATAATATAATTCAGTTCAGCTTATATGCCTACATACAAATTTTAAAATTGTATTTACACTTCAAAAATAATACCCAAAGTTTTAGTTTATTGAAAAAGTATCTATTAGTTATGACTGATATTATTGTTTTTACTATTTTTGTTAGAAAAATTTTAATTTGCACCTTTAAAAAATTCAATGTATTTAATTTAACTACTCGTGCCGTAATAATCGCTAACCGTTTTAGAAACTCTAAAAACAAATAGTAGATGATCAGGGTTAATTAATAAGATATATATTTTTATTGATATTCCTAGACCATAGATCATTTAGAGAATACCATTTAAGAAGGGCTACAAACAAAAATTCTTTTAAAAAAGAATGGTGAATTTGTAGAACTTACTACGCCGAGTGAAGCACTGTTTATAAATAATTATAATAGAAATTTGAAATCAATGCGGTTCCTTACTTTCTGTAATACATCTAGGAGAGATTGAGAAAATAATGTGACCTCCAAATTATAGGCATGGTTTGTCAAACTAAAAGAGTGTCTGCATTTAACTACATACCGAGTTTTCAACTGACGGTATCATTATGATTGTTGTGCAGCCATTAAATTTCCCTTAAAATGTATTTTTCAGGCTATGGTTGCTTGTTATCCAGGTCACGGAGCTCATTATGTCAAGCATGTTGATAATCCAAACAAAGATGGTCGATGTATAACTGCAATATATTATTTAAATAAAGACTGGGATATTAATGTAAGCACTAAAGTATAATATTAGTGAATGTTTTAACGTACCTCTAGTTTGTCTTATGATAATAATTGTACAATTGTGTTTGCTGTGTATTTTGGTTATTCATTTTTGTTATAAATTAATTGAAATACTAATAGATTACAAGTTAATATGAATTTTTATTTTGTCTTTTACTATGGATTTTTACATTTACAATAACCAAAAAATGTCCCACATTTTTAACATATTTATGACACTCTTTAAAAATTTACTGTTGTAAAAAAAATGTTCAAACAAAAATGTTGCTTTCTAGTTTTATCATATAATTCACGATTTGAACTCATATTATGATTTGCAATGTTCATTTAATAATCATTCATTATTTTGTTGGTGTTGTAGGAAAATGGTGGTTTATTAAGAATATTTTCAGAAGGTTGCAGTGATCGAGTAGCTGACATAGAACCATTATTTGATCGAATTCTATTATTTTGGTCCGATCGAAGAAATCCCCATGAAGTTCAACCAACATTTAAATCAAGGTTAGTTGCTATATTTTTTTTTTTTTTTAACCAGCAGTTTGATTATATCATCTGATTTTTTTTAGGTATTCAATCACTCTTTGGTACTATGATGCTGTAGAAAAAGAGGAAGCCAGCCAAAGATTTCATGGTGCTGCAAGTCAGTCTTCTTCTTATTGTTCTTTATCTTTGCCCTGCTCCCGACGATTTGAGGTCGGCCACCTTTGTTCTATACCTTGACATGTCACGACTATCAACATCCCTTACAAGCACATTAACAACCCTTATATCGCTTTCAATTTTTTCCATCCATCTTCTCTTAGGTCTCCCTCAACCTCTATTACCACCAATGTTCATTTTCATAGCCACTCTTAACTGCTTCAATTTTCTCTCTTCTCATCACATGCTCAAACCATCTCAGTCTATTTTTTTATCATTTTATCCACTATTGATGCAACACCAACACTGCCTCTTACATATTTGTTCCTTGTTGTATCTTCTCTTGTTACTCCACTCGTCCATCTAAGCATTCTCATTTCCGCCACACTCATATTCTGTTCTACTTTCCTGTCAACCGCTCAACACTCCGAACCATACAACATTGTCGATCTCACCACACTCCTGTAGAACTTGCCTTTTAACTTTATTGGAATTCTTTTATCACATAAAACACCTGAACCTTCCCTCAATTTCATCCACCACATTGCTGCAAGTCAGTCTAACATTTGTTAGCTATCTATAATATCCAAGACTAAGTAATACTTAACCGGGCACCTACAGATTTGTTTAGATTCATTGCAATACATGATAAATAAATGTATTAAGAATTGGGATATAATGCAAAATTAACTTATTCTTAAACTTAAGTAGTCAAATAAATAACAATATACCACTCAGAAATGCATAAGGACATTGATCAAAATAATAGTTTTAAGAATAAAATTATAGATACAACTTTTTCTTTTTTAATTTTTTTTTTTTTAACCAACGTTAAGATAACAATTATGCAAAAGATTTTATACAGATTAACAGATTTTTTATTTGAAATGTTGATATTATGAATTAAATTTGTATTGAACCTTGATTTGAACATGCATTTTGCTTACAAATATGCAAATGTTAAGCATACTTGCAAGGGGTAAACTACTATTAAAAATTAAGTACCTACTCTAAATTACTGATTACCAAGATTATCATCTGAAGATTAAGGTGTATAGAGTGATTACCTTGCTGAAGATTGATATAATTAACCCATAGATATATTATATTATGTCCATGGATTAACCAGATTATCGTAACATGATTATTAAAATTTTGTACACTGATTATCAAAGTGGTTTACCCCTCGCATATTTGTTAAGAATGATTTGTAGTTTTGTTTTACTTTAACATCAGTTATCAATGCATCAAATATTAGTACTAAATCAAACTCAAAATATTATAAATTCTTTTTAATCTTCAGTTGTGTAAATCAAATGTTCAAAAGTTTGAAATTTTTATTTCATTTTAAAATAATACCATTTGAGCATTAATGTTAGTGTTTGATATTTCTAGTGTAGAATTTTAATAATTTTTTTAATATATGGTGCAATATACTGATTATAACAAATCTTTAATGAATGCTCTTAAAGAAAAATTTGAATGGATTTATAGATACCACCATTTTTTTTAAGTATATTATTTAAAAGTTACATTTTTGCATAACTAAAATATTGAATAAAATGATGTCAGTACATAGCACTCCCAATTATGTGACTATAATAGTGATTCAAATCAAGTTTGATTGATTACTGAAAGAGTTGAAATGAAACCAAGTTTCAAATACTTAGTTTTTAAACATATTATGTATAATAATTGTCTGTAAAATATTACTGGATTGGTCTAAAACACAATCCTGTGGAATTATCAAACAATGAAATTGGTTATTATTTTGCCTTGCAGTTCCAAAAGTTGTTAATGACTATTGCCTCTAAATTGTTTGTGATTATAAATTGTTTAAATATTTGTTTATCCCCTATAATACCTAGTAATATGTTTATGTTTTACAGGTGATTTAAACAGTACAAATGCTACAAAGGATTAAAACCATTAGCTGTCAATCAACTAGTAAATTGGATTCTTGAAACTCTATATCTTGTCTAAAAACTTGTGTAATTTCTTAATGATTTGAATTTTTAAATTGACTTAATAATGGGATCAATATTTTTTTTTTATGATTCAGTTGATTTGCGTTATAATGAATAATTTTTTAAGTATTATCATTTAGCTCAACCGTTTAAATATTAAGATAGAATTGTGTTTCAAGTGTTTACACTCATTATACTCACATTTTAAATTTTTATTATTATTGTTATTTTATGTTTCAATTCTATTTTTTATTCACATTCTATTTTGTTGTCATAAACAATTTTGTACCTTATCTTATCATATATTTTTTTATTTTAAGAATGTGTTTTTAACCATAACTGTTTCAAAAAAGTTTTATAACCACTATAAATCTACTGTAATGCATTAGGATTACATAATAAAATAAAACAAATTGCTCTATTATAATTATTTGTTTGTATTGTTCACAAAAATCTAAAATTGTATTGACAATGACAAGTTACTTATAAGCCGTGTGCACAAAAATTGATTTTTAAAAAATTTAAGCAATCATGTTGGTACTGATAATTTAAAGTTACAAATGTTTTTCCCATTAAGGTTTTTAATGCATGGTACACGTTAATTGTACGAGACAAATGGCACATTGATAATAATAGTTATAGGTAATGTTTTGTACAAATATAATAAACACAAATACGTACAAACAAAATATGATTATTACGAGTTACAATTATTTATAATATAATAATTAATCCAATTTATGTGGTCATTCAAACTTTTTTATCGAATAAGTATTGTTAAATGTTTACATATACAAATAAAATACTTAAAACAAATTATTAATAATTCACTTAACTAAAATAATACTTGTAGTCTACTAACTATTCAATTGCACAATATCTTTATTCTAATCATTTAACATTCCACTTTTTTGATATGATTTTAGAAAAACTCTGCTTTATGTTGTACCCTGAAGATAGTCTTGTACATTTGCAAAATTTAGATTTATTTTATTTCTTAATTAATAGACATTAATAGGTAGATATTATAAGTAGGTAGGTACCAAAAATTTGATAGAAAAACAGCACTACAGTTCAATAAATCTTGGAGTTCACTTTGATAGTCACTTAATTGTCCAGTTAGCCTTATAAATTTATCGATCTATCTACAACCGTGATTGTGACCAAAGAGTATTTCTTTGTTATCTACGGCCAACGAGTTTTTTGTAAGAACCTTTTTGCTGTGCGTTCATTGCGACGTGGTTAATCGTGAGTCGTCGATCGTCCACGATTTTATTTGATTATTGTAATATTTTATACTCCATCTACATTCTACAACGGTGCTTTTCAAAAAAGTGTCCCATCTATAAGCAATGTGTCTGATATCAGCTGTGGACTGTGATCAACAGTTAAATCACAGATGAAACAGTTTCATCCATTCTGTGGTTAAATGTTTATGTACAATGATAATAGAAATCACAAACCACGGTTATAGATACTACAGAAAAATAATAAATAAAATCGCGATTGAAGTAGAGAGTGAAGACGACAGTTTACACGAATAACATTTTTTTTTATATCTGTGGTTGTTTAGACTATAGTTGTTCAGCAGCTGCAGCGTTTGAGAGTTGCCGCGAAGACGCTGAAGATGATACACACAGAAGATAGAAACGGTTGAAACTTAAAACATCTTTGACGCATTTCGGCGTGGGCGTTTATCTCACAATAACATAACCTATATTATAATTTGTTTGTGACAAGGAAGATGCTGATCTACCTTGGTTCGCGATCCGTATCCATCAGTCATTATAAGATTATAGCATTTCCATTTTTTACTCCTATTCAAAAGTTTGTAAGCGCTTACACGAACCGACAAACGTGTTATTGCCTTTTTTTAATTTAATACTCGATTGGTTAAACTTCAATATGGATTCAGAAAAACCCATCGAGAACGAAGACAAGCCGGCAGTTTTTCAGGTAACTATGACGTGTAAACAAACAGTTCGTTGTATATTCTAGGAGCATATAGTCTATATAGTTGTAAGTCTAAAGGAGTTGTTTATGCCTTCCCCCTGTGTTATATATAACATAAATTTTATAAGAATGCAATTTATCACCTATCAATTCAATATTAAACGAATGCTTTGTGAATACAATCTGTATTAATATTGATGGTTATCGAATTAGTAGCACTATACCACAAAAAGGTACACAAGTCTAAACTAGAGGTCTTAGGAGTTAGGATACTTAAGTATTTATATGTTACTAGTCGAAATAGATTCTATACTGTATATAAAATCTGTTATATAATAATATCAAAGGTAAATCATAATATCTATTATAATAATAAAATACACTTAATGTACCTAACAATTTTATACAATTGTTTTTGGTTATCATACTCCCACATACAGCCACGGCAGCTGCCAGAAATAACTACTGATTCTGTTTTTGTAGTACATAGTGTTCAATTTGCTTAAAGAGCTAGAATATAATCTTGTTATTAGCTTTTTAAAATCATTTTTATTTTTTAAATTGTTTAAAACTATTACAATAGGTATGTTGGCATTTGTTCAGCTAACATGACTAAAAATTTATATTTAGGTATGTAAATAAAAAATAAATTATTGTGATTTGTGTTACCAATGCACTTTGGTCTTACATTGTTCAATTTAAATTTGGATATTATTATATTATTGGGGTAGTAGAGCGATACCGCCAAGCAAACATAGCGAGCAAATGCCAAATTTTGTAATAATAATGTTGCTTAATCTTATAATCAACTGCTAAAATTTTAAAAACTAAAAAATGAGCGGCTTGCAAAGTACAATGACCAAATCAATATTTCCCTGTAGCTACTAGAGTACAATAACCAAAAAGTACCTTTAATAGTAAGTTTTTATTAGATTGGCACACAAATTTAGAACTTGGTACAGTGTTTAGAGATAATGTTTTTATCGGATTCAAGAGTATATTTTATGTATTAAAAAAAAATTTTGGAATCTAGTATAAATATCTAAGTCCAAAAGTCACTTTTTTCATCGAGGTTAAAATTTAAACCAAAACTAAACATGTTGCTAGCCATTCTGTACATTTTTGAGTTTCCTATACTGCTGACCAAAGGAACTTGATAATTGCTTCTTTCTTATGATTGAAGATTCAATAGTCTGACATCAATCATTTGCCTGTAATTGTTATTTAAAATTGGATGAAGACTTTTAAAACTTCCTATGTGATGTATCTTCAAGTTTTTGTTAATGTATACTTACGCTGTTAGTAAAAATTAAATTTGTATATACCGCAGCCCGTGTCCCTTCAAATATACCACTGGTTGCAAAATGTATAAAGAAGGACGTATAGTTCACTTGAAACAATAGTACCAAATCTTTAAAGGATAACTGTTTTTAAAATTATTTACGGATTACCTAGTTAAATTTATGTGGATTTTACATCAAATTATTGTAATTTGAAAGCTTTTAATTATGTTCAGCAAAAGAATATTTTCAGTGTATCAACTATCAAAGTTTTCTTTGTCTAATTGTAATTGGAGACAAACATTTAGGTTATTTATGATCAAGTATAACTTATGATAATCAGCTAATAACAAACACTGACATTGTGTCCTCCTAATTCTTATTCAGGTATGATTTAAACTGCACTAAAAGAGGACACCTAATCGTTTTTATTTTATTAATAATTTATAGTTGTCTCTAAATTAAATGTTTTTTTTTATTACCTATTGAGTAAAATATAGAATAAACTAAGATACCTTTTTTTTATCACTTGAAAAACATGATATGAGTGAAATATAATGAGGTTTTACTATAGTAATTACTAATTTTTCCTTGCTAAAAACTATGCCGTTCATTTATTGAAATTGTACAACTATATTATAAATTGTTACTATATTATAACTTCAGTTAAACGCTCTAATAGTTAAGATTAAATGCTATGTTTTGGTTAGTTAATACCTATCTAGTTATTATCTAGTTAATAGTTTTTATTTATCCCCCAATTGGAAACCTTACTTGTTTATTATAACAGCCTCTCAAACTCTCATATGTATACTCTGGTAAATAATATTTTTAAACATATTATATTTGTATTACATTTTCAGCGACCCGATAAACGCAAACCGTACGAGTATAGACTTTTAAAAATAAAATTTGGACATGAATGGGGAAATTGTACTGTCACACTTGGAAACACCCAAATCATGGTTCAATTATTTCATAATATTGTTCGTCCCAAACAACATCGACCATGTAAAGGCAAATTTCAAATACATCTTAACTTAACAGGACAGTCCCAGGTTCCTTCAGAGATGACAAAAATTAAAGAAGTATTAAAAAAATTCTACATAAAATCTAAATATATAGATTTGAAAGCGTTATGTATAACTCCTGGAGAAAAGGTATTATTTTTTTTACATTTTTAAGTTAATTAAATGTATTTAATTACTTATTAGTATGTAAATAAAATTACCTTAAGTTTTATAGGAGCTTTAATAAATTTTATTATTTGTAGGTGTGGAACATAGTAGTAGATTTAAGGGTTATGACTATGGATGGAAATGTAATAGGATGTTGTTCGGCTGCAATTTTAGCATCATTAATGTATTTCCGCTATTCAGATGTTGGAACAGAAAATGTAGCTGCTCAAAATGCATCATTAAAACCATTATTGTTTCACCAACACCCAGTAGTTACAAGTTTTGCTATCTTTGGAAACAAGTGTGTATTTTTTTTCTAATAATTTGTAGTATTAATTTTAAAATCAATTAAATTATTTTTATTGCAGTGATATTATTGTAATGGATCCTTCATTGGAGGAAGAAAGTAAATGTAATAACCAGATATTTGTTGCTTTTAATGATAAACATAAGTTATGTGGCGTTAAAAAGGAAGATGGTGTTGATTTAAGTTATGTATATTATATGAACTGTTTGAATTGTGCATCAACTATTACATATCGACTTTTGGACTTTATTAAATCAGCCGTAGACAAAGCTATCAAAGATCGGTAAGATATATTAAAATTTAAAACTTGCAATACAAGTTGATCAAATTTATCAACTTTTGTTAAATAATGACCTAGCAGTACAGTTGAACCATTGTGGAGTTAACTAGAAAACATTATGTATCATAATGACATTATTTAGTTTAGAGTGGATAGTTTATAGAATTTTAAGATTTATTATAGTGCTCATAGAAATTAGGGAATGTCTACTTAATAACTTAATAACTAAAAACTAAATAACATACGGCAGTCAACTTGTTAAAAAAATTCATTGTTTATTTTACTTATTTTGAATCAGTACATATGTCTAGTTATTTAATAGTCTCAACATTTATTAATTTATTTTATTATAAAATGTTTAATTGTGTATATTATCTTTGTAGTTTAGCTTCTAGTACTTCTGCAGAAAGTCTGGAATCAACTGTAACTGAGGATTTTAAAATAAAATTAAGATTTTCTAATTATGATGAAACAGAGAACTTATCGAACAAGGAAAAAAATGAAGAAATGAAAGGTATAATATTTTATAACTTTTTTATTATTATTATGTTGGCATGTAAATGTTTATGTGATGCAATCAATTTACGCAGAACCAATTGTTTTACAGTTACAAATATACTCTGTCCAAATGAGACCGTACTTCAGTGGCAGACTTCTGTGCATGGGCTTTGTTCTGAAATATGTAGCCTAAGTGCTCGTAGGGTGCAATAGTAGGGGTCATATTGTAAGACACAATTGACGTCATCTGACCGCCGCATACGAGAACTGGTCGCTCCAAAGCATGGTCTCATTTTGAACAGAATATAGTTGTAGTTACAAAATTTGTATCTGTAATTATCAGTTATAAAAACTTTATACGTTTTCTATTAATCAAATCAGAAGCATAAATGTCGACTTACATTTTATTTAAAAAATAATTTTAACTGGCAACTTTTATCCAAGCATCAAAATTATTAAACTGTCATCTATTTCTCTTATGTATAACCTTGTAGAATTTTAATAGTAGATTCTTACGGTTAATAAGTATAAGTAAATTTAAGTTCTTGTACACAATTAAAATTTTATAAATAGTTTATAAAATTGCTCAAAATATTTATTTTCTCAGTTAAATGACATACAATCAAATAAACTGTACCTTGACTACAATTTCAAGAGGGCAGTTGCTCCTCTTTTCACTTTCAAAATTATGTCTATAAGTTCATCCAAGGCCAGATGATTGAAAGTAAAATGGTCTTGGAGTCAAATTTAAAAATATAATGAAAAAAAATCGACCACAATTCGGTTTAATCAAATTTATGTATCTATTGTATTTAATTAACTAATTTATATTTGTATATTTATTTTAAAGTAACGGCATATAAACTATAAATTTTGTATTTAATAAAATTTAAATTAGTTACAGTTTTGTATACATAATATAATAGAAACTGAAAATTGACAAATATGGTACCTTTCTAATTACAAATACTAAATAGTTCAGTCACTGTCATATCATACTGTGGGTAGGTTTATGTTGTAGGCTATATGTAGGCTTTTTGTGACAATACAATCTATTGTATATAGTACAATTAATATTAAGTTTGTTTTTTTTCAGAGGTTTCTCATGAAGTTGACAACGATGGTGTTAATCATATTTTGGATTAAGTAAAAAAATTGCTATTTTGTACAAAACTTTAACAAAACCATATGTTTTTTTTAAGTATTGATTTTTTTGATAAGTATAAATTACTATTTTGAACTGTTAAAGTGACCTGTCACAATCTCTTACGTAAACATGACTATGTGCATTTTGTGTTTTTATAAAAACCAATTTTACAATTAACAATTATGATGAAAATACTCTAGAATAAAAAAGTACAAATAGTTATTTATTTTTTTTTTTTTTTTTACATAGATTATATAATACATACATACATATAATGATAGATGTAGGACTTAATAATTTTCTTTCTTTTTTATTATTATTTACTAATATATTATAAAAAAGTAAAAATGTTTGTTTTTTGTATGTGTATTCTATTCCAAATAAATTGGAAAAAATTGCGTAACCACCCAAACGATAAAATCGCTGTCATTGAATGCAGTGGTAAGCATGTGTTGTTACTCATGGCCAAAATGAGCTGTTTTGTATACAGCTAATCATAATTAAGCATAATCACAATACGTGGAAATTCTGTTGTTGCTGCCTGCTCACACGTATAATTAACTTTTTATATTTTTTTATTATTGGCTCATTTCTGTTGACTCGTACTTGACATGACATTAAACTTTAAATTGTAGGTGATTTTTGATAAAATAATTATAACTCATTCACAAAAATTAAATACATTTTTATTACAAAAAAAAAGTAATAAATATTAAAAACATCATCACTGATGATTCATCAGTATTTACATGTAATAAAAGTAAACCGAGTGTATGGGTATACAGCAATTGTATGGTCCGTATGTACGCAAAGTGCAGAGTATTGTGACTATTGAGAAGTTAAAACGATATGTTAATAAAGCTTGCTATGGCTGACATCACAGCCGATTCAAATGTGAACATCACCTGTGTGAACAAGACGAGTTTCTGTTGCGATGTTTTTTTAATCTTGTTTGGAAAACAGTATAACAGGAAGTGATCTCTGGAACTACTGAACCAATTCTTAAAATGGTTTTACTGATAAAAAGCTACAGTATTGCAATACCTACTTAGGCTACATTTCAGTATATATTAGAAATAAACGTTTGGTCAAAAAATTTAAAATTGTATTATTTTTATTAATTACAATAATAAATTAATTAATTGGTTGCTCTAAAACTTTTGACAAACAGCATAGTTACCAATTAAGCAATCAAAACTTAATTAATGCTTTGTTTTTACAAGGCCTTTTTTTTTTTTAGTTCACTGACAAGTAAATAAGTATGTGCGTACATTCAAAAATTTGTAAATGTTTATTAACAGTATTTAAAATTGTAGTCAATCATGCGTAAGCGTACAAATTCTTTTTGAGAAAAATAACCTTTGCTGGATGAGTTTTCTCAGTACGTACTTAGATAATGGCCCTAAAACTGTGTGCAATAACTCAAACCTAATAATGTATATTGTCCCTTACATTTTTTTCTGGTAACTTTCATTGTAAATTTTTTTACAAAAATGTAAGTACCGCTAAATTACTTCACGGGTACTGTAAAAATGTTACATTTTATTTATGTACTCAAAGTTGGCCAAAGTGTTATAACATATTGTTATAAATTACAATATACTGTTTATTTTGCAATGTACCATTATGCATTGTAGGTAATAATCTAATAATTTAATTCACATAATCTCGAATAGTTTTTACTGAAAACAAATATCTTTGATACATTTTTATTTGTACGTAAAAAGGTACGTAGTAAACTAACGAATAAAACAAAACTATTGAAATTTTTGTCGCATATACTTTAAATTATTTAAACATATTTTAGTCCAGTACTCAAATATGTACTTAAGTGGTAGTCCAGTGCCACAACCCTCAAGTTCTGAGGCCTGCGTGCAAAAACTTATTTCAGTGCTTTTCATACTTGGGGGTTTTCAATGCGAGAAACGCATTGGTTGAGAGGTCTCATCCACAGCGAAATTCAAGTGTTTGAGATACACTAGACCCACCCCTATCATCGTCATGATTTTTAAATCATTAATTATTAGGGTTTACGGCTTACAGTGGTCATTCTTGCTTCGTAAGATAGTGCTTGATAGGGACAATTGAATAATAATTCAATTTAAAACTAAACTAGGTGTAACGTATGATTGAAATTTCGGGTAGTTCAAAATCATATTTTTGAACTCTCGTTATGCGTCACTTTTCGTGTTCTAAGGTCGCGGTTTCGGTCACCCCATTTCCTTAAATGGCTGAACAGCGTCTTGTACGGATAATTTTTGAATTCCTGAACCTGATAAAGATTGAGCATTTGGTACTGTAATTGTTATAAATGAAAAACCATTCAAAACGAGAAAAGTTCCAATACAGAATTAATTGTTTGGTCTGACCATTTGGTAATTTTTTTACTATACAATAATGTACCTAATTTTTTGCTGTGGATAAAAAAAAAAAAGCATAAGCATTTCAAATTAATTGGTATTATTTTGATTTTAATGTTAATTACATAATTAATATGAGTAATTAAAGTTTAAAAACGTATCCATGAACAATCTAAAAATTATTACATAAAACAATAGAACTTTTACACCCTGAATCACAACACAGGCTAAGGATATTGTTGCGGAAAAAAAATATCATAAAATAAAATGTAAAAAGCAAACGTTTATAACAACAAGTTATGTTAGTATAAATAAAATAAATTACAAGTTGGTAGGTACGTAAAAATTTTTCTTAAAAATAATCGAATTGGTCAATTGTTTTATCTACAAACCAACTTGATGCATTTACCAAACAAACATATATTTATAATAACTTGAATAAATTTAAAAATTCAATATTAATTAGGTAAGTACCTATTAATATATATATATATATATAGGTATTTCAATTAAACTCAATTTAGAAGCAGCCCGAGCATCACGTCCAGTTTTGGAACAATTATTTTGTAATTTATTTATTGTAAATCGATGTTTGGCAATGTTGAGCCTAGATGTAACTAAAAAAAATGACTGAGTTGGAAAATAGAAATTCGTTTACTTGAAATCGTTTGATTTAATGATTTGAATAAAGAAAATTTGTCTTTAAACAGGACAGTGATTTTTTATCTAGATAAAAATAATATAGATAAATACAAATTTTATGCAAGTAAAATTTTGGGGCAAAGGTTTAGTTATTTAACTAACATACTTCATGTATCTAGTTGAATTTGCATCCGTCTAGGAATTTTCAACTATCAAAATAATAAAAACTTTCTTACGTAACTGTACGTCTGAGTTATGTTTAATTCAAAGTTCAAACATACACCTTTTATTGTTATTATTATTATAAACTTCACGTAATGTTATATTTTGTATCAATAGGGAAGACTTAATGGTCTAGCTATGCTGTCGTCAATCAACAAAAATGATTCAGTTACGCCTGATGAAGCATTGGCTGAACTGTCAATTAAAAAAAGGAGATTAGAATTTTTGTTATAAATGTTTTGTGTACATTTTATATATATATATATTATTTACGTATTTAATAATTAACTACCGTGATCAAAAAGTGCGTGTATTTATTTGATTAGGTACGTGTTTAAAAACTAGAAAAAATTTAAAAGATTAGAAGTAGTTATATCAAACTAGTAGTGGGAAATTTTTTTGAGTACATTATTTTTGAAAAAGAACACAATTGAATGCACGCCACTGAGAGTGTACCTAATCTAATTATGAACTGTTACCTACGCCTTAAAATTAAAAATGTAAGATACGAGGGATTATAGTATTTTAAGGTTTATATTTTTACCTCTGTTTATACAATTAACATATTAACATTTAACTTTTGAAACCGACCGTTCACACAAGTTTTAAGATGTTTCAGCTACCTACCCAACCATCAGTAATATTAATGACATATAATCCGACTTCATAATGAGAATACGATTAATGCAATTAGTAGTGTGTGATAAATAATAATAATAATAATTGTCAATGCATACCACAAGATAACCTTTATTTTAAATTTTTTGTCAAATCATGTTATGCAAATTTTCATACCTACATCACTTTAAGTAACCCGCCCATTAAACGGTGTACCGATACCATATAATTACCTCCCGTTACATATACATCATAGTTGATAAATTAATGAACACAATATTTATTAGGTACAATGAATCAATATTAAGTGTATAAATTAAGATCTATAAAATTCTTTAACAATTTTGATAAATCTATGACTAAAGGTAGGTATACATTCTCCAAATTATTTTTATGAGTAACTAATAAAACCTATGTTTAAGTTTATTATGCTTACTCTAAATCATAGACATTATATAATAACTAGATAGCCAACTCTGTATGATACCAATAGTAAAAGTTGTATTCGAACAAATCACGGATCTGTAGATGTGTCTATGTAGATGGGGCAGAAACTATAGCGAAACGATCAATAGTTATCGATAGTTAGATATGCTAGGCCATTCACTGTCAAATCTGCCCCAACTGCAGTAGATGGCCGCCTGTTTCATTATTTTTAATGA
The DNA here is from genome assembly GCA_017140985.1 of Hormaphis cornu. NCBI lineage: Eukaryota > Metazoa > Arthropoda > Insecta > Hemiptera > Hormaphididae > Hormaphis > Hormaphis cornu. The sequence continues at coordinate 20,270,259 of CM029361.1, forward strand.
GTTGGCTATCTAGCCGTTATAATAATAATATGTGTGTCTATGCTCCAAATAGGTATTTTAATGTTTATAATTTTGGTAAGAATTTACCTACTATACATTACTATACTATATTACTACTACCCCTATGCTAAACTTAATGCACCAGAATCCTGCTGTACTAGGTAACATCTAAATAATATCTAAATGGCTACAACTAAATTAGTAGGTATTGTTGTAATTTTACCATGAGTAATATTATTATTCTGGCTAGTCTACTGTTTCCACTCAAACACAAACAAAAACCAACAGAAAAGACCGAATAAAGTATTTTAATCATAATTAAATATTATATTTTACGTTGAACTCACTTGTTTATAGCATTTAATATTTAGTATAAGAATGATTTCAAAAGTTATCATTTTTTCGTATTATCAATTATAATTTAAACATAGTGCACGGTACACGTCAGTATTGTATTAACTGTACACAAACACACAGATTAAATAGAGGAAATGTTGTAAACTTGTAGAACGCAAATTGAATGTACCTTTAAACATTAACGAGCGTTGTCTCGGTGGTGTCTGAAAAATTAATAACACCATTTGTATTAGTTATCATTGATGCTATATTTTTGGGGAAAAACATTTTTTTTTGGTTAAATAAAATTTGTATTTTTTCAAAGCCAATTTTTGTAAAGCTTTCGTTACCACGCGATTTACAAACAAGGTTACAAACCGACACGAGGAGAGATTTCTAGTTTCTTCGTTATTTCCCGAAAATACGTTTACATCTAGCAGAGGAAAAATTTAAAGCGTGTTTTTTTATGTGGGTCCTTTTAAAATGTAAGTGATAGTTTGTCAAATATTCCAGGCTCCTCCAGTACTTAAAAAAAAAAAACCGTTAAAAATATTTGAAGTGACTTTGAAACAATTTTATTTGTTTTGTAAAAGAATATTATACAGAGTTATTTTTTTTCCCGATTTTGGATTTCACTTTTTAAGTGAATCAATATTTCAATTTCAAAATGTCCCAAAGCCGGTTCAGTTGGCACGATAAATTAAAATTTTTGTTGGCGTGCTTTTGGTCATGTACCTATATTTATCGACAAAATTTTGTTTTTAATTTTCTAATTGATACGTTTCAATTTTTTAACAACCATTATAACATTTTTCAACAACAGCTGCTACTTTTAAAAAACAAATTTCTCTTACCGCGTTGCACGATCAAATCCTCTGCCGAACTGGCCTTTTCGCCACTGCTCACACCGTTGTGCTCAGTAGCGTCCGTGTCCCGAGTCAAGCTGTCGCCCACCTTGAATGGATTCATCGTCTCGTTCCGTGCAGTCACTGATGCCACTGTATTGTCTCCCGCTTTGTCCGTCGACACCACCCCATCGAACGCCACTGCCTCGTTCACTGACACTGCCTCGTCCACACCGACCACCGTGATTGGTTGAACCACCCCGACTGTCTGATCCACCACTGCCACCGTACGGTTCGTCGCAATCAACGTGTTCATTGCCATCGCTTTGTCCACCGCTACCGGCGCCAACGCGATCGCCGTCGCCGCCACGAACGCGGCCGTCACCGGCCCGGTGACGTTGATCGTCGGCGTCGCGTTCCGGTGGTTCTTAATGGTCGGCGACGTCAGCGACTTCATCGACTTGCTGCCGCGGACGGGTTTGTTGATGTCCTGTAGCGAAGGCGACGACGACGAAAGTTGGAGGAACTCGTTCCGCCGGCGCTTCCTGCTGACCGATAGCGACTTCAGCATTCCCAGCAGCGGCGACGTCTTGCCGGCGTTCGGGTCGTCCGAACAGCGGTCCCGCCGCGAACGACCGCTCGTCCAGTCGCAGTGGCTCTCGTCCGAACTGGACTCGTGCCCGGTGCTGCGGGCCTGTCGCGAGTGCACCGACGACCAGGACGATGACGTTGACAGCCTGTTTGCACGCCCTCGGTTCTGCCGGTCAGCCATGGACGGCACCGCCAAGTTCAACGCGTCACACGCCGACTCCCACGGACACACGTCGTCCACCGTCACCGGCGAGCATAAACTGACGCCTGCGCTCGAATCGTCACTATAGGAGGAGGCGAACACAAGCAAAACGATCAGAGCCCGTACGGTACAACACGCAGTCGCAGATGTTTATTGGCTTGAGGAAAACACAAACAAAAACCAACAGTCGAAGACTCTTATTTCTATGTAAATGCTGTCGTAGAGCATTTACATAGAAATAATTGCCTCTACGATTTCGCAATGAAGGAATTTCCGAGAAAGCTGGCAAACCTGGCCAAATCGTGTACGGACAGATACAGTCGAATCGCGTATGGATAGCGTTCAGTTTGTTGTACAACTAAGCCCTAGAGAAAGCGGATCGCAAGACGATAGTAAAGGAGTAGATCGATTGCACGTAAAATTATTAGGGTTTGCAGACGACTTAAACATTCTAGAAAGTTCTTTGGATGATCCAGCAAAAGTACGACTGAAATAGGTATTAGATAACAAACCGCAGGACGAATAGGATTACAAATATATTCGCAGACAAATCATAGTCAATGCAACTATCGAGCATCTAAATCAGATAAGGCAAAATTCTTCTCTGATTCAAAAGTAAGTCAGTATAGGTGTCAGTATGCCAGAGGAGCTGGGCCCTCGGCAAATTCCATCAGCGAATATCGTGAAGAACGTATTGATTTCACAAAAAATTATTTTCTAAAATCGTTTTTCGGGTAGTAGAACGATTGCTCTGATTTTTTAAAAAAATCCTTCTTCATATACACATAGGCTTGAGATAGGTAGTACCTACGTTTTTAAATTATTTAATCAATAAAAAACTATTTTGATTACTTTCGTTTCGTTGAAGTGTCGATTCCATTAGCGAGTAAATTTTTATAATGCTCTGAACGAATGAACCTAGGATAACAATCTTTTTTCAAGAGTAACGTGTACACGTGCTCTGCTGCGTAATCAAACATGAACTTTGATGGCCTTTTCATTTCTTCGTGTGTTTTTTCTTTAGTTTTGCCGTCAATGTTGATTTCACACGGGGAACCAGGTACCAGATACTCACTGAAAAACGTACAATGTGTAATTGAATTTGCAAAAAAAATTAATCGTTACACGTGTGTTCAGTACTCCGTTCCAAAAGAGAATAGGTACCTAAAAGGCAGCGAGAACGGAAAACAGAGTTTATCTACGTATAACGTTGTTGGCGTTAAGTTAATTCAAAATTATTGCAAGTAACATACTTCATTAGTTCATCATTAATATTCACTATCCTTGTCGTGGAAACATCTAGAAGTTGAGTGTACGACAATGGAACAATGAATATTAATAGTTCGAAAGATGGTCTATATGATATATATATGATCATTTTGAAACGCAATTGACATGAACGTATTTTAAAAACGAAGACGCTAGTGGTCTCAAGTATATTTAATACTCACTCATATATTTCTTTGGACTTTTGTAAGATTTCCGATTCTCTGGATTTCTTGAACTCATTAACTGCCAACCAAAATCTAATGTTCTCAAGACTATATTCTTTTTGAAGATAGGTCATGAACTCTTGTAGACCTGCATCAAAATGAGAAATCGATTAGTGTTACATACTCTTGGAAATATGTTATACATTTTTCAACTTTCACAATTATCGGTATTGTTGTGGATACATGCGGTTAAAAAATATAAACGATATTAAATAAATATAAGTTTTAGTTCGAAGCAACTCAAACAAGTTGATACATCGTTAAGTGTTCTACCTAATTAACGATGAGTAGGTACATTTTATTTTTCGTCAAAATTACCAGACACATAGAGTATTTAAGGGGTTATAAATGACATTTAATATATTATAAAAAATAATAAAATTTGAGCTCTACTCGTATAATTGCACTAAGCCAAGCTGGACGGTGTATTTTTTTTTACCATACGGTGAATCTTAGTTTTTTTTTAAGATAAGTTTTTATGATTTGGAAAATCATGGACTAAAAATGCGTATAGTCGATGTAGGTAACGTTTTTCTCGTAACACCCAGTCGTTGCGATCCTTTGGCAGTTTTATAATTTTTGTTTTTATTATTTTTAAATCGTAAATGACATTACCTTATCACAAGTTTTCCGTAAATTACATTAATTTTCAATTTTACCAATATATAAGTAGAGATTATTTCATAAAAATGTTTTGGACGAATATGTTTTTACTCAAAATGCATAATTTTAATAGTTACATTATAATGTAGATTATTAAAATAAATAAATAAATATAAAATAAATTTATTTATTAAATAAATAAATAAATAAATATTAAAACAAATAGTTTGTTAAAAAAAACATAGGCCTTGCGCCCTAATAAATTAATCGACTTTTGGGTTTCGAGTGGTGGTTACATTTGTGTGTTTTAACATCATAATATAAAAAAATCACGTTAAGGCGTTAATGACCACTATTATCCGCACTGGGCTATTTTTTCTAGCTTATTAGTGTACAAATATATTTTTAAACTGCATTTTTGTGTCATAATTGGACTGTTGCAGATAGGCACATATAATCCCAGTGCACAAAACATATACCTAATACGTGTATTTATCTATCGTGGTACTAATTTATTAATATGTAAAGTTTTATACATGAGCTGCATTCACAATGGCCAAATAAATGATTTAAAAGATAATACATATAATAGGTGCAAACACTGATTTTTAGGAATGCACGTGTTATGAATCTTTATAGTCATTAGTGGAAAATTGATTAAATTTGGGAGGGGGCTATTTATTATTTTATATAATTGAGGGCTATTACAGTTTCAAGAGTGATCAAATATTTTGGTGGAGGCTTTTAATATTTTTGGGGGCTAATCCTCCCTAAACAACCCCGATCTCCGCCTATATATTCATAGTGCCCAAACTGTGCACACTAAACTGTAGCCACTGATAATTTTATTAAGTATAAAGTAAAAAATGCGTGTGTTGATGGCCTTGTAGCATGTATAATGTGCAAAGGGTAGGTAATCGCACTATATTAAGCACGCGCGTATAAATCGTATTTATTTTCATATCTTATTTCGGGTTAAGTATATCAATACATTCCTCACTATACGCTCTCATCATCTGAAAAGTACCCAGTCACATCAATGGAAATTAATGTTTCATAATATTTAATAAAATCAACACTATTCGTCTTTGATGATTAACAGCAGGCAGCTAAGGGGAGACGTATAGAAAATCAGTAGTAACAGTGAACGTAATAGGATGGTACACAGCTCTCCATATAATATAGAAATTTAAATTTTAAAAGCGTTCGAGATGTCACAAAATTGCATTACTGTGGTTACTATGGTGACTATATTATAAACATCGCGCATTAGCCAGTTGTGTTGAATCATTTTCTCGCGCTTATACAGAATGTGCTCAACGATCTTTGACAATTATACTATCTGTCTTAATTTTAGATAGCTATTTCATTCAAATTTGAAGATTTCACTGTGGTATCATATGGCATTGGTACCTACGTGACGGAAATGTCATTGAACGATATTATAAAAGTGATAATACGATTTTGTCTTTTTGGATAAGAAAAAAAAACAATGTTACTGAGATTCACTACGCGATTCATTCATTTTATTCAATTTATACAACTAAAAAACGTTAAAATTTAGAACTTGGGTTAGTCGAAACATAAGTTGTTTAATATACTTAAAAATATTTAATAATTTTATTGCAATAGGTAATTATATTACAACAATAATAATTTATAGTTAAGTTATTCACGCTTAATACCGAACATTTAATTATAAATTCAGCAGGGTACAGTATATTATATAATTTTATACTAAAAAGCAGTATTATTAGCGGTTAAACCTAGTTATTGAAATTAAATGAACTATAATGTCTAACATGATCTTAATAATAACTTCAAGTCATCAACAATTTCAGTTGTAATTAAGGCAATAATGTCACCAACATTTTTTGGAAATGGGGAGGAGGATGCATGCGGGTTAAAAAGTTAATAATTTTGAATTGATTAACATGACAAGTTATAGGATTACATTCATTATTATAGTAGTAATTACAAAGTATTTGATAGTAAAATCTCATAGAATAGAGAGGATCAAAAACCGTTAATACTAAAGCCCTAACCACTTCTAAACAAAAAAAAAATATTGAGCTTGGGAATGTGCGAAATTTTTTGTTGAATTTGTCTCAAGCATCTACTTATGCCAGAAAGATATTAGGTAGATCCTCATAAGTCATGATATATTTAACAATATTTTAGAAAAACAAATGCGGAATATATATTATGATTGTTTGTTATACAATATGCATAACATAATCAGATTTTGTTTTGTTGCTAACTAAACTCGACTTTTTCTAGAACTGAAACTATAACCTTAATCGATTGGTAAATATTAGACAGAATGAATTAATTATTAAAATATTATTGAAAACTTATTATTTCAATTACTAGGACTTACAACTAAAACTTTTAACTAACAACATCCATCAAATGTAGAAATAACGTTTCGTCTAAATGCAATTATAACAATTTTTTTAATGATTATGACATTTATAAATAATTATATTTTTATGGTTTCACACCGTAATATTTTGTTATACATATTATGTATATGACAAAAATTTTAATTTTAAATTTTTTACTAAAAACATTCTACCTATTATTTCATGTACGTAGGTTAGGTTTTGAATAAAATTGTTTTATCTTCACTATGAACAGTAGGTATTGTTAAAAAAAAACGTATCTATGCATAGATTTATTATTGAATTTTTATTTTAGATTCTGGGTGGAGTGAGGAAGCTATTTTAAACTGTTAGTTAAACATTTTACTAACTGTTATTAATTATTTACTATTGAATGTATGCCGTAAATCTATTTTACAATAATTTGTTATTTTAAATTTTAAATCCTAATCCGTTTTATTTATGAATTGATTAAGATAAGAGTTTGGGTTTGCAATCCATAGTTAATTTAACATTCTGAATTGTTTGTTTATGCAAACCTGTATAGCAGCTATTAAATTAGAAAGAGTGCACTGAAATACTTTTTTTTTAAATAAAAGAAGGGTTCCTTGGAAAAAACCCCTTCACTCAAGCACTGTAAGTACCTGTCAGTATGTTTAATAATAGAAACTAAACATTGATATAATTTAAACACCGTATTTTTAATACGTAGTTCAATAACCTACAGACTACCTCCTAGGACAGCGGTTCTCAACCTTTTTGAGACTATTACCCATAAATCAGGTTATATATTTACAAATATCCTTCCCTCTCCCAAAAAAAAAACAAGTTAATTTAAAAGAAAACAAAATATAAATTATATATTTAGAATTTATTTTAATTTTTCAAACGAAGAATACAAAAGAGTTTTTATTACAACCAATGAGTAATGGTAATGTTAGGTACATATTATTGATACATAATTGTTAATAATAGATATAAAACACATGAAATAATAAAAAAATTAGTTTAGTCTCTACCACTTTAAAAATCGTGTATTGCCCCTGGGGGAGGGGTATTTACCCCCAGGTTAGGAAACACTGAACTAGGACGCATTAATCATTGAGATAAAGCCATGAGTGGTAAGTTTTGAGTGATGGCAAAATATTTATCGAATTTGTGTCTTTTTAAACACGTTATTTTTAATAAATTGATTTTTATACCTTCTCATATTATATATAGACATATTACAACAAAACTGCTACTACTTTCATCGAATAATTAACTATCTTTTATAATAGATAGACACTTATCAAATCTTATTATAATAATATATTATTAATAATACATATTATTAACATAGATACCAATCAAATTATTTTATACGTTATGGTGGCTAATAAGTATAAAAACTTATAAATTTAAAAAAAATATTCAGTTATACTAGGGTAAACAAAGTTCAAGATTTGAGATGGCTAAAGCGAAAAATATCACGTACCTATGTGACGAGAGACTATTTCCGGAGAGACATAAAGATCTTACACTTCGTCGGTGGCTATTCACGGTTGTGGAATTTTGGGGTTAACAGCCCCAAAATTTTTTACTCTTATACTCTCCAATTTAAATGGAACGACTGAAAGCAGGCAACGCTTAGGTCGTCATGAGCGGTTCTGCTAATAATATTATAGCTTTTCAATAGATTTTTTGCATGAAAAAAAAAATATTCGTCGGAAGCTCAATTAATTAGAAAATGTTGTAATTACGATTTACATCATTGATAAAAATTAAAAATCCCAAGTATAAAGTAAAAAATTTGGGAAGTGTTAATGCCAACAAAATGTTTTACTTAAATATGTATATTTTTGCCTCCAACGTGAACACTTTACATATTTTTGTGAGTCTATTCGTGTTTTTTGTAAAGGGATTTATCCCCCAGCCATTTATTTGCGCCTTTGCGCGTCGTTCCAACGGCACTCTTAACGTATTAAAATAAAAATTTCAGAACAATTTTTTTTTAATGGAAAATGTAAAATATTATTGGCAGTACATTTAAAACAATAAAATATTGTAAAAAGTTACCAAAAGGATCTTCCATTAGGTCTTCCAACGAAGAAGCCCATTTTTCAATATTGTGTGTTTTCTTAACGGTACTCATTCTGAAACATGAAACGAACACACACGAACATTGTAAACATTAATTCCTATAATATTTCTGTCTTTTGACCGCTAGAACAATGATCATATTACAATGTTTAAACGTGTTTACTTTGGCCGTTTGAACATTAGACATTATTATTTTAACGAAAACAATGTTAGCGATAAAATTTTTACGCGGCGATTGTACCTATTATATCATTAATTGATTGTTTCGGTTAAGTTGTTTTTTTCTTAAAATTAACAAAACCTACAGTACGTTATCGATATACTTATATCCGATTTCTATGTAAACTCTCCAAACAGCGTTCATTATCAAACAACCGATCGTTTCGTTTCCTTCGGACACTGGAGGAGTTTGCACGTTAAACGCCTACACCGCACGAAGTACCTATAGCGTTTCGGTTTTTCCGGAATTACACACACGTCGTCGTTACATTTAAGCCTATCAATTTAACACTCGGAGTGTTGACGGATGGCTATAATTACCTGATATTTCGTTCTTTTTATTTAGGTGGGTAGTCGCCTCAATGCATTGTCGGATTTTTAGACAAAATAAGCTTCGTCAAGTTTTAAGTAGAAAATAAACAAATGTAAAAAATCGAAAAAAACACCACCGAATTTGCCGGTTTGTCAGGACTATTGGCGGCGATGTAATAATACTACTATCGACTCGTCCGCGACGAACGTTGCACGGGACGTCTGCTCGCGGTGAACACGACCGAGCGGCGCACGTAGTGCCGCGTCACAGATGTCGCGCTGCACTGTTGCACTCCGCGACGACCGCCGCCGAACCATCATCAGCAGCAGCTGCAGTCGTCCGCGGTTCGCGCGATGTCCGCGATTCGCTCGGTGGCGCGAGTCGTTTTGAACGAAGGCGACGTGACATTTTTAAAACGCACCCACCGTATCGCAATAGTTTTAGGGCATTTGAAGTACAATTTCGGGTAAAACTTTTATTATTGGGGGGGCAGTTTGCGCCTGCGCCCTTGAGTCCTTCGTATTGTACCCATTTAAAAGTCACATCGAACAAACTAAAACATTCGTGTCGTGTCTAGTGTCCGATTTGAAAAAAAAAACAATCGGAGGACGCTTTCGAGTAGGTAATCAATATGTACGGCGTTCCGAGAATTCCGGTTTACCAAGGCGACGTAAATTTTAAATTTGTTTATAAAAAAATAAAACCGGTGGGTCCCATCGCGCCCTCCACCCGTGGCCACGATTAGGGGGCACCGATTTCACGCGTCTCGTCTTAAAAAGCGTTGTAAACGTTTTTCTATTGGTGCGGGAGAACGCGTCAAAAGATGACAAAATACTCGATATTTTTGACGACACGGGTTTTCCACTTTTGTCCGATTTTACGTAGACGGAAAAACGCGGATTGAAAAACATTGCACAGCGGTTTTTAAAACTATTCGTTTGCTTAATTTTTTTGTTTTTTTCATGCGAATAAACAAATACGATAAAGTGTACCCGTTTAAAATTACGCTCATAGGAAGCTCATGGCGGGGGGGGGAATGCGAACCCCATCGGTCTCTCCCCTCCGTAAATACGCCTCTGGGCAAAGTCTCGGCCGACCGACCGCGCGTGACATCCAAAACTGCGTTTTGTTAACAATCGATAAAAACGCATTACGCGCGCGGTTCGGCGGACGGGAAACGCACCGCGGATATTATCGGATATACGTCCGATACGTTTTAGGCAAACAGTTGGCCGTGCAAGTGTGCAGGTTCGGCAGTGGCGTAGGTAGGTTTAGAAATTTCCCGCTCTTGGTCAGCAAAAAAAAAATATTCTCGAAAATATTTCTATAAAATATACTCCGTTTGTACGACTCTGCAGTATAAAAAAAAAAAAAAACAGACGTCACGATAAACCACCGCCCCTCTCCCACGTACCCCGACCTCGCCGTGCTGCGGGGCGACCACCCGATAAATACGGCTCCCCCTGGGCGCAGGCAGGATTTCGTAATGAAGATAGAGCAGTGGTCGGGATAAAAACATTGTTCAACTACCTATTTTCAATTTACAACTGTTATATTTAACCTGATAAGTACTAAAACAAAGTCAACGAATATTTCAAATATTATGTAGACACATCACACGAGTCTGATTTTATGAGCGTCGAGCGTAACCCAACCTTATAATGTTAAATTTAACTTTTCGTGCTCCTTGAAAAAAAAAAAAAAAAAAAATATCTATAGCGAACACGGTTTTCATGTAATTCGATGTTGGTAATTCGTGTTTTTGGGACCGACCATTAAAATCAGTGCAGGGATCCTAATTTGGGATGCAGGGGCGTGCTGACGGGACGGGGATAAAGGTCTCATATCCTCCCAGATCTTTCCCCAGTCCACTCTTTAGTTGTTAATCCCATTACTTATGAGTATTACCTAATTACCTACTCCTAAAATACATAAAAGTGTATTAATTTATTCATTATGTGAGTTTGTGTTCAAATTACTGTCAAAAACAAAATACATCTCCTCCCATTGGAAAAACTTGAGCATACCACTGTTGGAGTGACCGTTCCTAAATTATCGCAGATGTCAGAATACCTAAAATTTAATTTGATAACAAACTTTAATAGCAAACTTGGTACTAGTGCTGCTTTTTTACTCAAAATTATACTTGGCAGACGTGCTTCTGTCTTGTAGAAATAAAAAGTGGAATTTTTTTCATAGAAGTTACAATTTATATTAGATTTCACAAATCGCATTCAATTCGATTTTAACGGTTAAATTTTAAACTACTTAAACATATTAGATAATTTGAATAATGTCGTCAGTTTTTGGTGAATTTAATTTTAATATTGTCTAAACATTTTTAACTTTCACAAAATTAAAACTGTACCAACCAATATTTTACCAGTGTCATTTAATTACCTTTAGGAAAACCAAAGAAAACTTTTTCTGTAAATTGTGAATTTAACCGTGTAATACAACGTGGCCTACATTTTGTTTCATAGTAGCCATAATATTCGACCCCAGGGGACTTACATTCAAAATTGTACAATAAGTCATACTGCGTCAAACAATCTGAAAATCACACATTGACGCACTCAAATAAGAGGGCCTTAGGCCTTTAGCCACCCCCTGTGTACGTATTCAAGTAGGTTTATATTTTTAACTTTATTCAACCAGGCGTTTTTAAACGAGTCTAGAGTTAAAAGTTAATTTGAACTTTGAGTTGATCAGAAAACTCTAGTTCATTTCATTTTGTTCAAAAAAAATAATTATTAGTCGTTATTTTTCTATGTTGTATCGTTAGTTCTATGATTGTTTGTCCCCGTGTATACGGTGAGCATATCGAAACGATTTATAAAAGTAAATTGCGTATCGTTTAAATTAATTTATAAAGGATTATAAGTTAAGCCAATTTATAACAAGAAGTAGTCAGCCGTTAAGTTGAAAAGTTAAAATTGACTTAACTCGTACCTAACGAATTGACATTTAATATTTTAACTCGTTTATACCAAGACTTGTACGGAAATCGTTTCTTGGTTCCGCTCATATAAAATGAATCTAGTCTATTTCTGTGTTCCTACAAAAAAAGAACCCGCACCTGTTTATTGTCCCATACCTATTCTATTTCTTTGAAAATAATTCATTCAATTTCCTAATTTATTTCTAAGAAAAAAAAACGAATTAATTCCAGGAATTGTTACTTTTGAAACAAGTTCCTAAAAAATACTGGCCTCAAAAATATCGTCACATTTTGCTAAAAATGCAGGTATTTAACTTTACTGTTTCAAAATTGTATTTTGTTTCATTTTTATTTTGTTATTTTCAGTTTTTCTGAAAGGATGGCGCGCTGCACAATTCCCATATGCATTACCGCTACTATTACTGCTGCTTGTAATATTTGTAACTATAATACTACTATGCACATTTAAAGAACCCCTTTAAGGGTTTTTCTGTGACCTACTTTTTATTTATTCATGAAAGTATATCGTTCTTAGTAGTTGTAAGTAATGCGGTCAAATACTATTACTTTTGTATACCTAATAACTTCTTCGTCTTACTTATAATACAGTAATTGATAAACGATATAAAAAAAAAACTGACTTAACTGCACAACTTGGTGTATCAAACGAGACTCAAAATTTCTCAACAATTGTTTACTTTTGGTGTAGGAAACGTTATTAATTCCTCTCTATTTTGAAGAAAACCGCTAAATAAATTCAATTGAATGAGAGCAATCTGCAGAGGGCCTAATAGTCCGTTATTTAGGTGTCTTGTTTATAAGCAAAATATTATGTGCTTAAAATATTATTATTATTTTTAGCACATTATTTGATATTTTTTCATTTACAATTAGTAAAGCATAATATTAAATCATGGTACGAACGTAAAAAAAAAAATTAAAACCCATAATATTTTTGTCAGGAAAAAGATGGTTTATAACATTTTGACGTTCAATAAAAGGTTTGCGAGTTGGATAAGTTGAGAACAAAAAAAATTTTTTATGCGAATTTACCCCACAGAGTGGAAAGTATCCTAATTCTACGGTACTCAGTTCAGAGTATCTTCCACATCCCTGAGCTACACGTCATGATATTTTGGTATACCCGACCAATAATGAATTTAAAAAAATAACGAACACATTACAAGTCCGAGGCAAATCACGAAAAACTAATCCAATAAGTCTAGTTCAGTCCAATGAAAAGGTAGGTATTCCATTGTTTACATAGTAAGTAGTAAGAACAAACCTAAATATAATTCATACGGGTACATCACATCAAACACAAGTATAATAACTATTATGGCCTACATTGTTACCTTTGTGTAGTATAATGATATGTTAACACGCTGCAAGTATATGTTTGAAGTGGTATACCTATATTGTTACGATATTAAATACTATGTATGACCCGTATGAGTAATCAGATGGGGATATCTGCAGTAAAACAAAAAATAATTTCACTAAAAATATCCTACCACTCTCATTGACACGCCTATCTTATATTATGCGAACCTTCTTTTTCATCATGCGCGCCCAGCAGGTGGCCGTGTTCAAATTTTTGCGGATCGTGACAACAGCTGCTGTATATTGAGTATTATCTACCTACATCGACTTTTTTTAGATTCTGAGCGTCAGCGATTGTATTTACAATGATATTATTTTTTTTCTCCGTGAACAACTTTAAGGGTATGCTCCGATTCTTATGACTTTAGTACCTCCAATGAAAGGTCTTCGGACTCTAACTGTACTTTGAGGGGGTCTCAAATTTAAAATTTTCAAAATTGACCATAGTTACAATAAAAAATTTAAGTGAAATTTGAGGGAAAACGTTCAAAATTACGGCTAACGTGTTTTATGACCAAATCGATTTAGCTTTTTGGCCATAACTTCTAAAATAATAGACGGAACTCGCTAAAACTCATACACGATATAGCTAAAATACAGGTTTTGTCCAAGTTTCAAGTAATTTCGAAAATTTTTGAGAAAAAGTTTTGAAACACAAGGTTATAACAACATGTATATACGTATTATGCTACTAATAAATTTCGGAAATCCACGGTTAGAATTTTTTTTTTTAGTCGTTTATAGATGGAAAATGGTCAAAAACTGGTCATACCTTAGACTAATTTTTAAAAAAAAATTCGTAACTCACACAAATTTGTTATTTAAGAATTGAAATTACCATATGTTATAAAAAAACAAAATTTGCTATCTAATAAAAAAAAATTTCAAAAAAATCCGTTGAGTACATTCTGAAAACGTTTGAAAAAAGGATTGAAAATTGGTGTAATTTGATTACAACAATGAAATTGCCCACTATTGTGCAATTGATACCTTCTAAAATCGTATTAATTTCTCAAATAATGGTCCGAATGGTTTGAAATTTTCACATTTATACGTGAATACGTTTTTCGGAATTTTCGAACCATTTTTATTGTTAAATTTTGTTTTTATCAGGGCGTATACTAGACAACTGAGCTTGTTTAGAAACGTATTTTCGAAGGCAATGATTTATCATTGCGTTCACATATTAAATAATGCGTTTGAACCACAATTTCTAAACTATAGTAGGTCAAAACGGGAAGCAATCGAAGTATATTTCCCTGATTTAAAGAGTTTGATTTGTTTGAATGTAACAAAATATAGCTACCTATATTTTTTATATTTTACAATTTTTTTTCAGTTTTTCGAAAGCAACGATTTACCGTTTGCCTTCATAAATTATACGTACATACCTATCAATAGATAACTGACGCTCCGTCCGAAATACCGACCCACTCATAGCAGTGACTTACTCCACTCCAAAAATCACTGATTTTTTTTTTTTTTTGTAGCCCCTTTCATTAAACATTTTTGATTACGCCATTGTTGCAAACATGTTTTATTATTTTGTTGATTGGCACTTCTAGTGCTTGTGTATCGGAAGCTGACAACCGGTTACCGGAACACACATACACACACCCGACCGAACGTTACTTGCCAAACAACGGCCTCATCGCACGCGCAAATATTTATCGCGGTCACTCGTGATATCTTATAAGGGAGGAACTGATGGGAAACAATAATTTAATTACAATACACTTTACGCTATCGGTAGAGGAACGTAATGTTCGTTATATTCCTTACTAACCTTAACAGCCTACAGACACGATAATTTTGTTATTAATATTGTTTCCAAGGCTGGGCGAGTTGTACGTAATTAAGGTGCCTAACCAAATTGTTTCAATTAGAGTTAATTAAAATTTGGAAGTCGAGTAAAGAAAAAAAAAAAACGAACTCGAGTAAATTTAATTATGTGGAACGTACGAAAAATTCGATACCTAAATTGTGTTTGATACATTATTTGAACTGCGATGGTTAGTCCAGTGTCCGATTACGGAAAATACATCTAAACTAATTAATTAACCGGCGCGCGATTAAAAAAAAATTGTTTTTAGTCAAAGCCAACTACGAATGATATTAATTAAGTTTATTCATAACTAAAAGAGGTTGGTCAAGTTAAAAAGTTAAAATTAATAATTTGACTTTTAACTCTTTAGCTATCCATCGGTAAATATGCCTAACCTTGTTTATTTCACTTGATGTGCGCGTGTGTGTGTGTGAGTGCGTCAGTATTGACATTGAGCTAATGAGAACAAGTTAGGGAGTAAAGGGAGCGACGGTTTGAAAGTGATAATAATATGTTCGGAAATGTTTGTTCAAAATGTCACGTGTTCAAAATCTTATCTGTTCTAAATATTATAATTCGTTATTTATATGTATGAAAAACGGCCGTCCGTTTAAAAGGGTTGTGCTATCGAATATATTTACGCGGTGTCAGAGAGGTATTATAAATATAAATTTATTCGATACTTCGTAGATGGGTGCACTTGATTAAAATTGATTCTGTGGCGGCCACCCTAAAAATTAAAGGTGTTGCTGAATAAACTGCAAGATCATCCTAAAAAACTCCCCGCTAACACACAAATTTCATATTCATATGGTTGGAAAAATAAAAACTCTTTGTTTGTGTTAGCATCAGGGCTATATACCGGCTTCACTGCTCCTCGTCCTCACCCATGGGTTAATGGGTCATACATATGACTCACTAACTCACCCATGTATACCAATTTTAAGGTGGTAGGTATTTCTAATGCCCACCTATAGGAAATTTGTATTCTTTTATTACAATATGTCCACAATCTTGTTCTGTTTAAATAAAAATAAAAAATAGAACCCCCGCTCAATAGTGAATGCAGCGTGATATTTATTTGTACTCAAAATTACACAATAGTCCTAAAACTCGTCAAAGGTTACAATTAATTTTATACCTACCATTAGTTTAATTACGAACAAATAATACAACATTATTTCTCAACTCAAACATGCTTTGTAATTGCGTGTGTGTGTGTGTATGTACAAAGATAAACCATAGGTACCTGTTCTAATTAGAATAGTTCAATTAAAGCAATAGACTGTTTAAACTATTGGTATTTTATTCTGAAAAATAATTGTACAAAATAGAAAATTATTACATAAAAACGTTAATACGTATACATATTATTCATTTAAACTATAAAACCCATTTGAACGTATAATGTTTTAATGACAGTATTTACAATCTGTGTGACATTTTCTTCCTGGGGGTATTCCGCACATACATCCTGCTGAGGTGTCTCCCTTTCCCTGAAACAGAGCGTTTGCATAATATTAGTTTTTATTGTTTTAATTTAATTCAAAACAGTATAGGTAGCTGATAACCACCACACTTCACAGTGTTATTTATAAATTATAAGTATACATGGATAAGTAAATAATATACGATTTTGTATAGGATGAGCTTATTATTAAGTATAACAATTTTTGGAAAAGGCCGGTTAAAACAGTAATAAATAACTTTTATGTTTTAACCCGCATTTCAACTACAAACAATATTATTATAATCATTGTTTCCAGGTATAATATAAACATCAAATTACAATTTTAAAATCAGTGCAGATTCACAGTAAAATGAAGTCACTTACTCCACTAAGCCTCATACCTGCAACTTCAAATTAATACACATAATTACTTTTTTTATTTTAGTTTGGATGAATAATTATTAAATATTAGGTATACCACAATTCGATTTGTTTTATATATATATTTATTTTTTATTATAAATTACTATAAACTAAATCGTCTCGTCTGTAATGAAATGAGTGTAAAAAAAGTAATTTCTGGTATTAAAAATATTTTGTTTTAAAAAATTATACTATGCGCTACAAAATCATTGAAGTAAACTAATTATAAATGAACATCGCTGGGAGTAACGGACACAAAATGCAATCATTCCAGAAAATATTTTCTCAACAAGTATATTTTATTTGACGCGACAAATTAGTAATTTTATACAGAACAAATTATTGAGACGTTTATACTAAATATAAAATTATGAATTGCGCAGCCAATCATTTAGATGTTTCAAACGGTACGAGTAGTAAACGTATTTTATAAAATTAGCGAAACAGAATAAATTGTGAACAACTGCAATTAGAACAGAATCTAGATTCCTGTCTAATTTGTAGGTATTAGTATATATTTATTATACTTTTTATAATAATTTAATATTTAAATATGAATCCGTCGCTAATAGGTCCGTTGGATAGTAATTGAACATTTGAATATAAAGTAAATTCAACAGACTTTTACCATTTTTTTTTTTATCGTATTGACCCCCCTCCCCATTGTCGGTGATATAATAATAAAATAATACACATTTTTACAATTTGGTTGCTACCAAGTTTTGTAAGAAAATAAAAAATTAGTTTTACTGTTCGTTTTTTACGGTTAGGCAAGTTTTGAAAATCATAACTTGTAATTATAAATTGTATTGTGTGTAATATTGGTAATACTAATATACTATACCTACTAATATAGGCAATGCACGGATTGCAAACTCGTGGTTTTTATTATGATTTTCTCCCTACAGTTTACTTATAAAACTCTACTTACAAATAATATCTTTAATAAAATATTGTACAAACATGAAAACAATTATTAAAATATCCACGATTAATTTTTCTGTACCTAGTCATTTTGATTTTTTTAAGTTCTTAATTTTATTTTGAACGTTATTATACACCTATTTTATGTTTTAGATCATACGAAAAAATTAAAGATTAAAAATTAGGCACAATTTATGAACGTCTATTTAATATTCATTGATCGTTATTTTGTATAGAATTTGCATTTTAAAGATTTTCACATAATATACAGTTATACTCTACGAAACCGGTAACCAAAGTTGGCCACATTATTTGAGTTGAAAAGCTAAAAGTTAAACTATACATATTAAGTCAATTTTAACTTTTTAACATGACGGACTTCTTCTAGTTTTAAATTAACATAATTAAATTAAATCGCTTGGGTTAAATCGAATTAATTTAGATTTAATTTTCGAAGGCGGGTTCCGGACAAACAAATATCGTATAGGGTACCTACTAAAAGCAAATTATACAAACATACAGTTTATGGTTTTCTCTTTTTGTACAGAAAAATGAAATTCACTCGAACGAAGCTCGATTTTTTTTTTTTTTATCAAACCAATTTGTGACTTAACTGATCAATTCAAAAAAATTTAATTAGCTTGTAACTCTAGACTTTTTTGAAAACATTATGGTTGACTCTAAAATAATCTTTTAACTTGTCCAGCCTAACCGTGAGTGTTTGATTGTCGTTGATTTTTAAATTTTTATTTTTGCTGCCACTTACCTTTGGCCCCCATCGGGGACCCTTAGTTGCCCAGCAAATTTCCATGGAGCACACCGCACACTTGATCCAATCGCAACCCTGTTGCTTCGAAAGAATCGTGTTGCAGCCCGGGCACGGCATGGCGTCTCCGCGATCAATTAAGTTCTGAAAGTCGAACAAAAATGGTTAAATACGTGACAAAAATAGGCGTCATTTTGGAGGGGGGGGGTAAAAGAAGGGGCTTGGCTCCCCTGATTGCTCCCAACTTCTTAAATAATGCACAGAACAGTCTATATGGGGCCGGATGGAACGTAAGAGCTGTCGAGATAGTGTTGAAAGGCCGATTTGAATAATATAAGCCTTTCAACGGGCTTTTTTAGAAAAAATAGTGGTTGCATCCTAGGATTTAAGTGTTCAATAGTAGGCGGTATTTTGAATTCTCCTTTTTGGGGCCACTTGTATCGTAATGGGTCAGTACAATTTTAAAACTCGAAGGACCGATCTTTTCTTGGTTTTCTTTTCGTCTTTCAAAATTGCGTAAAAAAAGTTCAGTGTTTACTGGCGCGCGTCGGTTTTTACCTCGAGCGTGTCCTGGGAGTCGCCGCTGCCGCCGCCGCCGCTGTAGTTTTTAGCTGTATGACAACCCGTGCCTGGCGCGTGAATCGACTGAAAATTAAAAAAAAACCAAACCGTTAACGCTGCAGGGACTATAGGGTACACAACATTTGTAGAAGTGAATACGAAACGCAGACGTTAAAAAAATATTACAAAAACATCTAAAATACACGTGTCTTAACTATTTTTCAGAACGCTAAACAGCTGAGGGCAGTATTATAATCCTGTAAAATAACATCAGCGTTCATCTAAAACCAGAAACGGTATGAATATATCTATCTAAGGGTAACTGGCACCATTGGTCAAGTTTGCCAGGTTTGTGCGTTTGTACGTGTACTTAAATGTGATCAACATATTTAAATTTGAACTTCTCGAGAAACTCACTCCACACCGAACGCACGTGATTGTTCCACAGACCGGACACTTGAATTCAAAAACGTCGTTCTTATTGTAAATCACACACCAACCGGTGCAGTCGGGTCGTCTGCATTGAAACGATCCACCGTTGTGTTCTTTTGCCAACAGCTGTCTGGCTCGTTCTACCGATCTTTGCAAAAACCGTTCATACTCTTCTTCCGAATCCAAAATCTGTCGTAAAAAAAATAAACACAAATGTATAGATGCCAAATGTAACGTGCTTATAGTAGTTATACATCATTTCACATTTGTTACCATTACGAATAGCTTATATGTATACTAAAAAGGAGAGAACTTCCTGGAAATCGAAACTTTCTTCGATGACTTTCTGGCTTACACATTAGATTCTAAGTGAATTGAACCATTACATTCGTATAAAGTATTCAGAGATTCGGCAGGCAGTCACTCTAAGTATAAAAAAAAAAAAAAGACAATAATACCCCCTACAATAGCCCGCACAAGCAACACAACCCGCAACAATTGCTTGGTACAGTAACTAGGCATACTATGTAAGCTGTAAACAGTTACAGTTTACAGAAAAAAGGACGAATCGCGAATGTATATTTCATTGAAAAAACCTAGCGATTTTATGGCTAAACAGTATAGTACAATAATAGTATTACAAGTGTTACACACTATTGGTTTTCAGTTCAGAAACGTTCAGTTATCAAAGTATAACCATTTTTAAATTGGTTTAAAGAGAACACAAACAAACTGTTAAGTTTCAGATAACAATTATCCATCCAATTTTACTCTAAAACCTTGAAAAAACCGTTAAATACCTACATATATTAGAAAATAATTTTTTTTCGAACGTGACTAGAATTTTGAAATGTTGAATAAATTCTCAACAAGTGAAAAATAACATGGCAAATCTTTTTATTACTATATTGTACTGTTATTTATAAAGTTATGACTATACTCCGTGAATGCTTGAAATGTATTCGTTATCTTTATTTGAAAATTGAAACAAATATTGACGCGGTCAAAATAAAACAAATGTTTACACAACAAATGATTTACATTATTGTCGAAAACGCCTTACAAAGTTCCAAACATTTCAATTCTTGACCATTTAGTGTGGTCTAAAACAGCGAGCCATCGTTATTAAATACCTTTTTTATGATTTTTTTTAATTTTTACATATAAATATTAGAATTCAAAAGTAAACAATTTTATAAACTGGAATTACTTTATAATTTATCGAATGCCTTGTTAGTTGTGAATGGTTATTGAGCCTAGTAGAAATTATGTTTTTGTTTATTATTATTTAATTTTGAAATCCTTAAATGATCTTGTTCCTACAGTGTTCACTTATTATTTACCTACCGGCTTCTAACAGTTTTAAAATATAAATGTCACTTTTAACATTATCATTTTTTAGCATTTGTAAATCTGAACAATTTAAACGTTATTGTAGTAAGACAAACCACAAACCGGCGGTTCATTTTGAATTGCTTTTTAAATTTTATCATTTACCATTTTTTTTTTTTTTTCAAGATGTTATGTTAATAAACTATAAAAATCGTATACCAACGTGAGCAAAACAAAACAAAAAATGTTTTTCAACATTTCATTTACGTTTTCTCTATTTCCGTATATTTAAAATGAATTATTTTTATTATTTACTGTTAGGTGTAAGTGCGTATAACTCATACCTAGTCAGAAATAATTGAATTACATATAAGTTTTTTTTTTTTCCAACAGATCATATTGGTCCATTTTTGATTTTATTAATTATGAATACGTTATTATGATGAATAAGAATTCGTTTCGCTCAAGAATGGTTTATGGGTCGATACTTATGGACTATGGTATATATATATATATATATATAGAAAGGTCGTGGTGAAGAAATGGAAATGGGCATTGTAACATTTTATACAAAACGTAACTAATAAGGTTCTCCCAAAATACTGGAACATAATATGATATTGTGGTATATGTGTCAAATATCTATATACTTATTTTCTGATGTAAATTGTAGAAAAAATAGGGAAGCAGGATTTTCATTTTTTTTTTTTTTCAATGGATAATCTAAATTGAATATAATACTTAAGTCCTGTAATGGAACACCAAACTATACCTATACGACGTATTATATGTATATTTGACTGCCACTGTGGCCTGTGCCAGCGGTAAATTGGCTGAGTGAATATCAATATGAAAATAAGATATAAAAGTCTAACCTTTTTTATTTCTCGATGTTGCAACACTCCCGTACACGAATATCGCTCGTCCATGTACGGGCACCGGATTTGTTCGGCTTGCGAATGGACGATCGTCATTTGCAAACAAGGCCTAAGAGAAAAAAAAATGCGTGGAACATTACAAATCCATCCAAATTGTCATTGCAACAATGCAAGTATGTGTATTATGGTCTTGTTTTCATATCACAGTGAACCTTAAATAGAGAAGCGTGAAGTCAAGTTCGCTATTGAACAGAACTCGATAGACCAGTGACATTTAAAATACCTATAAGAGTTTTTATACTCTCATGAAACATATTAAGATTGTTTTCATTTATATGTAAACAAATAATTTGAAAACCTACATACTAATTTCTAAAGTTTAAATCCAATAAATACCGATTAGTGAGCCATATAAGGTGTGTAGGTGTATGTGAAACCCGTGAGTTACAGTGAAAATTGTAAATACAAAAGTGTATACATTTTAAAACAATTGTTTTATTACTAATAAAATAAAATCACAATAATGGTAAATCGACATTTTACAGCCTCAAATCTAAAAATTTTACTGTGTCAGAAGTTTTATTATAAAATAATTTTTACGTTGAAAAAAAAAAACAAAATACTTAGGTATACAATTTAGGTACTATAAGTTTTAACTTTATTAGCAACTACCAAATTAAAATACTGTGAAGTACAAAATAAAATATTATATTTGTATCCCAATGAAATCCGTTTTAAATACTTAATCATAATGGTTCGTTATGTTAGCGCATAAATGTTGGTATGATATTTGCAGCTAACGTATGTACATAAATACGCATTAGGTATATGCGTGTAGGTGAAAAAATTATAACTAATTTTAAAATTTTAATTATATCTATTTAAATTAGAATGATATCATTTCAAATTATTTTCCTCGGATCTCGAAAGGATGCTAAACAGTCGTTATTTGACTTGATAAATGAATTATACGCAAAACTATATACTTCAAGTACCAAATTAAGTAATATTGATTATAATTATTGTTTTACTTACATTCCTTTAGTTATCTATTTATTTTCAAATATTATTGTTGTAATAAAATTAAAACATTATCATCATAGGTTATAATATGATATCTTTACAATACATAAAATATAATTGCGGAGTTTTGATGATCTTCTTGTCATTAAGAACAAAGAAGTAATAATTGACAAAAAAATTTAAATAACTGCCAAAAATGATCATATTTATAAGTTCGGATATTGCAAAATATTACAATGAATATTTTATTTTTGACTATAAAAATAATATTGGTAAAATATAATATTCAAAATAATGTGGTGTAAATATTGACCACCAAAGTATTTGGCTTATTTAATTGTGACATTCCAACATTACGAATTATTTGTAACTGTTTTAAGTAATAAAAAAAAAAAATTATTTAGAGGATTGTAAATGAAGGCACAATTTTCTAAAGCTATAATTTTTAAAACGTTTTCGATCTACATTACTGTGGTGGTTAGCAAACATTTGCCATTCATTTAATAACTAGCCCATACATATTTTTTTTGTAATTCTTTTTAAATGAGATGACTGACGACGTGGAAATGTCCAATTAAATATTTCCTAATACTCACAAAATATTTACAACAAAAAGAAAAACAAGTAAGAACAATATATAATTTTTTCATACCTACAAAATACATGCAAACAATCACGTAACACCACGCCATTATTATCATATGTACATAAACACACAGCGCACTCAAAACGACCGTTATGAAGTACAAGGTCACTTTGCATTTCCATGGCCATTAGTTGCTGATAACAATTATTATCTTCAGAAGACACATTTTTAGACTCTGAAAATCACGCAGATAAAATTTTCTAAGTCTCGCTGTAACACTAAAGTATTTACAGTGTCCAAAATCCAGCTGGCCGTCCAGCAATACGATGGAGCACCACTGCTAAAAAAAATTAATATTTAACTTTGTAGTTCAAACTTACAAAAATGTACGCAAGTAGTATGATTTCGTCAATACTAGTTTTTTGTATCCCATGAGATAAAATATTACAAAGTATACATTTTTGTTCTTCGAATAATACCCGATCATTTTTAATTTTTTTTTTTTTTGATTATGAAAAAAATATGTGTAGTAGCATACAAAATATGTGAAGTAGAGTAAGCCGTAATTTTAAATAATAAAATGTTATGTAATGATTTTTATTAAACTTTTAGTGCGCTTTTTTTGAAACAAAAAAATGTTTCAATAATTTCACCACGTTTGTACTTCACCCGAACTAATAACGTTAAAAAATTTGATTAATTTGGACAACATTTGGAAGAAAAATTACAAAAAAAAAATGATAAAAATGAAGAAAAGATTAAAAATCTATTTTTTGTAGGTACTCCTCCACAGATCGTTATTTTAGTTTGTTGGAAAAAAATATTTCTACAGCAAAATTGTAGAATAAATTTCTAATTGCTATGTACACTACTAAGCAAATGAATAAAATTAACGGTTGGTAATATTATAAGCTACTACTCTTGAGAAATCGTGAACAATGCGTCTAATTATACTGATAGTGTTTTTTTTTTATTGTAATAATATAGTTTACAAAGTTTGAAAGTCACATGAATTCACAAAAAGAAACAACAATTCACGATAATATATTATGTTTATTTGTTCAGCAATCGAAAATCCAAATAATTTTTCCTGTACAAAGATAATATCATAAATTCATAATTTATATTACTACCTACCTATATGAAATCGACTATTGAATGAACAACAACTGCAGTGTGACATGCTGAACAATGTTACCGAATGATCCGATTTTAACTAAACTTTTGTGGGATCATCCAGTAAACAAGACCTTTCAATTAAAAGAAGAAAAAAATCAGTTAACTCGGTGGAAAAATTTTCGCGGGACGAGTGAAAAAAAATACCGACAAGTTTAAAATGCCACCTCCTTTGTTTAGGAAATCGGTTAAAAATTAAAACGTGTTAAGTATGTGAAAAGTAGTATGACTTCAAAGGTCAAGAAGGCATATTTAGTAAATAAAATCATTTCTTATTTTTTGGTTTAAATTCTTTGAGTACTAAAGACTCGTATTATAATTTGTAGCTAAATGTGTATAAACTTAACTTAGGTACAATATACATACTATAATATAGTACGCGCGTGTGAAGGGATGTATGCATAAAATGTATATAATCGGTATAATAAGATTAAACTTTCGCAATAAACTTGATGCTTTTGACACTCAATTATTTAGTTTAATAATTGAATTTATTCGACAAAGCTTGAAGCCGTGAAAAGGAAGTGCCCATGTTTTAATTAATTGTGTCACATTATAACAGACTGAAATGTAAGAACAGTACAGACACTAGACAGACACAACTTTTATGTTATTATGTATTATGGATGGGATTTAACGATTGATATTTAAAATTGAAATTGGACTAATATGCGCTACATAATATTCCCATGAATAACGTGAATGTTTCGCTAAAATTAAAAAATGTACAAAAAAAAAAAAACAATGAAATAATGTTATTTCAGCCAATATTAGGTCAATATTACACGACTGATTGGCCAAATGGAACTTATAACAAAAACAATGTATATTTTATAAGAATACGATGGTTAAAATTAAATCCGAGTTGGTTTTAACTTACGGCGGTGAACGGTCATTTTGTACGATCTACTGTTAAAATTGTCCTTAAGCGGTCACTCTGTACTGTCGAAATAACAATGGTGTTGATAAATAGTGATCATTTTGTACGTTAGGATAAAAATTTCAGTTAATCTAACTATGGCATTTTCGATAGTAACGAGATAATTATACGGCAAAAAATCATGAATTCACACAGAACTAATAATTTTAGCGTGGGTTGGAACGCAGCTATTTTAATAAATTAGTTGAAACGGCAAATCCAAATTTTTTGATAGTTTTTTGTGCCATCCACACAATTATATGAACGTATAAAAGTTGATTGTAGAGTAAAACAATAAAAGAAAACTACAGCAAACATTTGTCAGCAGAGGCAGCAAAGCATACAAACAACATAATAATATTAAAAAATTGGTCAATGAAAATTTTTTTCGAAATTGTTAACTGTAAATTGTAAATTTTTTTTAGATAATTTAATTATAATTTTTAAGTAGATTTAAATCATAACTATAATGTAACGTAACATACTATAAACGTTTGTATATTGCTTCACAATACGATGTAAAAAAATCGATATTACAACTTTTATTAATGGCAATTAAATAGGTACCTGCGTTCAATAAGTTTATTATGAACTCATGATATAAGAAATGCTTTGTTTGACGATTGTACAGGCATGTTCAATTATTAACCTTGCAGTTTCCTAAGTTATAACTATAATTATAACTAAGAATACAAAAAGTTAGCCATTTAAACTAAAAACTAGCTAAGAAGAAATATACTTTACCTCCAACAAAACAAAATTGACTTTTTTAAAAAACATATTAAGTACAATTTACCTGTTATTGTAAAAAATAACCCCCTCAATGTGAATAACAACAAAACCGTAATACGTGTCCACAGAACCAAATATGTGAAGCACAGTGAGTAGGTATATATATTAAAAAAGGAAGAAAAAAAATTGAGTTAATTCTAAAAAAGAAAAGGAAAAAAGGGAGTAAATTCAAAGTCCGTTCGGAAGTTGGTTGGAGTAGTGACTATACGCTCCTGGCAACCAAAATTCACCGAACCAATAGTAGGTAACTCTTTGTTTTTTCTTTTTTGTCAGTAGATGAATTCTGTAAATCGATGAGGATTTAACGTAAAAGTTGGTTGAATAATAGCTAATTCACAACTTGTATAGAATTTGTTTAGCGAAAAACTTATTCTTTAAAAAAATAAAAATTTGTTATAAAACAACTATACTTAACCAAGAGCCATACTGAAATAACAATTGCAAAAAAGATTTTAAAACAAAAGGACTCGCCGAAAGAAAGAATTTAACGTTACTTTCATAATTTAAATAAAACGTTTAAAACATTACTTCCAAACTAGTGATCTACCCAAAGAAATCATACTATAATTCTTTTATTTTGTACGTATTATCATTAAATAGGTAGTAAGTATTGATGACAGTCTTAATTTTAGTGTTAGAGGTTTTAGAGGTTAAGATTACCTAATTTTGCGTGTAACAAGTCTAATGATACTGACCTGTTGAGCACCCTCCGTCGGATTTTTTCACGACCGCAGTGGTCGCTACGTCCAAACCTTTCGAGTCTGACGAATTTCTGGCCAAGACAACGGATCCGGTCGTTTGCGTTCCATGCAACGCTTTTGCGGTACAAGCAACAGCCGGAGAACTCGCTGCGACGGGCGGAGAACTCGCTGCGACGGACGGAGAACTCGCTGCGACGGGCGGAGAACTCGCTGCGACGGACGGAGAACTCGCTGCGACGGCCACCGCGTGCTGCGGTTGAGGCGTAAAAAATGTCAAACGCTTGTGTCGCACCAACTGTTTTTCGTCGTCCGACGTGGTGGCCACCGCCGCTGTCGCCACCGTTGTATGGCGGTCCTCGGACGACGTCTCGGCCACGGACGATGTCTTTCCGTCCGTCACCGCAGCGTCGGGCCACACCGTGGCCGGGTACGACTTTCGGATTACGGCCGCGACGATGGCGTTTTTGCGGTCGTCCGCGATGACGGCCGGCCGCCGCCACGGCGGCACGTTTGTCGCGGGGACGTCGGCTGCCGCCGCGGAAGCCGTAACGCCGGTGTCGGCCTGCAACCGAGTTTTCCGGCACACCTCGGCCGCTCGCCTGTCCAACTCGGTCAGGTTGGTGGCCGCCATGGCCGCGTACAACGCGGCCACGGACGCAAATCGGCCGTCGCGAGAGCCGCTCGCGGGTTCGGCCGTCTTCTGCACGACACGTTTAGTGGCCGCCACAGCCGTCGCGGCCGCGTCTTTGCGGAAAAAATGTTTTTCGATTTTGTCTACGCGTTCCATCAGACGGTCCCTCTCGTACCGCGATATTTTCTGTCTGACGTTCGTGCCGCCGCCGGGCTGCAGCGCCACGGCCGCGCTTTCTACGACCGCACGGGTCTGTTCCGGTACGCACGCGATCGAATTCGGCCGCTGCGGCTGCTGTTTGTTCGCAAGCGCGGGCGGTTCGGGCGCCGGCCCCTTTTTGTTGCAGCGACGGCGAACGGACGCCGTGGACGCCGGTTGCAGCTGCAACGGACGCGGTCCGACGGCCGCAGCGGCGACCGGCGGTTGGGGCGCCCTATACTTTTTCCTGGACGCGGTCGCCGCTCGCCGTTGTAGCGGCGCGGACGCATCGGCCGCGGACGACGGACCGGCCGCGGAAGCCGCCGGGGGAAGTGGCGCCAGCCTCTTGTTTCGCCGCACTGTCGACGTCAACGTGGACGTCTGCATCGTGGCCGACGAGTGCGGACGCGTTCCCGACGCACCGGCGGCACGGTCCGGCGTGGCCGGCAGGTTCCTCGCGAGCGTCGAGCTCTGCTGCGGCCGTCCGAGGTTCGTCCGCCGCCGCGGCACCTGCAGAGTGGCCGCGTCTATATACTCTACTGCGTCGTCGTCGATGTCTCGTCCCGGCCGTCCGTTGGGCGCCAGCGAACGCGCGGGCTCGTCCTCGGGCCGCCGGTGGGCGCCGTCCACGTAGGCGAAACTGTAAACGGTGGTCGTGCTGCCGGACCACCTGGACCAGGTGGCCGCGGGCCGCCGGTGCGGTGCGACCGGGGTGACGGCCGCGTAGTCCGACTCCTGTTCCATGTACGCCTGTCGGATGCGCTTCAGATCGTCCCGGAACCACGTCAAGTCCTCGTCGAGCTGCCGCCGCTTGTTCCTCCGGAACCATTTCAGTATGGAAAATGACGGGTACCTGTGCCGTCTCCTCCTGCAGTCCGTCGCGTAATACCGGTGGTGCAGTCCGGTTCCCGTTTCAGCGCCTACTTCTATTCCTCCGGAATTATCGTCGTCGCGGTCGCTGAAGTCCCGCCGTCGGTCAGACGGCAGCGTGCCTGCAGCAGGCATGTTGTTTAGCGCGGTGTTGGTGTACGGACTTGTGCGAACCTACCGAAACATACAGCGTGACCGTTATACATTTTTCAAAATACTCGTAAATTTCGGTGTTTGTGTAAAAGAATAATTTGGTACGTTATACGGGTAGTCGTTCCATAGCAAAATATGGCGGTTGATATCAATATTATTATAACGGCAAACTTAAGTATAAAATTTGGTCACATCGGTAGTTTTGTTTAGTGACGTACAGAAACCAACTCGGAAGAAGTTTTACAAAATGCGACCCCGAAGGAGATGAAATAGAGTGTCGAAAGATTAAAAATAGAAAATAGATCATAACAAATGTGATTAGCAAACATAAATATTGCCCACTCGTTGTGTATTTTTTTTCACAAGCAATCAATAATATAACAAACAAAATTTTTATGTTACAGTTTATTTTAGATTCTGATATATTTATATATTCAAAAACACAAACCTAGAGTCATATGATATTATATTATAGGCAACAATATGTTCCATGAAAAAAACAAGTACGAAAAAACTTACCACACAACGTACACACAGTACTGTATTATGTAGGTAGGTACTGCAGCGTATGTGCCACCGATGCGCTTGAAATTCACCGCTCGTTTTGTCGCGAACGGTTCGTGAGAGAAACAAAAATGCAGATCTGACGGTGAAAAAATTGTGGATATTACAAGTACTAGTTAGGATCGGTTCGAAACGTTCGTGACGGTGAAAATATTTTTATTGTTTTTCACTTGCTATATATTACGTTATCGAAATTATTCGAAATTGTCGTGTTCCTCGACTCCTTCGCAACGGGCGAAACAAATTTGTACCCCGTCTATATAACACCCTGTTCGCAGTGTCCGTCGGCGACCGTAGGCTGCGTATTCACTGCGATGACAATTCCACGATGTAATGTTATACGATTATTTGGCTGCGCGTCCGTGCGGAGTTGGCATGAGATTTAAAAACTCGTAGACTATTTTCGTTATGACCGGCTGCTGTAAAAATAAATTGGAAAAAAAAAAAAAAAAAGACGAAAAATTCGGTCTAGCGGCGGCGACGCGTCGTCGTATCGCACGCGACCGCCGTGCCAATAAAAACTACACTTACATATTATTGCGCGAAGAGTTGACGATTTTTAACCAGCTCGAGTCCCCCCGGTATATGCGCTACGTTTTATTCCGTTTTTTTGTTTTATTGTTATAGGCCCGACGACAGCGGATCCTGCACGCCTCCGTTTGTCCGATTTTAACGATTTTACGAATCCACTTTTCCCGCCGCTGTGCAGAAAATAATAATAATAACAATGATATTCGATGTGTACTAACTTTATCGATCGGACACTGTTTTCGCCGATTGGAAACGACGGTTACGGCTGCTATCTAGATAACATCTAGGGGGACGAAAAATCAAAAAAAAAAAAAACATCGGACGGTGCATAAGTATCGTCCTTCTCCGTGCGGTTAAATCAAATCGATTTTCAGAGAAGCCTATTTTCTATGTTTGCATCGCTATTGACCTCGCGGTAAATGGAAAACGTTCATACACGTTACGTTGTGTCAGTGGTAAACCGCAGGAAAGAAAATCAACGCGATTCGAACGAGGGGACGGAAAAAGCCGTGTTTTTATCGGGTACAACTATTGTAGTGATTTAGCCCTAAAAGCCCGACGACCCACTTTAAAATACAGTATTGGATTAAATTCCGTAAAGTGGGTTAAGTAAAGCTTGTCGATTTTTTTTAACTCGTGTTGAAATCAGATTTTTCAAAATGTAAGCCGATTTCCAAAAATGCGTCTTTTCATTGTTATTTTATTTAAAAATTCTAAAAACAAAATGCGAGAAAAATATAATGTCTCGACGTAACCTTTAGTAAAATCCACGCTCAACTCAAATCTGCAATATTACGGAATCGGTTTAATTTTTGTGATGGCCGTAGGTACATATTTTTGTCAGGCTTGTTGCCGCTGAACAAATATATACTCGTAGTTTACTTTTTAGATTTTGATTACTTACATCTTTGTTTGCCATTTATAGCCAAAAAGTTCGTACTTGTTACTGGGTACGTAAAATGAACACAATGAAGAGTACGAACACTATTTTTGGATTTCACATTTTGAAAAATGTAATACCTGCAAATTGTTTGCTCCTATCAAAGCGTTACGGCGTCGTTGATTTTTATGCACAAACCGAATTCAGATTGAACAAATTTTCTCTTTGCAAACACCGTTAAAAACAATTTTACGATCATAATCCAAAATATAATTTACAAATATTTTAAAATGTTGATACGAAAATGCGTTGAGCACTACATACCTATCTCAGTTTATACGTCCATAGTCGATTTATTTAATTCAAATGTATAGATGTATTCATAAATGCAAAAATGGGAAATCTCCGACAACTTATTTGTGTTTATAATTGACTTTAATAAACCAATGGAATGCAAAAATCGAATGTTCGAGTTACATACTTCAAACGAATCATAATTTTCAACAGATATAAGCGTGCCATCAAAGAAATAAAAGGCAAAATGCAAATACGTCATGTTTGAACTCCAGTTATAATTAAAAATCACCAATCCGTATAAAATTTAAATACATGGGCAAAAAATAATATTTGGTCTTTGAAACTGCAAAGAATAAAATGTTTGATTTGTCAATCTATATATTTAAAAAAAAATAATGCGTTATTCGCTGGCATGACGCGAATATAAATTTTTAAGTATACAGTAGGTGCATAATTTAATGCAAAAAATACCAAAAAATAATTTGTCTTCAATTTTCGAACGATTTGAACGAATTATTTAGATATAATTTCTAGAAAGGAAATACGTATTCTAAAATAATTATTTCGTGGCTTTCAATTTGTGTACATTTCTACACCTATGTGATTTTGATAGCTCACCTACACTCGCGTAAAATATTTTAACTGTACATACTACGTATTATGGAGTATATTTTAAAATCGACGATCGATAATTTTATTTGTGTCCTTATTCCAACCCATATACAAGTATATAATATGAATTGGCAATTCACAAAATATTTTCATAACGTTAAACATAATTAATTTTTAACAGGTTTTGTTTAAGTACCAAACATTTATGTAAAACTTGTATAAACTAGTACTTGTGAACCATACTAGGCACGTACGTTAAGTAGAATGGTAGTAAAAATACTAAAGTACGATAAAATTATGCATATAAAACACATATTAAAAAAAAAATTCCGAAAGTTGCGTGGAAGTTTAACTACATT
The DNA here is from genome assembly GCA_017140985.1 of Hormaphis cornu. Lineage (NCBI taxonomy): Eukaryota > Metazoa > Arthropoda > Insecta > Hemiptera > Hormaphididae > Hormaphis > Hormaphis cornu. The sequence continues at coordinate 20,302,534 of CM029361.1, forward strand.
AATTATGCCTTTTTAATTTTTTTTTTATAGGTACACATTCTTTCATTTCTCACCAAACAAATTATATTTCTAATTTTTATTCTTAGTGAACGGAATAAATGCATAAAACCAAATCCATACCAGATTTATATTTAGATTTATATTATCTCCTTAATGACATATATGATTTTCAAATCGATCGAGCAACTCGAAAAATTGGGCCATTTTTTGTTTTCCTCAGAACTTTGAAAATAATCAAAATTTCAAAAAAAGCTTCAAATAAAATACCATCTCGGATCCATTATCTTTCTTTTAAGGTATGATGCGTTAAAATTGGTGCAGGTTTACTATAAGAACTTTTGATCACAAAAAAACAAAAAAAAAACAAAAAAAACATCAATGTAAAACCAATACATTCTTCGCTAACGCTCAGAATCTAAAAATGTAAAAACTTCAATCATATTTTAACATTTTTAATTTACAATTAAGGTATTAATTAATATCTTATGGAGCTTAAATTTTACAAAATTTGTTTATAACAATCATGATGTCATCGTTAAAAGTACGCAAAGGCAAAATAAAACACTTTTTATGGTTCAACAATGGGCCATTGGGCCATGATAGTAATAATACAATATACATCATAGTTACCAAATAATGAAAAATTCATAACTTTATGGACAGAGGAATGAAAACATGAAAAAAACAAATAAGATGTATTTTATCTTAGCATTAAATGTATTGGATTAAATTTATCTTAACTGCATCAGATGCCTCTATTAAGACAATTTTGATGATAAATGCTACAATTTTAAAATTTGTTACCATCTTCAGTGCCATTTTTTTCAGATACCTTCATCCAAAGAATTATGAGAACCTTTTTCATTATATTCAAGAATATAGTGAAGAGTCAAATACAGTGAAAACCCGTGAAAATGTGTCTAAGCTGGTTATATACCTTAGATTTTTTTATCACAATTATTTTTAGTTTAATGAATATACCCACGTACCTTATATTATTATTTGTGAGATATGTTTTGATAGTTTCATAAACGATAATTGCTACCTTTTAATTTTAAGTCTGTACAGATCAAACACAAAAAATAAAATTTAATTATTGTTCGAATCTACTTTACTTGGGTAGTTGCTATTACTACCTTAGCTTTACCAAATTAAAATTGTTTATGATGGTAAATCATCAGTTATTTTACAAATTACAATTAACATTCCTTATGAATATTGCAGATTACTGTGTAATAAATAATAATCTAAGACCGTGCTGTGTAATGCATAAATTATTAAGATGTAGGCATGTAGAACTACGCTAGTGTATAAAGTATAACTATACGAAGTATAACTTTGAAGGAAGGGACCAGGCGGTTGACGATACAATATGAGTAATGGCAGTAAGCGGTGACATACTATAGAAGAAGTAGAGAATTTTAAATACCTATCTGCGATCCTTTGTACAAAAGGACGAGTACTTTATGAGAGACGTAAAACATATTAGGATCAAGCGGTTGGATAAAATGGAGAGAAGTGTCAGGTGCAGTATAGTGCAATAAAATTATTCCAAATAGGGTAAAATGTAAGTTTTACATGAGTGTGATGAGACCAACCGTTTTGATCGGTAGTGTTGGGCCGTTAACAAAAAAAATAGAACAGAGTATGAGTGTATAGGAAATGAGAATGCTAAGATGGACAAGTGAAGTAGGTAACAAGAAAAGATGGAATAAACAACGAATATGTAAGAGGTAATGTATTGGTGTAGCACTAATGGTGGCTAAGATGCATGAAAATAGACTGAGGTGGTTTGGACATGAATTGAGTAGAGAAGAAACTGTAACAGTAAGAGCAATTATGAAAATGTATGTTGAAGGAAAAGATGTAGAGGAACAGGAACAGATGATGACACAATTGTAAAAGATATGAGAGTTGTTAATATGTGTGTGTGTGTGTGTAGGGGATGTGAATAATCATGATAAGTGGAGGGATAAAACAAGGGTGGCCGACCGACCCCGAATAGTTGGGAGGAAGGCAGAGAAGACGTAAAAACTAGAAAAAGTAAAAATATCTCTTTTCTACGAAGAAAAAATAAAATAAAACTATTATTTTAATCTATTCTGTGTTAGGTACCACGGCTATATAAGATATTATAGATATTTATATATATTTATATATATTATAGATATTTAAAACCACAGTGTACAATATATAATATTAATTATATAATATAATATTTTATGCTAACACAAGACATTCTTATCATTAAACTTATCAAACGAATGTCCGACCCGCCGCCGTTATCACCTTTTTAAGAAAAAAAAAGAGTTAAAATTTAATTAATTTAATAGGACTCTGCCGTGTTACCACCAGTGCTGCCAGATTGACGGATTAATCCGTTTTTGACGGATTTTTGCTACCCTGAGGAAAATTTAACGGATTTTCGACGGATTTCAGATTTCGAACGGAATTTTGCGGATTTTTTTATGTATATGGAAGAATCTTTATGCTTTATCACTATTTCTACACAAAACGGAATTTTACGGATTTTTGAAAGCCTTATCTTATCTCTTATCTCTTATCTTATCTCTTATCTTACCTCTTATCTAAACTATTTCTACACAAAACGGAATTTTACGGATTTTTGAAAGCCTTCCCCCACCCTTTCCCCAGTATTCTACGGATTTCCCGACGAACCATTCTGGCAGCCCTGGTTACCACTGCCACAAATACGTAGACAAGTTCGAGGAATAGAGCACATAATATCTCTGACAAATAGCAACAGTTGCCGCTCCGATACCATGGAAGTAAATAAAAAAAAAACATAAACAATGCTCGGTGACTAGCGATTGCGGCGCGTTGCAATTGTTACAGTGTTGGATTTCGCGTCGCTAACGATTTTCTGTATATTCTACTAATTTATACCCACTTAAACTAACGTCCACCATCATCGTGACCATGTCGTCCACCGTGATGGTCATCGAGTCAGCAATGGCCGGGCTGGTGATCGGACGCGGCGGCAGTCGCATCAAAGGCATCCAACAGGACAGCGGTACGACGGTCAAGCTGTCCGACGGCGACACGGCAGACACTAAAAAGGTGATGATAATCGGTGCCGACGAAGCGCGACTGTTGGCCAGCGAGATGATCGAGAAAATCGTCGGTAAGGTGTTAAGTTCGGAAACGTGCGCCGCGCCACCGCCGAGGGCACAACGTCCTCGCCGAAACCGCCGCGAACCGTCTCCGCCCGAAAAAATAATCATCAGCGACGAGGATTGGGCGGAAATCGAACGGGAAAACAAGGAAAGGCATCGTAAGTATTTGGAGTCGTTGGTACCGATCAAGAAAGATTTTTATGTTGAACACGGAGAAGTGAGGAAAATGAGCGCGGAAGAAGTGGAAGCGTTTAGATCGAGCAAAAACAACATTATGGTGAAATACCTCGAAGGCGCTGCTGACCCGTCTAGGCCTATACCAAAACCCATTAGAACCTTTGAACACGCCTTTCACGCCTATCCCGAAGTGCTAAGAGTGATAAAAAAACAAAAATTTGCGGAACCTTCTCCAGTGCAGTGTCAAGCTTGGCCGGTCATTATGAGCGGACACGACGTTGTAGCGATCGCTCAAACGGGCACGGGCAAAACATTAGCGTACATATTGCCGGCTCTAATCCATTTGTTAGGACAGCCTACACCCCGCGAGAATCGCCAAGGACCGGCTGTGGTGGTACTAGGTCCGACCAGAGAGCTTGTAATACAAATTGAAAGTGAAATTAATAAATACGCTTACAAAAATATCTGTGTCATGTGTGTTTATGGAGGCGTTCCCATGAAAAACCAAATGGACCTACTAATCGATAACATACCGGATATTGTTGTTGCAACACCGGGTCGTCTAAATGATTTGATTAGCGTACATGCTGTAAGCCTTGAACAAGTTTCATATTTAGTTTTGGACGAAGCCGATCGCATGCTCGATATGGGTTTCAGAAATCAAATCGAATTGTCACTTAGGAATGTACGGCCAGACAGACAAACAATTTTGGCTAGTGCTACGTGGCCAACAAGTGTACAAAAGTTGGTCAATTATTTTGCTAAAGATCCGTTACACATTACAATTGGTACTCTTGATTTAGCTACTGTGAACACAGTTCAACAGAAAGTTATTGTGCTTAAGGAATATCAAAAAGATGCCTGGCTTGAAGATTTTCTTAACAAAAAGATGTCTGAAAAAGATAAAGTAATAATTTTCATGCGCAAAAAAGTCTCTGTGGATAAACTCTTTAAAAAAATGATTTCTCAAAACATTGAATGCAGGTAATGTGTATTTTGTTTACCATTTATAATCCATTTAGTAGTAACAAGACAATTGATTTTTTTTTTTTTTATAGATGTATTCATGGTGGCAAACAACAGTTGGAACGAGAAGCCTCATTGGCAGACATGCGTAATGGAGTTGTGTCCATACTCATTGCTACAGACGTAGCATCAAGAGGGATTGACATCCATGACATTAGTTTAGTTATAAACTACGATTTTCCACTAGACATTGAAGAATATGTTCACCGTGTTGGCAGAACAGGCAGAGCTGGAAATACAGGTTCAGCCATCACATTGTTTTCTAACAAAGATGCTTCCAATGCTTCTGCTCTAATCGGCGTTTTGGAAAAATCCAATCAACCTGTTCCAAAAGAGTTACTAAAAATGGTCATTGATTAAACATAATCATCGACTGACTTACTTATAAATCTGTTGTTGCTCGCTGTTACTTAAATATTAATTTTTATTAATAAATGCAAAATAAATAAATTAAATTTATTTGATCTGAAACACTGATGATCAAATACTGATTAAACAGGGAATTTTTTAAATTACCAATTGATCAATAAACATCTATTTGTTAAAATTAAATGTTTTACTGTTCCAACTTTAAATGTATAATATAAATAATTAATTAAAACAAAAATTGTAAAAATTTAATTTAATAATCTTAGCAACAGCTTAACTGTCAACTATTGTATATTTTACAGTTAAATATACAAATTATAACTGCATTGTACAGTTTATTTTATTAAATTTATTTGTCCTTTTGTTTGAATTTAAAATTTTTTATATTAATTGGTTGATTCACAGACTGCTGTACTACACGTTTTTTATGTTTAAAACTGGTAAAATAGAGTAAATTATTATCAACTTATTTTTTTAAATAATATGTGGTTCGTGATAGTATAAACTAATTGAACCTAAACTTGGTTAAATGCATTTTCTTAAACTTAAATAATGTGTTAATTTATAATGATACAACAGTATGCTGATGAAAAATATTTAAAAATTATTTGTTAACTTGCAACTCGCTCGATCAGATTTTTTTTTAATAACATTATTATTTACATTTTGAACTCTTATAGTAAGACTGCCAGAACTCAAATATTTTATTTTAAAGATATGCTTATCATCAGATAGTTTTAAATTAATTCTACATAATGTAAGAACACCATAGTAGTAAAGTTAATAATGCATATTATGTGTTTGTAAGATTTATTGATGGTGTCCTTTCAATTTAAATTCATTATTTATTTGTTAAAGATTTAAATGACTGTTATATTTTGGTATTTTGAGTCTTCTAGCTAATTTTTTTTTTTTTTTTTGTCGCTGCAAAAATATTGCAGTCTTGATTTTTATATTATCCTTGTATTTTACATGCTACGGCTATTTCAAACTCAATATAATCATGTTCTTAGTTCTATTTAAATACTGGCGTATTTGTACTTTTATATGCTAAATTATGCCCAATATATTTACAAATAAGAATAATATGGTAGTCATTGACCATTGTTTTTACTTAAAAACGTAAAAACCAGCACAAATTGAAGTTTTGGTATAAAAAGTTGGTAAATAAATTTGGTTTTTACAATTTAGTATTAAAAGTGATTATTAATGTTTGTGTTTCAAAGGTTTGGTTAAAAATCTCCTTTTTAATATAAATAGGTACCTTAAACTTTAATTTTTGAATACATTTTGTTTTTAAGTTATTGCAGTCTTGTCCTATGTGTGTGAGTTTAGTAAAGTTCAAAAACTTTCAAGAGAAATCTAAATTTTTTATTGTTTTAATGGTAAGTATTAGACAATGAAGAATAATATGATTATTTTAGTAATGTAAATTAATAGGCACATTGTATTTATTACATTACAGTTTACACACATACATTTATCATTTAATATCAAACTTAAAACTTAAATTATTAAATAAATTTTATTTCAAGTACAAAATTATTAATTCTTTTCACTTTTGTATAATTGCTCACTCAAAATATTTATAATGGGTATGTGTATAATATTTTTATTTATAATATTCATCGCTTTTGACAAAAGAATTGTTAATTTTTATAATCTTCATACATTATATTGTATATTTGTATGTATTCTAATTATTATAAGTGTATACTTATTAGTTTAAATTATATATATTTATTTTAT
>CM029361.1:20309001-20411831 GCA_017140985.1 Hormaphis cornu
TTACATACATTTAAAGATATTGCTTCTTATAAAACATTAAATTCATACCTATATAATACTTTACAAATCATATTTTTGTTAAATTTATTCTTACACAATAACATACATAATATTTTCTTTGTAGTTTAATTGGCTTAATTCTTTTATATGCACAACTTTTTTTATTAATTTTGATATAATTTTTAAGTTTGACAGTTAGGATCTGTAATATTGGTATATAACATCCAACATAACATTCATGAAAACTAAAATGACACAATAAATTAATTACTATGTAACTTTTTCAAGAAGTTTGCTTACAACTATCAGAAGAAGGACGATTTATATTAGGAGGATACTATTGATTTTAAAGAATTGCAAGCGCTTCCCTTCATCAGATTACAAGGGGAAGTGAATTTGAAGCAGTATGCTCAAATATTTTGTAAAGATAAATAGATGCTCTGTCCATTCTCAATTTGAGCACTGATTGTTTTTAAATAACTTACAAAAAAAGAACTATAACTTCAAGCTATTATAATATAATATAATCAGTGGTTGGGAGTAACGCAATTATTGTAGCGACGCTATAGTAGTACGCTATTTTTTTTAGCAATTAAGATAGCATCGCTACATAATGTACAGTGTAGTAAGAATTATAGTGTGCTAGGAATTATCGAGTAACATAGCAAAAATTGACGCTAACTGATACGCTAACTTTTTCAGTTTTAATAAATTAAAATTACTTAGCTAAAATTATAAACAGATTGTTATTTTAATCTTTTTTAATTTAAAAATTGTAGCAAAAAAGTAGCGCACTATACTTAAATAGTAGCGTTAAAAAGAGCGCACTTAAATAATAATAAAGTTAAAATTAAATTAAATAAATTTTAGATTCTGTGGGCAGCAAAGAATGTATTGTTTTTTTTAAACATTTGTAAATTTAGTCAATTTATTAATGGCCTTTTTATAGAAATTTCAAATGTATATATATATATATTTTTTTTTTTTTTAAATTTTAAAATAAATAGCTTAAGAGATAAATGATGGTAAAGAAAATATTCAGAAAATTGACTGTCTTCCCTTATCTAAAAAAAAAAAACAAAACAAAACAAACAGTAGTTTGCCGAAAAAATTATAAGTCTTAAAGAATTCTCACGAATATCAAAAAAATATTATTCAAATTATTAATTATTAAAATTTGTACAGTTAAACAAGGTTAAACAATTCCAACAAAGCAGTATATTATACTGTTTTAGAGTAAATCACTTGAATAAAAGTTGTAAAGAAAAGTTATATTAATTGTTAATGCATCTATAGGACTCAATTTTCAATATTTTAGTATCAAAATCCATAAAATTGTATTCTGTTTCTTGTTTTTTTTTCTTGTTATTGATATAAAACATAAAAATGCAAGTTCTATTCGTTAACTATGTATATAACTCTTCCCTACAACTTTTATGGAAGGTGTTTTGTTTGAAAACCATTTAGTAAGCCACATTTTTGTTATTACTTTCATCATGTTTTTGTATGTTATTTTGGCCTGTATTTTTGTAGATATTTATTGTAAATGTTTTGACCTAAATTAATCACCAAAACGTTTGTTTTTTTTATAGTATAAGTACTACCTATAAGTACGTTCACATATTGTAGGTGTAGTACACATAAAGTTAATTAGCATCAACAGTTAGCACTTATGATGCCAAATTATTTTAATAATATTTTTAAGATACTAAAAATTAAAGTTTAAATAAAATAACCATGTAAATTTAAAAAAAATAAACTTCATCCACTCCCGTGACAAAACCATTTAACCGCCACTGTAACTCATAAATACCTACCATTTTAGCAATGATAGTTATACAATACAAGAACCTGCCTACCTAATGTACTTCCCAACCTAAACTATACCTAATAAATGAATAATTCAATAAGCAATATATTATGGGTTACCTATCTATAAGTAATTAGTTTTTAAAGTTTGACTCAACTCGTATGTTTTAAAGTCACCACAATTAATGATTTATTTTTAATTTTCGGTAAATACCTACTCTACTTTTATTTAATTTAAATTTATTTAACTTAAAAATGTGCGTTTTTTGTTTGCAGTTTTTGTTTACTGTGATACATAGCAATACCTATAAATTATAATATACAACTTATATTTTTTTTTTACCATCTCACTGACCATGTTTTACTTACCTACCAGCTATACTATTTAATATTTACTGGTTACTGTGATTTTTTCTTCATAATTCTTGATTAATAATTTACGAGTCACTTTTTGCTTCTGAATCCTGGCCATTTGTTGTATCCATCACGTTTGTGGGTTGCAATCGTTTGAAATAATCACACTTTTCATTATATGCAAGCGCTTCCACCATTATTTTACCGTCATTGTTATTAAACATTTCGTTAAATGTATTATAGTCATCTATAATATCCAAACAATTGTGCTCATAATATACATCAAGCGCAACTTTTGCAGCGTTCTTCAATGAGTTTTTCAGGAATTTTATTTTATTATTTCGATATACTTTAATTGCCTCTTGTGCAATATAATTTGTTTTACTCTTTTGGTCATTTCCTTCAACTTCCCTCCATTTTGCAACTTTTTTTTGGTAAAACTTTGTATACGGGTCAATATCGAACTGCAATAAATATTGCCCTAGCGAGTCGCATAGTTTTGTATTCTCAGTTAACCCTGGCAATGCAGGGAGTATCATATCGCATTTCATTTTGTCTGGTTTGAATTTCATTAAATTTAACTTTTTGTTCAAATCCTTGTAATCCTTGATTGTAAACTTGCACCCATTTTGCTCATAGCGTTGCTGAATTATGTCTCTTAGTGGTTTGTTTTTTCCTTTATTTAATTCACTATAAAAAGATATGACCGCTTTTTCAGTATTGAGATAGTTATAGTATATGTAATTTTTCATTGTCAGACAAAGTTCATGGTTTTCACTGTTTTCTGAATCCCCATTGACGTATTCAGTTAGCATTGATACAAAAACCTAGAAAAATCAATTTAAAATAAACTAGGTTAACTTATTACTTATTAAAAAGTAGGTAGAAAAAATGAAAATTGTACCATTTAATGGAGTTAAAAAATATTTGTAAAACAATTTTTACTCATTTTGAAATATACGCAAAAAGTATGATGTAACAAAATGTATGTTCTACAAAATTTGCCATAAGTATAGTTTAATAAGCAAGATTTTTTGAGTAATTTGTAAGAAAATAAATCATTGGTAGACACTTAACATCTTTGACTTACAAACTTACAACATTTATATTGGTTATGTTGTGTTATTTAGTATAGGTACCTACTTACCAAAATTGTTAAAATCTTACAAAGTCTATTCAAACTAAAAAACATTGTTGATTAATCGTATCCACCTTACTATCTGCTCAGTTAAAACAGAACTATTACTGAATATCTAACTATAAAAAAAATATATACAATTTACGTGTTGTGTAGGTAGGTAGATATCAAAAACACAAAACACCACTTGTTCAAATATAGATTTATTGTTTGTCATAAACTTTAAAATTTCCGCGTAAACCTACTAACGTAGGTAAGAATAAAAATAGCACGTGATAGTAATTACTAAGTAATAATTACTGAGTACTATTTTCCATTTTTCTTTAAAATTTTTTTTGTAACTGACACTATACTAATTTAATGTCAAAAGTACACACATTTTTAAGTTGGTAGGTACTTATTTAACAAACAAATGAATGAAACAACTTAAAGGTATCCACAATTAGGTTTAACTAAAGGCAGCATAGAAATCCATTCTGTTAAGTTATCTAGTAATTGATTTGAAAATTGTTCACTTTATACAATCATCAAGAATTGAACTTCCCAGGTAGATGTAACAAAAAATAATTGAAACTTATAAATCTAAATTTAATTAGACTCTAAACTTATTTATTTATTTTTGGTTTGCATTAAATTATTATCATTATACTATCACAAATGATGCTATCGGTACGACAAAAAAATGGCTGGCAATTTGCAGCCTTGCACTCGACTCAGCTACGTTACACAAAATATTACATACACTTGCAGGTAGCTTGGCTAAATTAATTATTTAGCCATCGTCAATAGGTCCTCAAATTGAACTGCCCGTCGTGTTATACATGTTTTAATAATATAATAATTAGAAGCCAATTTTCAACTATAATGTTTTATTAAACTTCATAAAATTCTTTTGGAGTAGCAAAATGATACTTTTGCATCCCCGTGAAATGTTTTAGAGTTACAATTGGTACTCCATAGTTAGTTTAAGGTTGTTGTAATATAATTACAAAGAATGTTACTGTATAAAAATGATAATTATCAACACCTTTTCAATTAATGTAGTTTAAATAAAATAGTTAGAATGTTTTTATTTATAAGAGAACATTTTTTAAAAAACAACTATACCAGTATAAAAGATAAAAGATTAATAATTAAATATACTTAAATAACAATTTAAAACAATATAAAAATATGACGCAACCTTATTAATAAATAATATTGTTTTTATACATAATAAAGAATATAATTTGCAACACACAGCCTGAATATGTATTAAACATTATGTATACCCATTAATAAAATAGTTTACAGAAACTTAAGATAAACTTATTAATCATTAATTGGTTCCAAAAATAAGTGAATAATACTACTTATAATATAACTGCATGTTAGCCACAGCAATTAATATGAGATGTATATAAATATCCTTCAACAATAACAAGATTGTCGTTAGAGAGTTTCTGATTTGTAATTTTCTTTAAGTTTGGGTGGAAACACAAAGTTCAAACCCTTCAATCCGATTTCCACTCCCAAGAAACAAGCTGCATTTGCTGGAAAAGCTCTGAGCATAACCGGGGTCACGCCAGCATATAGAGCTTTTAATCCCTCTTCTTTGTAAAGTTTTGCAAATACGTCTCTGACTCCTTTTGGATACATTCCTTCTGGAGCTATATATATAAACATAAATAATAAATAATAATCAATGACATAGGTATAATCAAATGCAATACAGTAGAAAAAAATTCAAAAACTATTAAAAAGCAGTTTTGGCCTATGTACATGTTGGTTATTTTGTTTTAACACAAAATGTTAAATGTGCTAATATTTCATGCCAATTTTTTAAAGTGATAAAATATTGAAAAATTGATGTGTAGGTAAAAAATTCTACTCGCAAATAAGTATTCTGTAGGTAAATATTTATTGTTAATAATTACTTAAACAATATTTGAAAATTTACCATAACATTATTAAAACACAATATAAAAACATAACCATTTTTAAACAGTTGATATGCTAAACTGATTTAGTAAAAACAATGAACTTAAATATACGTACTTTAATAAATCGTTTTGAATTTAAAGCATTATGATTTATGAACAAACCTGTTTGTAAACGGCTCTTGAGTACGTCAGCAGGCATAGCAATCAACCAATTTACTATACCAGCCATACCTCCAGCAAATATTGTGTTCATCAAGCCATCAGAGTTGTTTTTTTTCTGATATTTTACTAACATTTCATAGGTAGTAAAATATACACCACAAGCAGGAATATCTATTAAAAGAAATTATTAGTAATCATTTAATGTTACTCTGAGACAATCAAATAAATATATACTTTATTAACTGAATAAAATATTTTTGAAATGAATGTTAAAAAAAAAAGAGGGAGAAAAAGTACAAAAATAAGATGGTTAGAAACATTTGAAAATAATCAAGACAAGTAAAATTTTTTGACAAGAGTAGTTTGGAAGTAGCTAACCCCAGAAATTTGGAAGGAAGTTGAATGCAAAGAATAAGAAGATGAAGCTTAGATTATATACCTACAATGGATAGAGCCATACAACTAAGTTTCCAACATGTGTGACAAGTTACAGGTAAGCAAACTGATATATTCCTATGCGCATGGGCGATTCCTCAACCACCATACAAACATTTAAGACCCACGATGCATGCCCATACGGATTTGTAAGTTAGTTTAGGACACTCCTCGCATAAATAATTGTAAGATGTTGGACACAATGATTGAAACAAACGAAATAGCAATAATCTATTGTATATGAATATGATCATCTAAGAGGTGAATGAAGCAATTAGCAAACACTCCAATACAAACATAAATTGAATTAGATCGAAATTGTTTCAACAATTTTTGAGGTTAAGTACAACTGTAATAATAATCAGTGACATTTGTATTCAAACTGAAACTAAAAAGTTATGATTGTGTAGGGACAAAAATATATTTCACGTCAATTTTATTCTTGTAAAATAAGTAGAACTATTAGTACAGTTTACGTTGTTATTTATGACTATAAAAATGTTGAACTATTATTTTGAATAACAATTTATTTAATGTGTGAACCATGAATAAAACATGTAACTTTGTAACATTCAATTTTTCTAATTTGTAATTATTAGCTTTTTAACATAATGTGTTTTAATTTATTATTGTTTATTAATTAACATTATAATACCACAAAAATTTCTTTAAAGCTGCTTTAATCTTTAAACTTCGTTTTTAGTAGCTTATACAAATAGAACTTTAAAAGTTTAATTTTCAAAAAAAATTTTAATTTATTGGAAACTTTAATTTTCCAGAAAAAATTTACAAATATAATTTTGAAAATTTTTAGATATTTATAAAAGTATAGTAACTCAAACTATTTGAAATAATTTGCCAACTTTTGTTAAGTAAAAACTTTGATTTTGATTTTTAATATTTTAAATTTTTTTTACAAAAATTTAACAGTTAATTTTTATAACAAGATAACAATTCTATGATTTCAATATTTTGTAAATTATGGAAAAAGAATATTTTTAACTACACATTTTATTCCAGAAAAATAGTTTTGAGTGCTGACGTAAAAACTAACAATATACCGATCTAATACTGTTAAAGTACACACTGTTGAGCAGTTGATACCTAAATTGTAATAATTCATTTTTTTATTTTGCTGCATAACATTTAATTCCATAAATACAGATTACCATTTAGCTGTGTCTCCTTCTATATTTATTTATTTATTACTACACATACGTTCATTTTGTGTTAAAAACTGATAATTATACAACAAGTGTAGTTTTATACTCCCACGATAAACATATATATATATATATACTAATCGAGTTTCTATTTAGTTGACAGGAAGGAAAATAATATAAGATAATTTATCAGTTGGGACTTTTCAGTTGTGAAATATGAACATGGTATAATTATTGTTAATAATAAGTGCTTAATTTCAATAGTTCAACATATTATTTAAAAAATAAAAACAAAATGGTTTACAGGTTTTACTTATTTTGGTACATATTCATCACCACTTCTGTCTATTTAAAGGTAAGTGTAAAAAATAATATAAAAATTAAAATTAATTGACGTCCAACAGAAATATTTAAGAGTGTTCTAAGCTTTGACTATTGTGATTAAAACTGACAATTTAATTTTTTCTTACAAGTTAACTAATTTATACCTAACTAATAAATAAACACTAGAAAAAATAATATTTTTTTAAATCTCTTTTATTTATTTAATAATTCTTAATGTATAGAAGATTTAGAATGTTTTTAAGGTGAACAAAACAGTTTCTACACTAGATAAACACATAAATGTTTAGTGTGAAAAACCATTTATCTTAAAAAAATCACACAAATAAACAGATATAATAGATTTTTAAATTACATCATTATTATAAGTTAGAATTTTAAACTTAAATGAATGCTTGTATGTTTAGTAGAAATTTACAAAGGTTAATTTTAATGGACAATAGGTATTAAAATATATACCAAACACCAAACTGCAAACGTGTTAAACTTTAATACTTTTATTTATAATTTATCTAAAACAAATATACTTAGCGTTTTAATCATTTCCTTTTTATGACATAGGTACCTTTTTTATTAGTATTTGTATACAAGTTTTAATTATAGACTTTTTCACCAAATACAAATTAAAAATGCTATATGTTTATATAATAATATAAATATATGTTAAATAATAATAATATATAAAATAATTAATATATAATATATATGTTTATTGAAAACATGTAAATTATTGAAAGTTTTTAAGTCCTACAATTAGCTAAAATAGTGCAAAAATGTTTGAATGTATACGTCATTTAAACTTTATCTAATACTGATGATTTATACATATTCAAATAAAAAATCAATAAATTTGAAAACATTTTTAAGGCGTAACTGTCAAAAAATTTAAATGACAAAATTATTATCATATAAAAACGTTTATCCATATTATATTCAACTACAAACAAAATTATGTTTTAAGTTAGTTTTAAAATGTATAATGTTCAAATCAAAAATTAACAGTTCTATACATTTTATAAAATAAAAACTGCTCATATGAAGAACAAATTCGAAACTTTCAAAATTTTGAAATTCACTAAAAAATTTTATAATCAACTCTAATTTTCTTTTATATTTTAGTTTTACCCATTCAAATGATGTGTGAAAATGTTCAAGTAATTTGAAACACTTTTAGAAATTGCATTATTCTCAAGTTTGAGTTGTAATAAAAAAAACATTTTAAAAAGCTTCAAATACCTAACACTAAATATTATTTATCTTATTTTAGTGATATTACACAAATATTGCATAGATATTACACAAAAAGATTTAAATAATTCTATTACCTCACCCTCAAAATAAACCATCATTGTGAGATTAAAATACTGTACAAAATTATTTGTAATATTGTTCATTGGTATTGTTAGTATTATAAATACAAACAAATGATTATAAAATAGTTAATAACTAGACACCACCAAGTGTTATCAAAATCATTAGTAGGGGTGTTGTTGGATTAGTTAAACTTTACCACAACTAACATGTGTAATGCCTATACAAATAAATGTGTAACAAAAGAGGGTTTGCATGTGCCTGTAAGCTGTATTTGTATTTTCTAATTTATTTTATACATGGATCTAAATGCACAAATTGACTGACTGGACCTCTCTCTTCTCTAAATTACTTTAAGTTAGTGTTTCAACATAATATGCATGTGAATGGGTCAGCATTGCAGTCCTGTGAGAATACAGTAAAATTAAATTATGATAATATTGAAACGTCTACTGCATGGTTTCGGAGTTCCAACAGGCTAAATTAGTATTTATTTTTCTTGCTCTAATAATTATTGTTAATCCCATTTCTACCTGTAATGGTATATAGGAGTTGTTGGGAATATATTCGATAACTATGCTGAAGTATCTATATAGTATATACTATACTATACGTATGAATGCTAAACAACATTCCAAACAACCCCGGAAAACATTTTTCAAAAAATGCACATTTTGGGTTATTTGTGTTATTTTTTAGAATTCATTCTAATTTTTAATACATTTATAATACATGAAGTTTTAATCTAAAAGCAGAATATTTTATTATGAGTATACTGTAACTACTGCTACCTACAATATTAAATATATAAATATAAATACTCTACTCTTACTAAATTAGTTACAATTATATTTAATAATTTTTAGTACTCTACTCTTAGAATAAAACTTTTAATATTTATAACATTTTTATAATACATACTAAGTTCATGTTTTCATCGAATATGATCAAAGTCAATACAATTTATAGACAGTTGGTTGTTTTAAAAATCATGCAAAAAGATAGGTATTTTGTACAAGATAAATAATTATCAATAATCTACAGTAAGACCTATTAAAAAAGAAATATTAGGTTGCTGTCTGCTCATAATTTACACCACACTAAATTAAAATGATATTTTAAATTTATATTTTAAAGCATGTACAAAGCGATGGTGTAAATTTACAATGGGGCAAAGAGTGTCCAAGATCATGCAACTGTAAAAACACAAATTTAATAGATTTATCAATCATTAAATGGATGAATGATGGAGTCAAACCTGAACATGAATTTTACAATTCAAAAATACCAAATGAGGTACATAATACTAACGTTACCATAATTTACAATAAATAAAAATTTGCTTGAACTGTTTTTAAAGGTAATTGACAAAACTGAAGAAGAACTTACAACAGAGCAAAATACACAAATATTTAGAACTGCCTATTGTGTACTCATGAATGCTACAAAACCAAAAGACTTTTTAAATTTTCTTCCCTTAGACACTGAGGTAAGTTTATACATACATGTTTTACTAAAAAAATGGGGAGGGGGGGAACATTAAGATTTGTTGAGTACCAAGATCTAAAACAATCATCATATTTATAACTGCAGGTCAACCAAAATTGGTTTAACATTTAAATTTTTTTTTAAAGTTAAGAAAATTAAGTTTAAATTTTCATATTAATAGGACTTTCTATCTCTTTTAAGGAATCAACTCCCTCCCAAAAAAGGTCTCATGAGTAACTATAGCTCCAAAAGCACACTTACAAGACTGAGCTTATTAATAACACTGTAAAAATGTAAAATTATTAACATATTTTATGCATTTCAGGCATTAATTTTGTTTCAAACAACTGATTCGGGTAATATTACAATAGAAGATGACATACTATTGCCAAAATTAGTATTCATTGAAATCCATGGAAATAATCCATCACAAATATATATCACAGATAAAATGTTTAAGTTTTTGAAAAATATAAAATACATAAATATTCAAAATGTATCCCTTGATAAACTAACACTAGACAGCAATAAACCAGCTCCAACAATAGATGACGACATCTACAGAAAAGAAAACTTGTATGCATTTAACAAAGTTGTGCCAATTTTACCGACATACATGCATAAAAAAAAAAGTAATATAAGAAAAAACAAATTAATATTTATGCAACCTAAAGATGTTGAATTTGTTTCATATGAAACTTATAAGAAAACTAAAAGGGGAGCAAAAACAAATAAATTGTTTTCAAACAATAAACATTTATTATTTATAAGAATTTCAAATTGTGGTCTAAAAGATATATCAAATGAATTGTTTGATGGATTAAATTTATTAGAAACTTTAATTTTAGACAACAATGTCATTGAATACATTCCAGATTTTTCCTTTTATGGTGCTAGCATGTTAAAAAGCTTATCTTTGGCAAATAATAAAATTAAACAATTACAAGTAACTAGTTTGGGCGGCCTTCTTGATTTAAAGTATTTAAATTTGCAAAATAATGCTCTAACTGTTTTATCAGAAACCACATTTCCACCATTACCAAAATTAACAGTTGCTGATTTAAGTAATAATCCAATTGAAACAGTTTATTCACACACATTTGAAGTATTAAATGCTACAACAGAACTCACATTAGGATCAAATGATACTCAACTTCATTTACATCAAAATTCTTTTCTTGGTCTTGATTCATTGGAAGTATTAAACTTAATTAATTTAAATGTTCTTGTTTTAGAACGAAACTTATTTATTGGACTTCCAAATCTTATTGAACTTGATATTAAAGGTACCATAACACATATAGCTTTTGATGCATTTGTTGAAGTACCAAATATCAAACGTCTTAAACTCAGTTACTGTTCAATTCAATCAGTCTCAATGGATTCATTCTATGGAATTTACAACCTAGAGCACTTAGATTTGTCTAACAATCAACTATACGAATTGCCTCCTGGATTATTTGATCAGCAATTTTCACTCAAAGAATTGATACTGAATAATAATAAACTAAGTAGTTTACCAGAGGGAATATTTAAAGCAATACCCAATGTATTATTAATACGTTTAGATAAAAACCCACTACACTGTGCTTGTCATATGGAATCATGGGATGTTTCATTAATGACCAAAAGTATAAAACCAAACAAAATTTCCTGTGAAATAAATCACGTAAAAAAAGGGTACAACTGTTCTATGAAAAAATCAACAACATATATATATAACAAAAAAGTAGAACCAATCTGTTCAAGTCCACCAAAATTCAATGGAAAAACTGTTTCACATGTTGTAAGAAAGTACTTGAATTGTAATAATAAATCATATGGTATTAAAAGTAATTTTTATATGGAGAAAAAATACAAAGAACTCAAGAATTTCAGGCTACTTAGTGATCTAGAAGTAAAACCAAGTATACCAAAGAACAAAACAACATTATTAAGTTCAAAATTGGATATTACACTATTTAGTACCAAATCTTATGATATTATTTCAACAAATAAATCAAGCTTTAAAAATAAGACTAATATAGCACCTAATTTAACATCAAAAATGGTTGATGAGATATTGGAACCAATTAATATAGAAAGAAATGTACTACTAAATAATGGAACATACATAAGTAAATCATTATTTAAAGAAAAAATTTTGAAAACGACAAGAAAAAATAATGTTAAAAATACAGATTTTCAAATCCAAAAAGAAGAATAACTTGGAATATTTTTTAGTCAATTTATAAAATAAGAAATAAAATATTATACTTTTTACATATATATTCTGTTTTATAAATATTTCTCTAATGAAACTAATAAAATATACCTATTTTAAACAATAGTCACTTTATTATAACAGTATAGTATTGAACACAGATATATTTTAAGAAAATTTACCTCGAAGTAATGTAGCACATGTTCCTTTGTAAAGGGATTTTACTCCACCTTCCTTGTACAAATTTTTTATAACACTAATTGGACCATCATATTTCTGATTTCCACTTTCCTGTACTTGAAGAATACATTTAATGCGCTCCCCAGGTACCATTATGATTGAAGTGAAAATGCCGGAGAATGCTCCAGCGCAAAATAATTGCGATGGAGTGATGTTTTCATGTTTATCACCAGAAGATAAAAATATTCGTTTCCCCAGTCCAAAGCCCAAAAAACTAATAGCAAATATTGGAGCTACGCCTGTAATTGGAGCTGCCATACCTAGAATAATAAAAAATAATTTTACATTAATCATCAAACTAACCAGTTTAAGTAAGTTAACAAGTATGTATGAAATCCATGATAATCATATAATCATTATTATAAATATAAAAAAATAAAATTTCTTCATCTAAAAGACATTACTGTTTTGGTTGATTATTTGTAATATAAATTTATCTAGTTGATTAAAATTTAAAGTATGAAACATAATATATATATTATACACATTTAGCTGTAGTGTTTTTTTTAAATAAAATATTAGTTTTGATTTCCTATATTTTAATAGTTTTAGGTTCACAAACAATATGTTTTATACATTTGAGATTATGTATGGAGACTACAACAATTTATGATAATACATAATAGTAGTTTAAATTATTACTATATATTTTATATAATTTTATAATTATTTTTATCACATATTTAGTAATTTTAAACTTTTTTAGACACACTGCATATCAAACATAAAAATTTAATTTACAATATAAATGAATACAAATTTAATAAATAATTCATATACATAAATATTAATTATTCATTTATTTAATTCGTAGATTTTGATAGGAATGTACCTAAATTTAAAATATTGGTATTGTTTAATTATTGATATAGCCTGAAGCTCTACTCTTAAATTAAAGAAAACAATATTAGGACTAACAATTTTTTTGTTTTTTTACCTTAGAATAATTATAGTATGTAGGTATAATGTGAAAATTGCAAAGAACATGTTCATTAAACAAAGTATAAGACAGTAATAATATGAAACAAATAATTAAGAAATATTACTTCTCCAACTTATTTATTCCCACAATGATGGGTATAGTTATAAGTTTATGAACCAAAAGTAGAAACATACTACAATATTTTAAATTAAATTAAACTATACAGGGTCAACATGAAGAAAAGATTATTTAAGCGATTGCCTAAGGCGCCTTTCTCATTGAGTTGTCAAAATGCTAACTACAATTTTACATTTTGTTGTAATATTATTATTATATATACCTAACATGATAACCTAACCTAAACAATGTACAAATATAATAACTATTGTTGTCAAATCATACAGCACAGATCAAATAGCTGATACATTTTATGTAATTCTTTGTAATAACTAATAACATAGTATTGAAATATTGATAATTATTGTAATGTACGGAGTATATAATATAGTGAGTTATATATTAATATACCCATTGGAATCACCACTGTGTATAATATGTTGTTCTATAAATATTATAATTCCCCAATATTTGATTTACAGAGTTATATTTGAACTTTTAAGTACCATGTTAATTTATGGATTTTTTTGTACAATTTAAAAAATACTCCTGATAATGAAAACTAATTAATGAAACATAGTATGGATCTATACAATCACTTTGAAGATGGATTTAACTATGATATTAATAGTGTCAGATTATACGCTGATATTCAAATCATTAAGAACAATAAATTTCTAGTTTGGACATAATTTCACCTAAACAATCTTCAATACATTTTTTACATTGAGTTCAAGATATATTTCCAAATCTTTGGATTGCATTAAGAATATTACTGACATTACCAGTGGCAATAACTAGTAGCTAACAAGGTTTTTAAAAATTAAAACTAATAAAAACATACATGCACTATTATGGCTTACGGGTACTTGGTTTTATAATTGATTTTATCTATAAAAAATTCTACAATTTTATTTTATTTTATTTTATTTTAATAATTTACGCCAGACGGCATTTATACAGAGTTAACACAATAATGTTACAACAAACATAAAAAACATAATTAATAACATAACAAAGACAATTAAATCAGGGAATTAAAATATTTTATCATTTTATGCATAGGGTGAGTATTAAAAACTAGAAACAAAACGGGTCTAGACCAAACTCATCAAGTCGACTAAGCATTCTGTGAAGTGGGTGGTTTTGACCATATGAAGTGGAATGGAGGGGAAGTTTGAAAAGGGAGTGCATTCTTGCGTAAAAGGAAGGGATTCGGAAGTATATTCTGGATAGGAGCTCAGGAGAATCAATGGAACCATTAAGGAGGGACTTTATGAAGGAGATGTCAGCATCCTCTCTGCGGGAGGCTAAGGAAGGAAGTCGGATAGCGGTGCGGATAGTGGAGTAGTCATGAGGAGGATGATTTATTTTAATTTTAATTTTAAAGAGTTTTGCATATAGAATATCAAAAAAAGTGTTGATCAATAACAAATTAAAATTATTATTATGCGATAAGAATTGAATATTGATTATATGTTTTGACTATATTGTGTTGTACATGCCAACATAGTGGTTTACATGTGTTTTTTTTTATTATTATGTACATATATTTATATGTACCTATGACCTATTAACATTATGTTATTGTAATGTTTTATACAAGTTGAGCGTATTAATTAATTTTTCCATATTTTTGTGCATATACAAAAATGTTTTCAAAGTTTTATAGGTTGTATGAAAAAGGCGCCTGTCAGCATTTTTGCATGGTGCGTCAATCTTTACGCAGGCCCTGAAAAAATACATCAATATTTTTTTTAATACATGATTATATGAATGTAATTTATTAATCATAGGTACATATTAAAATATCAGACATAATATTATTTTTCTTGTGTATATGATACGTGTATTCTGTACAAACTACATTCTTTAAAATTTATTTTCAAACTTTATGAGTAAACTTTAAGAGTACTTTTATTATACAAAATAATATGTAATGAACAAAAGTAGATTTTCATTAACAAGTTTGTTAGAATATCAATTAGATAAGTTTGAAAATGAATATAAGATAGAATTTATTACAATAATAACAATTCCTAATTTTAGATCTAAAACAAGGTAGTAAAAAGAAACATAAATATAACAAATTGAAATAGGCGTAAGAATAGCTAAGCCAAGGTCTAAGTTCTATTAGTACATAAATAATTCATAGATTAAAAACTTTATAACTTTTAAAAACACAATAAAATTATAGAAACGCATATTACACAATTAACATAAATATTAATGGTTTAATAAATAAATGTAAATAATTAAGTGTATTAGGCTATATTTAGATTTGGACTGACTGGGAACAAACATAAGTGATCAATGATACCCAACACGTAATGCATGGGTTACAAGGAAAACATACAATCTTAAAATAGTTTTATAAGAAGGACCAAGATGTGCATCATTAGAAATTCTAAAAAAGAGATAGTTGAGAGATGGAGTGAAAAAATAAGAGACAAAACACCATGGATAATGCCAACAAAAAATTTTGTACCAGGACACACAAATAAATGGGTAATATGGAGAAGTGTAAGTTGGTATTAAACAAAAGTTTAACATTGCAAAGCTACTCTAAAAAAGTGGGGCTACTTAGGAAACTCATCAGGGCCATGCAAATGTAGTAAGTAAAGAACAAACAATCTACTGAAATTCAGTAAATGTCCAATCACCTGCAACGACAAAGACCCCACGAAAACAATCCACAATGCTAAAAAATATGGCCCTGTATTAGTCAAATGACTTACAACAATTTGGAAAGCAGAGATACCAAAGTAATAAAGAGTAACTAATTTTATGTGTATTTTCATTCTATTTTATGTTATTTAAATTTTGATTTAATTTTTACCTTATTTTTTTATATGTTAAACTTGCTTTACTCATATGCATATTCTAATTGTGCTGTCACTAAAAATGATATAAATAATTAAAAGTGTATACCTTTATATAAACCAAAAAATCCCTCTTTTTGAACAGTTTTAACAGCACAGTCCCAAGCACCATTGTAAATGGGTTTTTTACCAAGCTGCGTGGGAGGCATTGTCTGTAATCTGACCTATAAGTAAACAAATTTAAATAAGTAAAGAAAACTTCAATAAATTAAAGCAGTACACATATTTATTATAGTTATAAAATATTATATTTATATGCCAAAATATAATACGCAAAACACAATAGTAATTAACAAGTGTCTAGCAGTAGATACAATAATTTCTATAATCATGGCTGCATTTTAATTTATGTTCAATAACAGTTCTCACTACTTACTAGTTCAGTAGTAATCAGTACTTATTAGTTTTAAACTTTATTATAGAGTTTGAAAACTGTAGATTTGTGTATAGCTACTATATAATATAACCATACATATAAAGGACAGTAAATCAGTAACACTAGTGAGTCCCCAGTTACATTTTGAATAATTAAAAATCAAGTATGTACTTATACTTAAACTATATAAAGGCACATTTGATTATTTTCTCAAATGTTCATGGTTTGACCGTACAACAAATGAAATAATTGTTAGCGGACCACTTGCAGTGGATTTGACGATTAGCAAACTTTGGAGCAGTAATTGAAACAGAGACATTATGTTTACCAGACAATTGCATGTTTGAAAAGAATGTAATTACTAATTACTATACGAATTGTATTGTACCATGATTACCTTGATTGTATCCAACGGGTGACCCACTAACACTGTACATACACCACCAAAACCTCCAGCCACGAAATACTTGAAAGGATTGGTGTTCCCTTCGGACGACATTTTTACGTCGGCGGTGTGTGCTGGTTGTTCAGTAACCACGGAAATACACTTTGTGCAATCAATAGATATTACGAGTATTATATAGAAAAACCATTGGAAATTTGAATACTTTTGAACATTTTGCAATTTGCTTAGACGACAAGCAGCGACGGTGATTGTCGTAATCACTAGACAACTGATAAGTGATAAGACGGTTCTACTTTTTTTTATTACAAGAATATTTTGTAAGAACAAAGTTTACCAAACTAAACATAAATTTTCCACAAAAAAAACAATGTTTTGAAAATTAAATAGAAAGAACCTTGGAATCTTGTGTACATTTAGTTTTGTCTCTTACTAAAACGGATTTTCAAAAATCGTTTAATCACAATTTTTTTCAATTGTTGTATGATTATTAGCAAAATTCTGTAATGTTTTTCTCTTATTATTTATAATTTGTTAATGTAATTCGCTATTTTAATACATAAAACAACATTTCCTATATCTAATATTTGTATCTAACTTTTTCAAAATAGACTTGGCACCTTGTACCCTGGGTAAAAATTAAAAATTCGACGAATTTGACGTGGATCGTGGATCCAAACAATTTGTTCCTGCAAAGATCCATCTTCATTCGTGCTGATACCGGCAGCATTTGATTGCACACCTGTTTGCTTGTCTGAGTTGATATCCACTGACCAGCGGCCACTAACCTTACACCTGCAAGCTGCAGGGGCCAGAGATCCGTGTTCTCTGTTATCGAATATATTGTTTAATTTTTTTTTTTTTACAGACGCTTCAAAAAAAATTGTTTTTTTTACCACAGTACATACCTACGTAATATACACAACAATATCACGGCTGTATATTTTTTATTTTTTTTATATACACAAGGTTCTCCTTCTTTGTGATAAGTGAATTATTAAGTTGTTAACTTACATGTAATTCTGTAACTTGCTGCCGTTCACGTATTTAGTTGTTCAAAGCGCATGTGTACCATCTACAGTATGTATGTAGATTCGTTTGACGTTTAATTCGTGCCATATAGAAATACAATCAAGTAAACGTTCAGCCAAATCATTGTCTATCACTGTAAGTCGTTTTTTGTAATAAACATCACTTGACATTATTCTTTGTGTGGCCATTTTTTATTCATAGATATTGGAAGACTAGTTAGTGTTATGTTCGCACTTAACTGTTTAAAATGTCTACCATTAGTCACTCATGAACAACGTAAACAAAATAATGCACCGTTAATTTATAAATTTTAAAAAATACCTATGCAATCTAATGCAAATGTCCTACCTGCCAACGTTGAGCATACATATGTACGCATCTATCTCAATTACTTGCAAACTTACTTTTTTCATCATATTAAACACTATATAGATACCTATAAACATCTATGCCGTCTCAGTATATTGGCTTTACTGGCGCTTATTATTACCAAATGATTATTTTCGCTAAATTTGGATGTTTGATGACATATACAACATTTGTATAATTGTACTGATTGTACTTATTTAAGATTTTTCCATGAGGCGCCCAAATACTTTACAGAAATTAGAAAGTTCCTTTAAAAATGAATTTGTGCACTCTTACTAATGTTTCTTTGGGCTTAAAAAGAACGTTACCCAGTTATAATTCTCTATTTCAAGAAAGAGTCTAATTCGTTTCCTTGTTCCATCAGAAAAACAAACATTTTTTTTAATTTCTTTACTTAAATTTTCCAAAATAATACTTCAAACATGATAAAAATGTTTTAATAGCTAGTATTTATCATTGAAAATATGTTTCTAAATAGTAAATAATAACTGGTAGTAAATTTTTAACAGATTTTAGTGTCTTAATGTACTTACTTATAAAATGTTATCTATAATTAATAAGCATTAAACATTAATGTTATTTTAGCATTTTTAAATAGGCAATATAAAAAGCAATTTAATATAAAAAGCAACTTAAGAACAATAAAATATAATTCATATTAATTCCTATTACAAACTCTACGCTACAACATTTATTACATAAGAAGAGTAGGTAATCATGTATGAATTATTTAACTACACAACTAAAATGCATGATAAATGGTATAATGGTAACCCATACTTATATTAAATTTACAGTTTATTAGTTTATTTCTTAAACAATTGACAAATACGTAATATAATATTTTGATCCATTATCTTGTAAACTGGATGAATTCATCCGGATAAATTATTAATTAAACTGAATAAATAATTCCGGGATAATCCTATTAATATTTTATTAAAAAATTTCCTCTTTGCCTAAAAAGCATAATAAACACTTTATAAAAAATAAAAGTTTGACATCTACATTTTCCTTGTGTACCTAGCCTTAGTTTTAAAAATGTCTTCATTGTTATTAATTTTTAATCAAATAATCAAGAATTTCTTTGGTATTTGGGCCCTCATTACCACAGTTTTAGAAACTGTGCTCTTTACTTAAGACAAAATAAATAATATTTATATCTTGTGTTAATTACCAAGATCAATTATTTCTAAATACCTAAAATCAGAGCTATAGTGTCTATTAAAACATATTTTTTTACTTCAAAGAAAAACTTACTTTTTAATGTAATTGAAAATATTGTACCTAATGTTTTTTTGAATAATTCTTATAAAAATGTATTCTCTAAACTACCTATTAGTAAAAAAGGTATTTTTTAACATATCTAATCACTTTTCTTTTGCCGTATGTTAAAAATTCACCATAGATACTTACATCAAAATTAGAAATTATGATATACTTATTACTGGGGCAAAATAATGAACAATACATTATCATTGTAATAATAATTAAGTATTAATATTAAAAATAAGAAAAACATTAGATCTTAATAGAAATAACTTCCATTTTATAAGTGTATTGATTTTAAAATAGAGATAAAGCAAATTTTTATTAATAAATTGTTTATTAAGATGTTTGAACCAATTTGACACCGCTTTTGACTTAATTAAAATTTTAAACTTTTGATTAAGAATATAAAATTATTTCTCTTAGTTAACATTTTTTATTTCCAAATTAATCCAAAATAAATGGACAGGTACTCAATGTTATTATTGTATTTTATCCTGATAATTTTGATTTATTTGAAAATAGACTAAAATGGATCGTTCTAGAACCAGTAGATCATTTGAGGACAGTCATATTGGTAATAATCTACCAACTAGTTTTATTTCGGACGATTTCATCAATGATGTATGTAATTACAATTTCATAACCAAAATTAATTTAGTTAATTTGTTGAGTTTTTTTTTTAGTTTTCGCCAGCTACTGTTTCCTGTGTTGATAGCATGTTAGATTTTATTTTTAATGATGACAGTACTTCAAGTACTTCAAGCGACTCAACTATTTCTGATGAACCTCGTGGAGAACCATCAACTATTTGTACGACTGTAAGTTATCATTGAAATTTAGATTCTCTTTGCCAAAATAGTTTACTTAGCCAAGTTGACTAATTTATTTTTTATTAACTTTATTATTTTATTATTTGACTCTATTTATTTGCTAATATTACCATTTAAGGCAATTTTTTAATTATTTTTTGATGATTTATTGGTTGAATTATTTTTGAATAAAAGTTTTTTCTGGTTATGTGAGCAAAAAACATTTGCAGTGATAAAATTCAGTGACTATTTTCAATATTTTTGTAACTTTAACAGACTTTTTAAAAAAAAAAAGTTACTATTGTCATTTTTTTTACTAAGTACCAAATTTTTTTAACACTTTATATCAAAAAATTAAAATATGATATGAAAATGTATTAAAAAATTATAATTTTATGCATAGGTATAAAAATTTAAATAATTTTTAACTCAAAGGCCCTACCATTTTCCATTATAACATTAAAATTCAGTGCACCCAAAAACTTAAGTTGTATTTTTTACATTATTATTAATTATATTTATACATATTATTTTTTTTTATGACCAAGATACTTACCTAGTTACTTTACCTGTAATTCATTAGTTTTGGTAATTTTTTGCGGTTTGCTGCACATATTTTTACCAAATTTTTAAATAATTTAATCAATAACAATTTTGATATATACCAGTATGGTAGCAGACCAACTTTATATAAAAACAGGTTATTAAAAAATTTTTCCTGATAAAACACAAAATACTTAATGTAGCAATATTTTTCTAAGAAATTTATTTTTATAAAATTTTAGTGTTACATTAAGTTCTTGGTAAAAAGATTTTCTGAATTTTACAGTCAACTCACTATTAAATTGTTATTTTTAAATACCTATAGTATAACTTATTAATTTAGGCTTACAATAATGGATTGTCCCCATTTTTACCACTTACACCCATTGTACATTGTTATAAACAGATAACAAATAAATTGCTCTTACTTCTTCACATCTCTCTTTATCACATGTCCAAACAAACAATCTTCAAAATAATCTCAGTCTATTTTTTCTTATTTTATCACTATTGATGCAACACCAATATTACCTCTTACGTATTTGTTTCTTATTCTATCTTCTCTTGTTACTCATCCATCTAAGCATTTTCATTTCCGCTATACTCATACTCTGTTATGTTTTTCTGCCCAACACTTCAAACCATTCAACATGGTTAGGCTTACCACACTCCTGTAAAACTTCCCTTTTTGCCCTATTGAAATTCTTTTATTGCTTAAAACACATGATTCTTCTCTCCATTTTATCAAAACGCACTTAATCCTATGTTTCATATCTCTCATAAAGCTTCCGTCCCTTTGTACAAAGGATTCTAGGTATTAAAGTTCTCTATTTCTTCTATTATGTCACCACTTACTGCCATTCAATTCTTCTTGTATTATCAAGCACCTATTTCCTAATGCATTATAAATGATAAAATAATATTTATTATTTATTATTATTATTATTATTATTATAATGTATTTATATTATATTTTATTTAACATTATAATATTTCAATAATAAAATGTACAATTGTGATTACAATTATTGTATTAACAATGATTTATTATTCTTTTAAAATTGTATGCTATTTGTTAACACTACACAATCTAAAACAGTAACTCACCCAAAAAAGGGACTTACTCCACATTGCTACTTGTAATGTTTTTAAGTATTTTATTTATTGAGTAAACCAAGCGAAAATTTCATATAACATAATAATTATAAACATAACAGTAAAGAGAACAAGTATTTTTAAGTTATGTTCTATTATACTTTAACCCTTTCTTTAATTCAATTTGTACTTCAAATTAATTTAACTTTTGTTTATTCTAGGGCAATTTTAATCAAAGTTCTACATCTTCTACAGAAAATGGTAATTATCAAGCCAATGGGGAAACAGAAGTACTGCTAAAATTGAATAAAAAGATTAAAAAGGTAGAAAGAGAAGTTGAAGAACTAAGAAGATCAATTTCAATTCTTTGTAAAAAATGAATCATTTATAATATAAATAAAAAATTAACCCGTCAGTAGATGCATATGAGCTAACTCAATTGGTATTTTAACAATCAATGATTTAAATTATTAATTCCAATTTATCATATCTGGGGATTTTTCTAAAAATAAAATAATGAAGTTCAATGTTTTTTGTTAAAATGACAATAAATTAAACTTGTCAGCAAAGTATATAAAAATATATTTTTTATTTTTATAATTTTTTAATAAATTAAGTATTAACTAATGGGCCATTTATAACCATGACTATTCTCAATAATAATTCATTACAAAACTTTTACTTACATTTTGATATATCTCTTGCAATAGCAAATATTTAAAGAGTGAGTGCCGTAATTTTTGTGTTACAAATACACATGCACCTAATAATGGGTTAAAACTGTAATTGGTACTACAAGCCATTTAAAAACTTTAAAGGTAAACGTTTTCTTTTATAAATGAATAATTAATTTTTATTTTTAAAGTCCATTTTTAAAGTACCTAACAATTTCAGTTCTAAAAACAACAATATTTTTCTTATGATATTTTAATCTTAGTTAATTATCTGTTTTACATTGAATGAACAATATATTAGTGGTTATAAAAAATGTATATATTATTATATTTGAAAATTTGTAATTTTTTTTTTACCAAATATCATAACTAGAACAAGTTTGACATTCTTCAACAACTTTCTAGTTGAAGAGTACATATTTTGTTACATTACATTATAATTAATAGTTATTTGCATTTTAAAATTATTAAACTATCAGATTAGTAGACCAGTTAACATAATCAATACATTTTAGTTTTCTTTTGTCTGTACTTTATGTAATTATTACTAGTGATGGGCAACAATATAATTTTGTATATCGATATCGTTTCTATTTTCCCGATATTATATTGAGATATTGTACTTTGTACGATATCTATATAGTTTCAAAAATTTTCAATTTGATGTTCACCTTAAAAGAAATTTTTGTGTTTCATTTAATTAAAATTACATCAGACCAAAGAGTTCAGTATTTACTTTATTAATTCCAATTTATAATTGGTACATATTTAAAATAGGCAATAGGTTAGAGGTATTGCATAAGATTTGCTTTGTCTATATAATTACTAATTAGTTATAATATATTATAATCAAAAAATAAAAGAAACAAAAACCTCTAATAAGTATAACATAATGTACAAATAAATAAGTAAAAAGTAAGAATTTTATTGGTAGGTATCATTTTTTATAAATAAATAACAATACAATACTGTTTTTTAGGACTTATTCCTAATTTATATGTATTTATTGATAAAGAATAATTAAAAAATAAAAATGAATAACTTTTGTTACATTAGTTAACGAGTACAACCATCTTGTTAGAAACATTGAAAAAATTATTTTGGTTTCCATTTATGTTAACCATTTTTGGCTCCTTCTTAATTGAGTTCAAACCCAACAGCTGTACCCTAAAAAATAAATTCAAAATTATTTTATTCTTATTGCAAACTTAGATTATATAAATTACAAAACATGTTGATATCTTACCAAAGTATGATCTGATGTGCTTGTTGATTTATAATAAGAGTTCAAAAATAGGAGATTGTTAACTTGATCTGCAGATAATCTACTTCTGTTATTTGAAATTATATTGCCTGCCTCATTAAACAAGCATTCACATGGAACACTAGTCGTGATTATTGACTAGTATTATTTGGCCAGTACTGAAACTTCTGGATATAAATTTGAATTTCCCTCCACCATTTAAGTAGATCATCATCACGATGACATTTTGTTGTCGTATTCTAATAGTTTTGTAGTTGTTTCAATGCTGTTATTGCACCTTCAAAATCAATCAAAAATTTATCTTTTTTATCACAGAAAGCTGGTTTTCATTTGTTTTATCTTGATTAGATACAACGTTTCTGTTTTCCTGGCTCTCTAGATTCATTTTGCAAATTTCAGTTTTAAGTTTTTCCCAAATCAAAGCCTTGTGCTCATCAGATATGAGTTTCAATTCATTAAACCTAAGGTCTAACGTATATTAGCTAATATTAGGACCTATGGATAAAATTTATTTCTTGGAAAGTTGTCAATTTTAATATCGCAATATATCGTACCATTATGAAACAATATTGGTGTCAAAAATTAATTACAATATCGTTATCATATCACATTATCAATATCGATGCTCACCACTAATAATTACATTTATTTTTAAACAATCTTAAAAGTTGGTATCATTTTTTTTTTATCTTAATATTTATTTAGTTTGCATCTATTATTGATTTATACTGTTGTAAACTTTTCCGCCAAACATTTGCCATTTATTGATTAATTTTTTTTTATCTTATTATGTTTCATTATAAAAATCTTTATGACTGATGCTGACTGATTATTTTTAAAAATAATAGTTTATATTTTTGTAAAATTAAATAAATTATATTTTTACTTTTAAAGTACTTCTAATCAAAACTAATGTTTACATTTTATAACAATATAATATAATATAGTTTTATATTCTTTAAATATTTAATACGTGTTCTTTTAATATTTTGAACATTTTTGTTGTATAAATTTAATACAATCATACTGATTATTAATACCCATTTGTAATAATGATTTATCTTAACAATATAAAATAAAGTATTTATATTTAAAATACAGTATTTATTTATTTGACCTAAACCCCTAGAGATATAAGTTAATATTTATTGAAAATCATATTTGTACACTATTTATAAAGGCTTAAGTATTGCAGTAGCTTTCAATAATGGTAATTCAAACTTGAAGCTTAGTGTTACATACTTATATTAATATGATTTGTTTATTATTATGAGTAATGTTTAAATTAAAGTATTGTATTCCTGACCTAGCATTAAGTTGATAAAATTAGTTTATGATTTACATTAATAATGACAGTGGCAAACATACTTCTCGGAGGCAATTGCCTTTCAGTTATTTGGCGTGGGTTGGTGGGTAATTCTTAACAATCAGAATAAAAAGGGAAAATGGCAAATAAGTATTCTATTAAGGCTTTAATTTTCTTTCTAAAATTATGGGTCATTACTTTTTTATATAAATTTCTGAATTAAATCTATAGAACAATTATCTGTTTTAAAAATTGTATTTTTATAGAATTTCTAAATGTTAAAGTGTGCATTTAGCAACAACCCTCTTGCGAGTGAATTTTGTTCAGTTAACTCTAGCCAGGGAGTAGACATTTTTTAATATTTTAATTTAATAGTTGAAAAATTTACAAGGTATTTAAGTTTTAAAATTTGTCATAAAACGAGTAAAGACATATTAAATTTCTGTTATTTTGTGTTTTATATTTTTTTGAATGAGTAAAAAGGAATATAGTATTAAATATATTATTTAGTTAAACAAATTACAAACACTAATTATTAATGAAATATTTTTAGAAACTCGTCGAAATATTGTGACAACTATCTTTATTTGATATTTGTAAGTTATTTACAAGACACCTATTTCAATGTATAATAATATGGATATATGAACTCAGCTCATTCACATTCCGACGTCACTTGTTGGGTAGGCTTGCAACTATTGTTTTTTCCATGATTTTTTTTAAACTTAATTATATTTTTTAACATAAACTTGCACTAAAAACTATAAAACTATAATAAACTATAACTACTATTAACTAGATGTTAGCCTTTAGGTACTAATGCAAAAATTTTAGAATTAAATCATATAGTATGAGTTCTATTGATTATTATTTTTATAAAAAATTATGTAATAATTTATACAGCCAAAGCATAATTATTCCAATAATTTTTAATAATAAAAAACATCAAAAATTTTGAATTGTGTTTTGGAAAAACAATAGTTTAAAATATACAAATTAGTAAACTTTTGAACCATAATAAATATTTAATAACAATTATTACTTATTACTCTACTAGGTATTTATAATTTTTATGTTTTACAATACCATATTATTTTTCTATTTACAAATTCATTTTGTTTTACATTTTACATTCTAATTTAACTTCTAATTATATATAATGATTACAATGTGGTATGTGTTCAACATTAAAACCATTCTGTATAAATCACCCATTTCTGTATTTGTGAAATAATAATTATTAGCTGGGGTAAATTTAACGGAAAAACGGACCCAAACAGTTAATACTTCCATTAGTGGTCGAAGTGGCCCAAAATAAGTGTATGAGTAATATGAGTTTATAAATATACTGTACACCTGCAGTGGCATAGTAATAATATCAGTACACGTACAAGATTTTGTATAAAAATAATGTACCTATTAACAGATCAATAAAAAAGATAAATTTTGAATATTAAAATTTTATAGAATTTTAAACATAATGAAAATGGTTTTCATCTTTATTTATTTGAGGTTTTTATTATACAAAAACTTTGATTTTAAATTTTTTAGTTTAAAAATGTATAAGTTTATTGATAGATATGCAAAAAAAAGTTACTATTGTTTGTTATTCAGTTTATTTACCTAATTTAAGTTAGAACATCACATCAAAAATAAAACATAAAATTGCAAAAAGGTTAAGCTATTATGGATATTAAGCTCCCCCTTTGACAAATCCTGACTATGCCACTGTTGTACACAGTATTTCTAATAACATATATAAGATATTATTATAAGCTATATATTTGTACCTATTTATGCATCCACACAAAAACATTAACTTTTATGACACCTATTTCTAGGTCTTAGAAATAAAAAATTGTTGTTTGGATTTTGAAGAGCATCGTAAATTTTTATAAGTTGGTATACTTTAGTTTTAACATTTAAGTGTATAAAATAATCACAATAATAAATTATTATTCTTATTGTTTAGAAAACGTCATTGTAAATATTATGCGTTATAACATTGATTATAAATGGTTATAATATATAATAGGTAGGTACTAAAGTAACACCATTTTATCAATACATTTTTTACACGCTTTTAGAAACTGCTGGGCCGATTTTTGAATTTATTGCACATAAACAATTTTGTTCTACATAACATAATGAACTTTCAAATCTTAAAAAATAAAATTTTACCCATAATTTATAGAGGATAAAATTCATTTGTTATTAAAATTCAATAATATATCAAGTACCTAATATACAAAATACCCAATATTTTGAGTAATGGGTAATTTGTATCAGAATACATTGATAGTTGTACTCAAATAAGTAAGTAGGTAGGTACTCAAAACAATTTTATCTGTTATAATTATTATTTGATTAATTTTAATTAATATCCTATATAGATAAGTAGTTAGGTATTCATTGAAAATTGAATTGGTAAGTATATAGTTACTCATAATTTATTGATATTTATAGTTGGTTCTATTCAAAAATTATTTAGGTTGGTAATAGGTTAGATTAGGTACAATGTACATTGATTGATACAAATTTCCATTTGTATTTTACTCGTAACCTAATTGTATGGCATACCAAAGTACAAAATATGATCCGTACGACAAGGATGGAAAGTGTATAGCTATTTAAATCGTGACAACTTGCGTGTGGTACGAGCCGTAAATAAAAAAAATACTGACAATACAATGTATTAAAGCTATTACAATGTTTGCCTCTATGGTTACAGTGAATAGTAAGAAAATAAATACAAACATATTCCAACCAAATATAGCTATTTAATTTATTTTAATTAACTTATTAGGTATTTATTACATAATGTTACTATGTAAGGCAATAGAGGTAGGTCCTTATAGTATTATATGATGAATAGGTAAAAAAATATTAAGAAGCTACTAATTTGCCAAATGGCAACTTTTTTCTGGGGGGAGGGGTAAAAAATTGTATTGCCAATAATCCTTGAATTTTTAAATTCATTGACAACAATTTTACCTTCATTTAAAAAAGATTTTAATTCACCACTGCCAAGTTTGTCAATATTTAGAAAAAATGTTTTATTAGGTGTGATTAGACCTTTTTGACGCGCAAGTTTCTTTGTTAAATACTTATTTATTATTGGTAGTGTATTTTTTTTATTTTTACTTAACTTCATGCGTGCATTGTGCAATAACCAAAACACAAAACGATGTATAGTAAAAACACAAAAAATATTGCATTTTACGAAAGTATAAGTATAATATTTTGCAAAATGTTTCATCGGCTTAGACTTGAGACCAAGTAACATAAAACAAACTAAGTCATTCACTGTGTTAATTTAACACAAAAACCTAATTACTATAGCACGGCCATTTTTATTTTAAATTTTAATATATGTATACCTACCTACTTGACTTTTTTTTCATGGTCTTTGTATGTTTCACATATGTTTGTACTTAATTACTTAACACGTATTTTGCTTTACTTACAAGATTAGAATCATAGATTTTAGGCAATGTACAAAAATATTTTGATTTAAAAAATAGCTAAAAATGGTTCTATGTAAACACCTACCTACTGCAGTAATATTTACAAAACTTAATTACACCAGCCACTGAACTGAACTGCAATACCTAGTTAATTCATAGATAATAGGTAGGTACCTATTATTATTTTAATTGACGTATTGCTATAAAAAGTTTTAATTACAGCTATTTTATACATATTCTCATGTTTTTTGTGGTTGGATGTACGGGTAATATTTCTGTCACACGATTTAGTAAAAACTACTAAATATCAGTTTAGTATAACATTATACATAATATATATTATGTCTATGCTAAAAATAGTTAAGTGTTTTTTACTATAAATCAGTAGTAACAACTAAAAATCAATCAATTATATAAAGTTATTGCAAATATTTTTTCCTATTCTACAGGATGCTATAATTTATATATATATATATATATGTATATATTTGTAAATTATAATCAATTGTATACAAAATTATATAGCTCTAGAATATTTGACATTCTTTTTAAAAAACGTAATGTATATTTTATTTTATATACTACTTTTCAAATACCTAACAGATTTTAAGTATTAAGTGTATGGGTGGGCACAAGATGGTAACTATACCTTGGGTGGGCATACAAATTATGTTTCCCATCCCCCTTCATTTGAAATGGTTTGAGCAACTGTAAGCACCGTTTATAAAACTTGTTGGCTGTTGCCTATTAAATACTTGTATATAAGGGCAGAACCACAGCCTTCTTTTCAAATCTATCTAAAAACTGCTCAAAAGGTCGTTGAACAGCGTATAGATATTTACAAGATTATAGATCATTCATCCAGCTGTTCTTTTTTTACTTTCTATAACATTATAATATGACTGTATATGGTTTAGAGTACCTATAAATAACACAGTCCCCCTGCAGTAGTTTATTCTTGAATTAATTATCCAGTATCAACCAAGGAGTGTAGATACTATACTCTTCTTGAAACAACAACTTTGGTAGTCTGGTGTATATCTTACAACAATGTTTTCAAATTTTGCTCTCATGACGGAAGACATAAACAAATATTATCTATATTCTTTACAAATACCTATGTACAGATCAGGGGCGTTTTTTGTTTCAAGTGTCAAAATGTTTCAATCAAGATTATTAAAACTGTTTGTATGGACAAAAATTATATCTTTTTATTAAGTACTTAGGTATAAGAGAAAAAAAAAATACTACTTAATATACTATACATGTCTATACATTTTATGGAATGCACATTTAGTTTTATCTCATAGATATTATTTAAATAAAAATTATTAAATTACGTGTTAAATAAAAAACTATTTGTATACCTACAAAATGTTATACTTATTATAGATCAGTGTGATTTTTGTTGTTGTATTTCTTAGAAGACAAAGTTTTCATATCAGGAGTGTAGTTGGACATTTATAAAGATATATGTTCTAGAAGAAATTTACCTAGATCTTAAAAAATATATTAAAGATAGTATAAGAAGTGTAAACCTGTATACTTAAACCATCAGTTAAATTGTATCAGTGTTCGGCAGAAATACCTGGAGGAAGTGCCAAGGGGTGTAATTATTTTGGTTGCAGAATGCAAAAAAAAAAAAAAAATTGAAACGATTGAAAAAAAACGTTTGAAATAAAAATCGTCTAAATTCCTATATAATGTGCGTGTGATAGACAGAAAATAAAAATTAAAAATTGACGTTTCCAATCCCCTAAATCGCATTACAAGGTATGTTTATTTAAGATTTTTAAAAATAACATTTACCAAAACATTTAGTAACATTTTAATAATACGATCACAAGAACGTTATAAATAATATAATAAAACGAAATTTGGGAAATGTTAAATCCACAGATATAATAATAATATTTTCTAAAGATTTCGCTGAAAAATAGGATCAACACAATTTTTTGTCTTTATGCGAGGCACAATTTTATTATAATGAGACAAAGCCACAAAGGAGTTACGCTTCCACACATTTGCCAAGTATTGCGTCTATACACATATTGCACACTAAATTTGAAATTTGAGACGGATAACTATATCTATTTTAATACGATAAGTAATTTCGTAAACATTTTTATAAAATCCGTTCGCAAATACGTATCTTGAATTCGTTGAAAAAATTTACCAAGCAATTACGATTAATAGTTGCTGGTTTTGAGCATTGAACCTTAGGGCCTCGTTCATAAAACACAGCTGAATCAAGCCCTGATGCAATGCACCATCTGCACCCCCACTAAATACGCTACTGCTCCGACCCTGACACCCTGTATAGGGTATAGGTAATGTTTATTGATTAAATAATATATTTAATCAATGATACATTATAGATGTATCATAATAATAATAATAGTTCAATTATGTCGAATGTTTGTTATAGCCACGGCTAGGAAGCCTTGATACACATTTTTATCAAGACTCTCTCGAATGTCTCGGCCACGGCCCCCCACGGATAAATATTATATATAATAATAAAGCCACGGTGAAATATTTTTGTAAACATTCTGCATATACATATATATTAAACAATGTTTTATATATCTATGATATTCTGTGATAAAACGGCGTTACCGTTTATCACCGACAGCGCGATAACGGCGCGAGACGTTTTCCGATCCCAAATTCCGCGCACAATGCCCCCCCACACGTTTGCCCGTTGCCGTGGCCCCCGCGGATCGTCGCCAGTTGCCACTTGCCGACGTATGTCAGTATCGCCGTCCGTGCCGCAACGTCGCGTCACTCGCGCAGCTGGTGGCGGTGCGCTGTCGCGTCGTCACACTGTTATTTTTTAATTGAATTAATTGGATCGATTATAACGATTCAATTATAAATTATTGTTATTATTATTATTATATTATTGTTCGTTGTAAGTCGCGTGTGTGTAAAACGTAGTCAAATAATTACAGTAATAGCTGTACGTATGCTTGTCGTTCGAAATGCGCCCACGGCC
This sequence comes from Hormaphis cornu, assembly GCA_017140985.1. NCBI lineage: Eukaryota > Metazoa > Arthropoda > Insecta > Hemiptera > Hormaphididae > Hormaphis > Hormaphis cornu. Next base: position 20,341,098 of record CM029361.1, read on the forward strand.
GTCCGTAACGTGTAACGCATTTGGGTAAAAAATTCCAAAACTCCTTTCTTCCCCGTTGTTTTTCCACCCACAGTCGTGTCCGGTTTTTTACATTCTACTCGGATCGATGTTCGGCAAATATTTTTGACCGTAGTCGATGTATTATTTCCCTTATCATCGTACACTCGCCCGCTACCTGTTCGGCCCGCAATAACAACAACATTAATTAAAAGAAAGATAACCGATACCTAGGCATGTTTTTCGTAATGATGACGAACTGAACTACATCGGATTACACAGCTGTTACGACCTGTAAGTACTTATTTACTGACATCTATGCGATTAATCGCCAGGCTTACGACACATTTATGACACTGTATAACTCGGTGTTCATAAAATGTAACGCTTAATAATACTATGTCGTAAGTGTCACGCATTCGTGAGTATACGTGTACTAATCGCAAAGATCATTAAGGCCGTTCAATTTGAAAATTCGTTGAGTATTTTGTTTTCTCCGTTCGTTGATACCAGACGTTGTCATCAGATTGAACAAACGATAAATACTGTTATCTATGATATTAATATTATTATAGCTATATGTATATATATATACATATATATATACATATATATGTATATATATATACACATCGATTCGTCCATAGTGTTTTTTTGTTGGCTAAATAAAATGTTCTTACCTATGTTCTACATTTATCTTATAAACATCTCTAAAAACAATATAGGTAGTACTAATTAATCAACGAATTTGATTTATTTATCTTCTTGAGAATAGTCATGTTAATATTTAAAATATAGGCTAAAATTTATTGGGGTTAAAATGCTTCCTTTGTCTAGACAAGCAGTAAATACACTGTTATACCAAACGAGTTTCACACTGTGATTACCAACTGCTTAATTATTAGACAAGCAAATTTCCATTATCTTAGAAATACATTAGCGTAGGCGTTAGCATATCATTCGTTGTTAAAATTGATAGAAAGTAGGAGGTATATCTAAAGAGAAAGTTGTTCATTCTATACCTGCTCTCTATAGTAAGTTTGATTTTTTTCACAATAATGTTTTTTTGTGAAAATATTGTTTCGGGTGGAAGGAGTGGTTCAATTGTTAAATGTCATACAAAAAAAAATGTTCGACCTTTTTTTTTTTGTTGATATTTTGATTATTTTTTTGTTTAGCCGATGTCCAAAAACCAAAAATTTTCCATAAGAAAAAATACCCCTAACAACATGAATTTTCTTGGATAAAAGGCGAGGTAGAAGGTGTGTTCCATTCTTTACGTTGAATAAAATTGTACGATTAGGTATCTGCAGTAGGTACTCCCTAAGTAAATTTAGAGTCAGTTTAGAGTTTTTTATTATGGAAACAAAATATAAACTTGAAAATTTTTCCTGGACTCTGAAAAATAATATGATGTGTCACGGCATATGTGTCAGCAACTAGTTAAAAACGTTCAGGTACGGTGTTTATGGCATTTGTTGGGTAGCTTAGTGAGAGAGCAATCACCAGGATAGCAAGAAAGTGGAGGTCTGATTACTGAACAAGCAACTGATTTTCCACTGTTTCCAAGTCTAAACTCTAGGTAGGGCAAACTTAACCGTTGAATTAAAAGTCCAAGTGAAGTATTTAGGCACTCGTTATAATTATTTGTAAAAGTATTCAATTTTTAAAAAAAATTGAAAGAAATTAGGCACATTGGTATCTGCTAATCAGCTTACCTATCTACTGTAAGACAAAAAAAAAAAAAAATGCACATGGGTATTACTTCTAAGTAATGAAAATTATCTGCATTAATTGGAATAATTTTTTATAGTGTTTTGGCTGTACCTAGAAAATTCTGAAAAAACTGTATAGTGAGAAAATTTATTGTATTGTTAATTTTTTGTTAAAAATTTCTTCAAGACACGATTTTCAAAAGAAAAGACTAAAAATCATTTATAACGAGCAATGACAAAATAAAAACACCTCATATACCAGGGGTCACCAATTAATACTTTCCGCGGGCCACATTAAGAATTCGGAAAATTCTCGCGGGCCATACAAATTCAAAGTACATAATATTTATTGTCATATATGCTGATTGGCCAATAATAACTACGTACTAAATTGCTTTTTTTCTCCTTATCTGCGGGCCAGTCAAAATTTATCAGCAAGCTGGATGCGGCCCGCGAGCCGCCATTTGGTCATATACCATCTAATATCTCAAAGATCAATTTAGTTATTTTTTAATAAAACCAACTATTGAAATTTGTTAGAAATAATCAGTAATAAATGAGTAGAAAATCATAGAAACATTTATTGTGCTGAAAATTACATTCACTCATCTTTGTTTTTTTTTTTCAACTCGTATGTTAATGACAGTGGTTAAGAGTTAGTTAGAGTTGGGCGATCAAATTTAATTTTCGTATTTATGGCAGTTTAAAATTTAATTATTTCCAAACAAATCATTATTAAATAATTGGGCTGTAGAGCACTATAATAATAATATTGTCTACTACAATATTATTATTATAGTAATATAGCATTATAGAAATGCAGAACGCTCTAATATAGGGGCGGATCTATGGGTAATCCGGGTATACCTCAGCATAAATAAACATTTTCAGTTTGATTTTTAGTTTTAAGGGGATTGGAGACATCGAATTTTGTTCTCTGTCTATCACACTGAAATCCTAGGAATTTTGACGTTTTCTTTTCAAAACATAACGATTGATCTAATGATGCAATAAGGATTCTGAAAACTTATTTGAATTTGTCATGAAGTCTACTTGAAAACAAATTTTTCACATTTTCGAATTTAGTCCCCACATTTTTAGAAACTGAATTTAAAAAAAAATGTGTTTAATATTTTTTTTTTATTTTTAAAAATATTAAGACAAAAAAGTAAAAAATGTGGGAAAATTGTTTTTAAGTACACTTCATGACAAATTCAAACCAGTTTGCAAAATAATTTTCGCATCATTAGATCAATCGATATGTTTGGCTACGGATACGTCTAAATTTCTATGATTTCAGTGTGATAGACTGAGAAAGAAAGATAAGGTGTCCAATCCCCTTAACATCATATATTTTAGTTTAAAAATTAATAAGTAACTAAATTTTCGTTCAATTGACGAGTTGTATAAATCCATAGAATTTATTAGTTGTCAGTTGTTATAAACCAAATTATAAACTTACCTAAATATATTAATACAATTGATTGGTTTGTCATTAGTACAATTTAATACTTTTTCTTGCGTATCTAATAAAAGTTAAATATTGTTGCATTTTGATTAAAAATTATTATTTTCTATCTAATTTAATAAAGTGATTCAACAAAATTATGGTTCCTGCTATACTTTTTGTAGGTATTTTAAGGTCATTTTTAAATTCTGAGTGTAGCAAAGAATGTATTGTTTTTACATCAGTTTTTACTATGTTTTTTCTGTTGGAAAACATTTTTTTGGGTAGACATAATGCTTCAATCTTTTGAGCCCAACTTAAAACTTAATCAGTAACTAACTCAATTTTTTGACCCAGGTGGTTTCTTGATTAAAGCTTTCTTCAAATTTTGATTATTTTATGAGTTAGGTAATTTTCAAAAACCAAAAATTCTTAAAAACTACGCCAAATAAGTAATAACATGAAACTTTCTTGTCTGTAACCACTTTTTCAAGTAGGAGTAGTGCTTCAATCTTTTTATGCAGTACCTCATATGATAGGTTTTTGAATCTATATGGTACATTGGTTCAAGCTTTTTTTTTAAAGTAAACTGTGGGGTGGAGTAAGTCACTGCTTTGAGTGGGCAATATTTTTAATGGTGTAATGTAGTAAAAATGTATTACTTAAAAAAAAAGATAGGAAAGTAAGCAAGTAAATTTTAAGAAAGGATAAAAGATAAAATATAAATTCTAAAAAAGGAAAAGAATAAACAGGGGGAAATTTAAAACCAGGTAAAGAACTCTTTGGAGTAAGTTACAGCTTTGAAGTAGTTCTCAGCTTTGAGTGAGTCACAAATTTGATGTTTGTATAAAATTTGTAAGCAATGGATCTTTTTCTAGGAAAAGAAATTGAATTTACTATAAAATAATTTCAACATTTTTTACATATATACTTATTAGTTTTATAGGTAGTAGGTAGTTAATTTTAAATTCAAGCTATAAATATTTATTCATTGGGACTAGCCCTTTTAAACAAAGAATATGAAACTTGCACAGAGCACGCAAACAATTCCAATCATCTGAGAGTTATATTTTGGTCAAAAATGATCAATATACATCATTTGCAACTTAAACACTTGATTGTTATTAAATTGTGTAAAAACTTAAATAAATGTGAGTAATTATTGAAGGATTTATTCAATTACTGAGCTTGCTCAGAGTTGTAATGTTTGTTAATTTGTTACTTACAAATTTCATATAGGAAATAAGGTAAACCATTAAACAAATGGCCCACTCAAAGCTATGACCTAAGCTCACTAAAGTATAGTTGTTATTACAACATGCTTTTTTTAATTTGTAGGTAGATTAATTAAAAAGGAAATGAAATATGATATTTTTGTTTTTTTTAATTTAAGTATTAAATTTTAGTATTTTTAAAGTATTTTTCTAAGTTTTTACTTTTAAGAAATCACTTCAAAATTTTTAATCTTTAAGCCTGATTCAATTCTTTAAATTTTATTTCTGACAATTTTATTTTTTTAAATTGGATCCTTTGATTCCTTCTTTTAAAAATTCCTGGTAATAACTCGTGCCTTTTTTTCAAATAATAATGTTATCATCATGTTGATAAATTAATTATCTATTTGTTTTTCAATCTTTCAAGAATCCAAAAATTTGTTATATGTTTCTTCAAAACTAGCTTGATAAATTTTAGCTTTTATTAACAATGCTTTTATCACATACCCGGAATACTTACTGTATATTGATGAATATTATTATGGTAAATTACACTCATTCCTTAGGTACTTACTTCAAGTTTCTTTTTATATTTTAATAAAATAATTTATATGTTTTTTTAGGTTTAAATTGTTTGAAACATGGACAATTCAACAACTAAAGAGATATGTAATTATTATAGAACTAGAAATAGACTACTTATTACAGCTTATGAAGGGATACCCGAAAATCTACTTCTTAATTTCATTGGATGTTTAGTAAGTAAAAATAATCCTATATAATACAATCATAAAATATAAGTATAGTATAGTTATTTGATTGGTATGTTAAAATTTATAATGTTTGTTTCAGTTTTTGGTTTTATTTTTTGCATTCATGAGAAAAAGAGCTTGGGATTATGGACGTTTAGCATTAGTCAATAAAGATTATGAAAAGTATGATTTTTATTTACTAAATATTTGTGTAATATATCAGTTATTTTATAGTACTGGTTTATGAAAAAATAATTTTTCTGTAGGTGGTCTCGTATATTTTATGGTACTAATGATGAGAACTCAGAAAATAACATTGAAGATGGAAATTCAACCACTACTTTAGACAACTCAATACCAGTAGATAGAGGTCTTTTTTCTTGGTTCTTAACAATAATTCAATTACGGTAATATAATGCATTGTTTAAAAAGTTCATATATTTTTGGTATAATATAAAACGTCAAGTAAAACATGGTTTTTATATATTGTAAAATACTCTTTTAGGGATGAAAAAATTCTGCGTAAATGTGGTTATGACGCTGTTCAATATTTATCATTCCAGAGGCATATTATGGTTTTAATGGCTATAATAACTACAGTTTCATTAGGTGTTGTGCTACCAATAAATTTTGCTGGTGATTTGGAAGGTGACCAAAGATCATTTGGACATACTACAGTTAGCAATCTCCCTCCTCAGTAAGTTATAATTTGAATGTTAGATACATACTAAAAATGTTTTATTTTATGTCACACACATCATGCTAAATAAATTAATTGTTTATGTAAGTAACAAAAACACATACAAATATTTAAAAAACAATTGACGTACTATAAACATGTAAAAGCGTTTATAAGTTTGTGGATAAAATAATAATTTAAGATTTACCAAGTATGAGACCTAATTAACAAATTATTATTCAGCCAATGATATCTATAATTAAAAAAAAAAACTGCTTTAACACTTTAAACCAGAATAAATTCTTGAGTACTCCATATTTAAATATGTTTTAATAAATAGGTACATTTAAAATGTGTCTAATCTGAATATGAATTAGTTTTTTTTTTAACTATTTTAACAAACTACCAAAAATAATTATTGTGTCATAATTCAATTACAAAAATTAAATAAAAATACTACTCTATCAAATATTATAACTATACTATAAAAAAATTGTCAATTCAAAATTTTATAAGAAATACCAGGCAAAATAAGTGTGATTAATTTAAAAACAATTTTATAGTATTGTACAGATATATGTATGTATATGTATTAATTATTTGTATAACATTAAATTTTTATCATCCTTCTTGAGTTCATTAGGTATTGCAAGAGTTATACATTTTGATGTATGAGCTTCTTGTCTAATTTTTAATACTATAAAGTAGATATATTTAATTATTTTTTTGTGAACATTTTATTTTTAGTTCATCTTGGCTATGGGTTCATGTAACTATAGCTATGTTATATTTTCCATTGACTATTTGTATAATGAGAAGATTTTCTGTAAATCTAAAACTAGAAGATAATGAAGAATGTTGGTCACGTACATTGATGATAACAAATATTCCAAATCACAACTCTGATATTAATGATATGGATCGACATTTTAAGTCAGTTAATTTTTTAATATCTAGAAATAAAAATATATTTTTTTATATATTCATGCTATAGTTGAAATTTCATTAACAATTTTAGGGAAGCATATTCAGAATGTGAAGTAGAAAATATTCAATTTGCATATGATGTTAACAAGGTGAACGAATTGGAAAGAGATAGGTAATTATAAACATAATTATTAAAATCAATAAATTTGTACGGGGTCACAACAAGTTTAGGTATAGGACAAGAGTGGTCAACCTCAAATAGTTAGGAGGAAGGCAAAGAATAATTATAATATTTTCACAAGGCCAAAGCTTGCTCTGGTTTTTTCAACTAGGGATGGTACAGCTGTTACACCTATTGGTTTGTAGAAGCACAGTGGGTCACGTCAGATCTTTGATGCACAGGGTTCCGAGTTTGAAACCAACCTTCCACAACAAACTTTTAGGAGAACTTCATACTATCCTGACTGATCCACTTTATTGGTATCTGCATCAATATGGAAGCACAGTGGTGATACATCAGAACTTTGATGCACAGGGCTCCAAGTTTGAAACCAACCTTCCATAACAAACTCTTAGGAGAATTTCATATCACACTGACCCACATTGTTGGTAGCTACATCAATATGATTTTGGACATTATATTGTTCTCCGTAGTTATTTCTTAATTGTTACCAACATTATTTAGTGTTCATAACATGTGTTTATAATTTATTTAAGGTTTTAACAAATAATTAATTTTAATTTACTATTAGGGATGCTGCAACTCAAGCAAAACTGTATTGTGAAAATCATTTAAAAACTGTTGGAAAACGTATTACTGTGCAACCTCATATTTGTGGTTATATTTGTATTTGTTGTGGATTTTGTAGCTCAAATAATTTAGATGCTATTGATTATTATTCCCAAGAAGAGGATCGATTAAAATCTGAAGTGAGTTGTATAAAACTTTTCACTAACTTATTTTGTTGATAAATACTATACATACGTTTTGTAATAAATTTTAATTGAAACACAGTATAATGTAGAATTTAAATGTTTTATTAATACAAAATTAATTAATTTTTCAATACAGTTCTAATTAAATTAAGTTTTAAATGTTTAATGGATGTATTATGTACAACTATTATGCTTTTTGATATGCCTGTAATAATTTACAAGTAAAGTAATAACTAATAACTATTATGTAAAATTAATACTGAATTAGAGCATGGTATTTTTAAACTAATTAAGTTATGCAAAAATTGCTAAACATAACCAAGAGTTGTTTAGAAAAAATTGCAAAGTTATAACTTATAAAGTATTATTTATATTTAAACATTTAGAAAAAAATACATTTTATATTAAAAGCCAATGATTACTAGGTAAAAGGTCTGAGTTAATGAATCTGGTCATAGATTTTATCTAAAAATATTGATTTATTTGATTCATTTAAAGTTCTATTGAATGTTTAAGTTGTAATTCGTAGCTAATGAATTAAAAAAAAATTAAATCTTGCTTACTAGATTTTATACAATTAAGTACATATTGTACAAACTTCTCGTTACTATGCAAAGACAAGATAAATCTTTGAATAGAATCACTATATTATGATCACATACGAACTCGATGAGGCTTTATACACATTCATTTATTAAATTGGTGATAAGTGTTTTAACCATAGACCTTATACTAATCAACAAATCATAGTAGTACTATCGGCAAACAACAGTACTGTCGCTTCTTTTGGAGTAAAGTGTAGACCACTAATATACAAAGAGCGTGTACATTAATTTATGGGTGTGCACACAATATACTTTACGCTCATACTTTGTTAGCTGTTGCCGAACTACCTATCAGTGCCCCATTTGTATATTAGTGTTAAGTCTATGGTTTCAACATTTAAACAAATAAATAATATACATAATATCAATTGTTTTTTGTTATTGTTAGCTAGAAGCAGAAAAAGAATCTGCTTTAAAAAGACCTCTTGGTATTGCTTTTGTTACTATGACAACAATTCATGCTGCTAGAAAAGTTTATGAAGATCACATTTACAAATTATCTAAATGTGGTCGTCATAATCCACCTACAAGTTCTGTGGCTGGACTTCTACAACCTTATCGCTGGAGAGTAACTTTTGCTCCTCCGCCTGATGATATACTTTGGTAAAAATATTAATTTTAGAATTCATTTTTAGATTTTAATAAATTTTAAAAATATTTAATTATGCATACATAGATTATGCAGTTTTTCTGATAAAAAAAGTGTGCTCTTGGCATAACTGCATGTGTACTTTCAACAACTAAAAAATAGTTATAAGGAAATACATTTAAACATTTTATAATGATAAAATTTTATTAGTAGCAGTAAGTTGATATTATTACTATAGGGATTTGTAAAACAAAATTATACAATCTACTGAGTTCAGTAAAAAATTAGAAATTTTTTCATGTACTGACTTGTGAGGATATAAAATGTATATTACTTAATTTACTTTGAGGAGAACAGGAACCATTAGATATTATAAACGTTATATAATATTAGTATTTACCTTTATTATCATATTAGTTCATTTAATTTAGTTTTTTTTTTTTTGTCTCTTTTGGACTGTAACTTTTGTAACTCATAAATTTTTTATCAGTAAAAAAATTATTGATGTTACATAGTATAATTTAATAGTATTAATGTTACAAAATGTCAATTTTTTTTCAAATAAACTAAAACCATACAATAGAAATAACATAAAAGATTTTTTAATAAAATCATTCAATATACTTTTTTTTAGTCAATAAAATTAACTATTATAACTATTAATGTATAACTTATGACAAATAAAATAATAATAATAAAAATAGTATACCACAAGATATTTTGAGCAAATTTATCAATGTTGTTTGATATTGAATAATTTTCAAGCTATGTTTTATTTTTAGGGAAAATCTAACTGAACCATCTCACAATCGATATTGTAAAATTGTATTAACAAATACATTTTTAATGGTCATTTTATTCTTTTTGACAACACCTGTGATAGTGTTGAATGTCATGGATACTCTTAAACTTAGAGAAATAGAAAAAGCTGTAAGTTAATAAGCTAATACATATGTGTAGAAAAAAATGTTTCTTGCTTGAATAAAACATATTTTTGTTTTTGCAGAGCCCTATTTTATCAGAATTCATGCCTACATTATTGCTATGGACTGCTGCTGCGTTATTGCCTGTATTTGTTATAAGGTCTGATCAATGGCTTAGCCATTGGACTAGATCTAAAAGAAATCATTCCATCATGCGCAAAACATTTTTCTTTCTTTTGTTCATGGGTTTAATACTGCCATCTTTAGGATTACCTAGGTTAGTATCTAAAGGTCTTGTAAATCGTAGTACCATTGTATTAATGTATAATTTTATGTTTTTGTAACTAATAAATTTAGTGCTCAGACATTTTTAATGTTTGCGTTTCAAGCTGGTACTGATTCTGTACGTTGGCAATGTGTAAATCTACCTGATAAAGGAGCATTCTTTGTAAACTATGTAGTTACATCTGCTTTAATTGGAACAAGCTTAGAACTCATACGATTTCCAGAGTTATTTATGTATGCTCTTCGATTATCTTTATCGAGGTACGTAAAACTTAATGTTGTACTGAAATAGTTATTTTATTGGATGTTATGACTGCTTACTACATTATTGCATATTTAAATACTTGAAACATATTTCATTAAACTATCACTCACACAAGCAAAACTAATTAACTTAAATTATCATTACTGTTAAAAAAAGTAACTTAATTGTTTGGATTTCATATGACTGAATTTTATTGACTAGATAATTTTATCTAGTCATGAATTATTATTTAAATTTAAACATTTAGAAAAAATACATTTTGTATTAAAAGCCAATGATTACTAGGTAAAAGGTCTGAGTTAATGAATCTGGTCATAAGTTTTATCTAAATTAACTTATTTATTTGATTCATTTAAAGTTCTATTGAATGTCTAAGTTTTAATTCATAGCTAATGAATTTAAAAAAAAATTAAATCTTGCTTACTAGATTTTATACAATTAAGTACATATTGTACAAACTTCTCGTTACTATGCAAAGACAAGATAAATCTTTGAATAGAATCACTATACTATGATCACATACGAACTAGATAAGGCTTCATACACATTCATTTATTAAATTGGTGATAAATGTTTTAACCATAGACCTTATACTAATCAACAAAGCATAGTAGTACTATTAATATATTCATATATTAGTTGGGTTACACATCATGTTACACCATCAGATTGGTTTCTCAAAGCCATTCTAAATTCAGCTAGTAGTTTTGTTTTAAAATTATTTTAGAGAACGTAATTTATTTAGTATACTAAATATCTATAAACTACTATTAAATTTCAGAGTTGTGTCAAAATTAAGTGATTATTTTAGTAGTTGTTATTTTTTAACTCAAACATTTTTTTTCCTAGAATGAAAACGCTTTGTTTAAATGTCGTACTCTATGTTATCAAAGTTATATTTGATTTGTTAGTTACAATTTAAATATAGTTAACTTATTTTAATGTAGTAAAACTTGAATGTGTATTAGACTATTTTTACTTTGGTATATATTGCAATTGGAACGAGATCATTGTTTAATAAAACATAGATTTGTACATCAAATGAACAAAGATTAAGTTTAGCAAAACATTGATTTTCACTAAAATAAAGTATATAATAGAAGACTGTTGCTTTGTAAACAATAATATTGATGTTTTCAAACTTAATTTTTCTTTCTAGACTTACTTTTATTATAAATTATATTGGGAATTGTAAGTTTATAACACCTATTTATTATCAATGAATAATATGTGTATTTGACTTTTATTTGTGTTTAAAAATTTTTGATTTTAATGATGTATTTATGTTATTTGAGATTAGGATATTGCATTGAATTATTAAACAGACACTTGTAAAATTCAATAAAAATCTATTTTAGATGATAATTAAAAGGTATTGTTAAACAACTATGACAACAGCTACCAAACAAAACATATATGGGAATGCCCTTTTATTTTTTACCATTACTGTCAACTGCATTAAACATACATGGCTCTTTTCCTCAATGTAAAAACATTTTCCAGTGTGTTAAAGTTAAAGACTTATAAACATTCTTTTTAGCTTAAAGTATTTAATTCGATTTTACTCATAATGCAAAGTAAACTTTTTATGGATATAAATTATTTTTAACATAACATGCAATATGATATCAAAGTAATAACAACAACAAAATTATCTGTGTTAAAACTTGAGAATAGAACTTATCTAATTGATTTGTATTATTTTTCTTGTTAGATCAAAAGCAGAATCTGCTAGTGCCAGAAGATTGATTCTTTGGGAATTTCCATTTGGTGTACAGTATGCATGGATGTTACTTATATTTTCTATTGTTACTGTATATAGTCTTTCCTGTCCTCTTATTACACCTTTTGGTAAGTAAATAAACATTTATTGATGTCCATGACAGATCAAATGATTCGAAGAAATTGTTAATTATTGCTTTTCAGGTCTTTTATATATGGTAACTAAACATTTTGTTGACCGTTATAACATATACTTTGCTTATGGCAAATCAAAAATCAGTAAACGCATACATAGTACAGCCATTAATTGTGTTATGGTTTCTATTGTTCTTTTACAAGTAAGTTTCACTTCATTGTCAATGTTGCGTAATGGACTTCACGGTATTTCTTTATTTGCCTTGGCTGGGCTTATAATCACTTTGACATTTACATTATCTCAATGTTTCTTTCGAAATTGTACTGCATGGAGTCCTGTATATTATCAAGTATGAAACTATAATTATTTCTTATTACAATTATAATATTAAGATTTTTATGACATTCTTAATTTTCTAAATAGACAAGAAATCCACGTATAGTTCAACCAAGTCCAGCTAGAAGACGTGATCATTTATACGGTTATGACTACATTCCAGAAGTACTACGTCAACCACCTACAATAGCAAATTCTCTAATTACATTGACTCCCAATGACTCTGGCACAACATTAGATGACTTGGAAATTAGAATAAAACATAATGATGTCAGTCCAATCAATTCACAGACAAGGGTGGTTATAGAATCTCAAAATCATTGTGATCAACTATACCAGAACTATGATTATAGTCAAACTGTTCCTGTGTAGTTACTAATATGGTAAGAAAATTATGATAGATGTTTTAGTTGTAATAATTAATAATTAATTTTTATTTTACAAAGTCATGTAAATACTAGTTTTTCTGTTCATAGTGTCTGCTTTAATTATTGTTATCAAATTAAAAAAAAAAAAAAAAATTCTTGTTTAGTATAGTGAGTGTCAGTGTAGACTTATGAAATTGATATACGTAAAATGCACAACGCCTGTTTTTCGAGAAAATAGTTAAATAGTTAATTTATTTGTTTCCTTCGGGGCTTCTAAGATTTCTTTGATGTAATTAATTTAGACAATTATTTTACTATTGACTAGATCATTTTAAGTCTAAAAGTTCCTTTTCAACAGACTTTGAAAATGAGGTTATTAACGTGACTTACATGTATGTATGTTTAATAATTTGTATTTGAATAACATATCTGGTTAAGATAGGGTCATTGTGTACCAAGAATTTTTATAATATTTCTTACTGGTTCTAGACGCTGTACCACGCCATACACAACTTCTTATAAAATTTTTACTTATAACTTTGTAACAGAAAAACATTTGATGATTTTCTTTTTCTTTTAAAATAATATATTTCCTTGCTAGTTTCTAACACATTTAACTACAGTGATGCGTTACATAAGTTAATCAAACTATGCCGAAAACACATTTCAAAAACCAATCTGCTCTCTTTACATCAATTTACTCACAATGACCGTTTGCAGTTTCAGACTTTTTCAGTAAAAGATACATTATAAAATAATATTAAAATACAAAAGAAAATTATGCTTAAACGCATTCGTGTCGAGTTTAAATATAATGTTGTGAACGCAATGTAAGCCAACTATGTAACTTCTAAAAATGAGTTGAATGTATCACCATTGTTAAATCTAATGTATTATAAGAACTGCAAACGGATCAATTTGTATTTTTTTTATGTAAACAATTTTGAAGGAACATTTGTGCGATTCATAAGAATATACTTATAGTTTGAAACGTATTTTGCTTGTGATAACTGACCCAAAAACAACTTATCTCAGTAATGAGTCTTTAAGCAAAGTTTTATTGCACTCAAGCGTAAACTATTTTTGTTGAGCTCTTATGAAATTCACATTAAGGGGACTGCAAACAGATTTAATTTTCTTTGCAAGTGAAAGACAATTTAACATACTTTTTATCATACAGTTTTACTTTTGAAAATATTCATGCATTTGTTTACTTTTTAACTAAAATTGTTTGTAAGTACTTTTTCTACAATTAAAAATCTGATTTGTTCAGAATAACAAACAAATATAAACAATATAACAGTTTTTTTTTTTAAAAATATAAAATCATATTTTTAGATTTGATATTTAATAATAAAAAATGATTCTTTTTAAATAATTAATTTTGATAAAAAGTATGATAGTTTTTGTTTTGCTTATTGGTATAAATCACAGCTACAGATTGTATGGATGCATGTTGAGACTCTATGAGGCGTCCCGAGTAGTTTCTCATGAGTATAAATTTGTAATTATGAAAATTCTATAACACCTAGCGCTACCAAGTAACCGAGTAGCGCCATTGATTAAACAAAAATACTATTTAATCAATGGTAGTGCTAGTGTGTACTTGAAATTCATGAGAACTTAAGCCGTTGTATTTACCCTATGCAAAAGATAGAGCATTGCACAACCATAGTATCTATAGCCGTGGTGTTTACCCATATGAATTTATACGCATATCTATTTTTCTACGGACTTTTATGAAAAATATGTGCACCTGCAGCCTCCTTAATATTAGATCATTGTAGGGTATCTAGATTTTTTATAATAGTTACTTGTTTTTCTTAACGTCAAGCAACATATGCTTTTTTTTTATAAAATCATTACGCATCACATTGCTATGGAAAATATATCAGAATACTTTTTTTTTAAAGCCTGAACTTTCCGGCTTGTCCCATACAAATTTGGTTATGATCAGATCATTGGGTATCATATCTCACAAAGACTTTCATATCACTAAAAATAGTGAAGTAAAAAACTTGTACAAACAATAGATCCAACTTCAACTCTTGTCTTGCAATTATTAGCTTTTGTTTATTTTTGCATAAATCTTATATGTTATTCTGTAGGTTGCGTTTTTAGTTCCATGTGTTGGCTGGCACGAATTTCAAAAAGAAAGGATTATCTATGTATATAATTTGAAAAAGTGTGGTTGTGTCTTTTTAATAAAAATTTAGATAGATTTCTTTTTAAGACTTGTTTTATTTTCTTTTTTTTTTTTTTTTGTCATAAAATTGGTCTTTCATCCAGTGTTTTTTTTTTAAATAAAAGTTACTGTAGTTAAAATTCTATTACTATAACAAGCCAATAAATAAATGAGCTAATAAAATAAAGTAATAAAAATAAGATAAATAATCTACCCTGCTTCATACACCATTCATATCAACTTATATATCTATTACAATTAGATGGTAATTTTATTTTAAAAAGTGGTAAAACAATCATTTTTGTGTATTCAGTTATTTCGTTTACAACATAATTTGATTATATAAAAACAAATTGCATATGATATTAGTATTTTTTTTAAAAAAACATATTTTGTTTATATCATTAAATAAATAAGATTCATGAAATTTTTTTGATTTATAATTTAATTTTTTTTAATCCAAATTCAATTAACATGTAGATAAAGTGATTTTTAACTAAAAATAATTGAATTTGTATTCTTTCTCTGAACCATTTGTTTTTATGATAAACTTACATTTCTATGCTACTAGTACAATATAATTGCAACTCGCTACACATAAATAATGTGCAACACTGCTCATTTTATTTAGTTTATTAACTTAATGTATTATTTAAAATGTACCTTATAACTATTTTTTTGCTCCATTATATTATACATTTGTAGTCATTATTCCGAAGTAGATAACTATTTAACTGATCTCCAAAAAAAAAAATTATATATTATAATTCATAAAACGTTTTTTTTTGTTATTATTTGCCTTATAAGTTATTTTAAATACTTTAAAAATTACATAGCGTTTTATGTAAATTATTCATTTGTATCCAACACTATTGTAATGTAGATTGTTGTTAGTAAATACTTTTGATACTCTAAAAATTATCATTGGCCCAGTATTGAAAGAAATACAGTATTGTTTTTTCAAACTAGAAGAAATAATATACACTGCAGTAACAATCCACACATTCAAACTACAAATGTAATACTAACACCACAATTATGTGTATATATATATATGTGATAAACTTTTTTCCAAGGCTAAATAGTATTAATAAAAACTATTCTATTGTGATTTTACACATTTTTTTTATATCTTTAAACAATAAGAACCATAATTTGTGTTGTGTGTATCTAGTCTAAAAATTAAATACATTATTCATATAATGCTGTGCCTAGTGTTAAATTGATAGGAAATTGTGTACTTATATTTTTTGTAACTTTCGACTTTATTTTAGTTAAATATTGAGTATTTCTTCTTGCCAGAAGATTCTCTTTTTCGATTGCTTTTAATATTGTTAAACCACTTAAAAAAAATAATTTTTGAATTTGTATTGCCTAACCATGTATAAATATATTATATTTTAACTATAAAATAATAACATTTTATCAAAATATGATTATTTCTATTCTTTAATATTAATCAGAAATGTTTATTTGCTGTTAAAAAAAAAATATGTATTCAAGAAAACTTTATTATTTTTGTCGATTTTAGTTTTATTATTTATGTTTAAATTGTTTATCTAATGTTGTTCTTGCGATGTACTTAATAATTATGTTATTGTTTATGTAAGAATCTCTTTCTTGAAGAGTAGTTTGATTGCGTGATTAATAAAATTCAAATAATATATTGACATTGTTTTGTTTTGATTGTAAAATAATAAACGTCACAGTTTGTACATGCTGTGTGATGTTGCCTGTAAGTAATTAACTCACAATGAATTGAAAATATTTTTAATGTATTATTATTTGATGTCCCTTTTGCTTGGATTAGAACTTAGATAGATAGGTATCTACCAACAACAAATACCAAGTATTACTGTCAACATTTTTTAAATGTAGAGTCATTTAGTTTTTAAAGTTTAATATTATAGGCTACCAATGTTGTTACTCAATTACTTATTGGTAAAATACAGCGTGCTTGCAATTGCCAACACAGTCAAATATAATATGGACAATGTGCGCAAACATTATGAGAATTTAGCGTTTAATTGTGTCTTAAAATAGTAATATAAAAAAGTCTTAAAATCGTTGTTTTTAAATAATATTCATTTAAAATGTAAACTGTGAAAACAAAATATAAGGAAAAATGCAGTATAAGCCATGTTTCAATTAATAAGGCAGTAAGCAAATTGAATATAATATAAAGATTTGTTAAGAAATGTTAAATCCAAATTAATATACAAAAAAATATACTTGTTTGTGTATCTTCTTAACTCTAATCACATGATTTTGTACTATGTCACAGTATAGAATAAAAATGTTTCTAAATCTGTGTACCAAGTATAGAAATCTATGCTTCAAGTACAATCAATTTTTTTACAATGGACAAATAATTAATTTGGCAGTTATCATGTTCAAAAAAATCATCGACATTTCAATTACAAGTATCGACCAAAAGTATCACAAATGGGAGGGGCTAAATCTTTTGAATTTAAAAATATGACAAAAAACCTTGCTTATAAATACATACTAGTAGTAATGTATGAAACGTTTTGCTGCTTTTTTAAGAAACACAAAATATTTTTGTTCATGTATTATTAACAAATATTTAATAACAAGCAACGGAAATTAACTTTTAATGGGACTTAATGTTTTGCATGGATTTGAAGTACAAAATTGGATTTTCCAAAAAAATAATCTCATAATTATTGATTCTTAATTCCCTTTGAACAAAAGCTATTGAAAAAATTGTTTTTTTTTTCAAAATCACCCAATTGGCAAGTATACTTCTTTCTTTAAGAGAAAAACAGTACAGCTCAAACAGAAGGCTGTTTCACATAAAAATGTTTTTTTCATTCAGCTTACTAAAGAAAATATTGACCAAAACACCTCCTTTCACATAGTTAAAAAAACAATAACTATACTGTACACAGTTTTTCTTTTTCTAGTATTAATCAAGTCATTTCTAGCAATCGCCACAAAATGTTTACATGATCTGAAATTAAATGAGCATAATATTGTAAATTAACAAGTATTAACAATAATAATTTCTATAAGAATACAAGCGCTCAAAATTTTTTTTTACATATTATGATCTTTAGTTGCAATCAAAGTTTATCTTTGATATATATATATAAAAAAAAAGATAAATGCAAAAATAGTTGAGACAATAGATAATGTTTAGGACGTGTATATTTGGTCTTTAATATAAATTATAAAATAAATACATGTAATGAAATTACACTAAAAACAAAATAAGTATAAATGGACGGCTGCTAAGATTATACAACTTAAATTATTTTTGTTCTAAATTTTTTTTTTAAACTAGTTACCTACATTAAACTATTAACATTTAATGGGTAGGCATGCCCTTTGATAATGGTGATTGCCTACCCGTATAATAATACTTATATTGGTATGATACGTCATATTATAACAACAGTCTGTTATAACATATTATACATACTAAATTTGTAAATCAATGTCGCGGCGCTGATGTAAACTAATATGCCACAGACTGCACGTTAACACATAATAACTACATTGTTTAACAGTATAGTATAGAACAAATTAAAAATTCTTGTAAAAATATTGCAAAGCCGAGTACAGAATATAATGGCACGTAAACTATACTTATTTTGCGCGCGTGCTAAATTGTTCGAACGTTTCTATGAATGTATGAGAATAATTATTCTTAAATTAATGTACGTAAAAAATTATAATGGTTTGAAAAAATTTAAAATTTCATACTTAACATACTAGTTTAGTTACACAGTTGAATGAACACAAATTTCAGTTCTTGTATTTCAACAATTGCCTAATTATTTTTAATTAACGTTTTAAACACCCAAAATATCAAAGACATTTAAAGTGAATTCACAAACCAAGAAAACGCATGATATTTAATTAATATTTAAAACAACAATTAAGTGCTGTTATATAATGATGATTCGCAAGTTTAATGTCTATCTGCAACCAAAAACATACTAAGTACATCCGTGTTAGGTACATAAATTTTGTCCTAACTGCAATAGAATAGCCTTGAAAGATTTAAAAAGAAAATGAAAACTTACAAATTTGGAACAATAAAATTAATTTTTTTTCAATTTTAATAATTATGCCTGCCATTTTTGGTAACAATTACCATTTCATAGGGTTATAAATTTTTCAAAAACATTTACACAAACTAAGAGTTAAGTTAAATAAAGTATTTTGAAACTAATAATTGGTGTATATTAGGTACCTACTTAAACTTGATAACATACTTGATTCATTTAACTATATGCCAATAAAATAATAAAACTCAAAAAAGTTAGGACCCTGTTTGTATACTTCTAATTTTATTTAGTGTTGAGAATGATCACTAAACTATAAAATAAACCGGTAGATACACTAAAACATACAAAGTATAATCAAACATGTAATATGTATCTAAGTAATACTATATGAATAATGTAAACTCGCACTTCAATGATATACAAGAAATATTAGTAAGTCTACGGCGCTTAAAATAAGGAAACGTAAAGTTTACACGGATGAAACACTAGTGTTGTGTCCTTATGTGGTTTTAATACACCCAGTTGACAGGCACCCATTGATGTTCATTAGATATGATTTCCAAGGCTTCAACAACTTTGCGGAACGTCATATCAAAGTCTTCATTGACAATAACAAGGTCTATGTACTTTTCATACATACGTTGTAAGCAAGCACTTTCTTCTAAAGATTTCTTTACATCATCGTCCTGAAATATATTAATTAATAACTTAAATTTGAAATGTGATTTACATCAAAACTATTTGCGCAAATAGTCACTACTAAGATAAAGATTTAATAATTTTTAATTCATTAGTCTGTACATTGGTGCAGAAAAGTAACCTTTTGTCAAATATAAATGTTAACGTGAGTAAAATGATTAGTTTGGAAGGAAAATTAATGTGTTGATTGTCAAAAATGTTTTGTTTTCCAACAAATAATTTCAATTTTATACTTGAGTTAAAAATTCTGAGCTTAAAGCTATAGTAGTTAGTCAGTATTTCAATACCATTCCTAATAAACCTGTTGTTGGTGATTTTATGTGGAATACAAAAAATTTGCACACTTAATTGCCATTTTTAGAATCACTGGAGTTTAAATTTCATTTTATCAAGACAAATTAGAGTATATATACATAGTTGGTTGTTTACAAAAATAATTACGGAACAACATAAAATGATTAAAAACAAACTAACAATTTTTATCTTAAATCAAATGTTGACAATTTTGTACTTGTTAGTGCATCAGTGATCTGCCACGACACAAATTATAGCAATGCTGCATATGATAAATGTTTAAATACTATTTAAATAAATTCATTAAACTTTTTTCTATTGTCGTAATCAGTATTGTGTTAAAATTATATAAAAAAATAAAAAAATTTTTGTTTTAGTATGTGAGCAATACACAATGTTCATAATGGCAATAAAAACTTACCACCACCAACTACAGGTTTTAGATTTATTTAGACACTAAATAAAGGATTGATGTACATTATGCTTCATTATTGTTAATCATATCATTTGACTAGTGAAATTTCAAAAAAGGATTTTCGTGAAATATTCACACAAATGTATTACAATAATTACTATAATCTGACAGGTCTTAAAATCTAAGTATTCTAATCTAAAATGTTCAATTACAAATCCTAGTTGATTCAGTAATAATTATTTACCTCATATATTGATGCAAGAGATTCCAATGTACGGGCTCTTCTGGAACTATGTCTAATAGAACTCTGGCGATCAAACTAAAGGAATATAATAAAACCAATATACTAAATGCAAAGTAAATACCAAAGGTTTAGATAATAAATACTAACAACAATTACATTTGTGGAAAAGGTAAACATAACAGTTTTTACAAGTTGTAGGTACTTACTGTTAATGTACGACTGGAATAGCCAGTGCCTCTTGAATAGTCATAAACACTTTTCATTACTTCTACACCGGGCGCTGCTATGAAAATAACGTAGGGCATGAACTCAGATGAGTTGTGGAGAATTTTCAAAGCCTGAAACATGGTCATTGTTTTTATGGTTTTTGTTACAAAATTTGGCATTTAAAAAAATCTCATAGTCAAAACAAGATTAGTTCTATTATATTGTACACGTACCACAGGACTACAATCCAAAACACACATTTTTCCTTCTTTAATAACATCTCGAATTGAATCCAAGTTTGTTCCATACAAATTTCCTCCATGTTCACCGTACTCCAAAAATTTATTCTCCCGAATATCATGTTCCATTTGATCGCGACTTGTAAACCAATAGTTTTGTCCATTTTCCTCCAGTTCTCTTTGAGGTCTTGTTGTATCTAAAATACAAAGGTCCATTATAAAAACAAACAAAAATAATTTGTTAACATTATTTTGTCAATCTCAGTGTTGAATAATAATTCCATATAAAAACTTAATTTACATGGTATAACTCCAGCAAATTTTTCAGGATCACTGTTTATCAAACGACCTTTCAGAGTTCGTCTGCCCACTCCAGTTGTGCCAATCAATGCTAAAGTACGTCTCTTGAAAGGAGGCATTTTAGTAACTTCTTCGTACAGTATTAGCTCTGCCTTATCAAACTCTCCATTCCATTTAGATTGATACATTTTCTTACACTTTTTCTTAGAAATCTAAAATTAAAATTTTAAATGTTACACCAAAGACCAAAAATAATACATACATAGCAAACATATCACGATAAAAAGTATGCCTATTAGAATATTTTTTTGTCGCTAAAGAAATTACCTAGAAAATAAAAGGCATAAGTAATAGTTTCCCAACAAAATTATACATTACATTTTTTTTTCAATTCAGTTAACTGACAAATGTAAAAAAAGTAAACTAACTTTTCTGTAAAATCGTACATACCTACCATTTTTCAAGTTTGAACCTTTAATTAGAATTGAGGAATAATAATTTTTGTATTTAAACCTCGTTAAATGGAATAATAACCATATGAATGATAATTATAAAGTTTTATTATTTCTGCACCTTCATGTACCTACCGAAATATTTTGAACTGAAACATACCTATAAATATATATATTTTAAGATTATAACTTAATTACCTTTGAACAAATATAGTAATTATTTGTTTTATGGTTAGTAAGTTGATCAAGTACAGTTAATGTACAGAGAGAATTAAAAATCACAACAGATAATTTTGAGAACAAACAGTTTTTTTATTCAATTTTTTTTTAAACTAATTTGTTAATAATATAATTTCCGGGACATGAAGGTACAACGCTAATCAAATGAAATTTCGAGCGTTATACATGCTTTGTAGTTAGCAACAATTTACCCTTGTTCCACAAATACTAGTTTTGTGTACATAATCTGCTTCTGGAGCAACAAATGCTTTTCTTCGTTCTTCCAATTCTTGAGACGGTATCAACCCAGGAAGTTCATTACTGCCTATTTTCTTTGCTTGCCACCAGTTAGGATCTTTCTGATCGAGTATCTGTAGAAAATAATTTGTATTACTTCAATTATATTGTTTTCATAAGGACACAAAACTAACTTGAAGAATATCTCCATGTTTAAATGCTATGCCTATTTCTTTGCATGGAATGAGAGTGTCTTCCGTTGGATTGTAGTCAAATAACGCTCGCATGTAGCTCTGTAAAACAGAAGATAGAAATCGCAATTTAATTTTTTTACAACAAAAAAAATATCCAGTGAAACAAAAAATCAACTCACTTGTTGGGTCTTGATGGTTTCTTTAAAAGTGTACCCAGGAGCAATTCGAAACTGCAATGTATCTTTGCTACGACTCACTTCATTCATTAAATCTTCAGGACTTTCAACTCTTTCGCCATTCACTTCTAAGATAACATCTCCTTTTTTCAATAACCCTTGTTTTTCAATTGTACCACCAGCTAATATTCTTGCTATTATGAGGTTTCCATTCTCATCTTGTTCCACCGTAAAACCCTACAAGTAAAAAGATACAATTGTTATGGTCGTTTTCAAAATGCAACACAAATAAAATTTAACAATTAACATAAATTAAATTGACATATAATAAATTTTATAAAGGAAAATATTTTCAGTTTTAACTTTTAACCAGATCATTAATTACTATAATTATTTAGTTTTTAAATAATCAATTAATAGTGATAAGAGTAAGAATGAAAAATTTGAAGTATGAGTAAGTAGTAAATAAATAACTCATCGTGTAATCATGCAGATAGATACAATTTGATTTTTACAAAACATACAACAGGCTTTTATACTCCAGTTTTGAAAACTGTAATCAAAGGTGAAAAAAATGGAAGCTTTTTAAAAAAAAAAAAATAAAATAAAATAAATTATGCATACATTTTCCCATTAAATGTAAATTGTTTAATCAACAAACATTTTGATTTTAAACATTAGACTTTAACAGGTACAACAAGTAACATAGGTCTTGGTTAAAAACTAAAATGAACTGTTCAAGTTGTGAGGGTGTGGTAGCAATAACTGTAAGAAGTCATGAAAATTCAGCATCCTCTATATAATCGGTCAGCATACAACATGATTCCCGTATTCGTACAAAACGCCACTGACGACTTACCAACGGTTCGTTTGGCTTCTTTCGCAGTCCGATAACTTTGTACGTTTGTGCAGACATCTTGGTGCCGTTCAGCGGCTGGGGTGGCGACGGTGGCGTGGGCGGTAACTCGAAGGCGTCCACTGTTTTCTTCAGTCTTTTCAGCGCTATTTTATCGTGCACTTCCAAGAGGACCTAAAAAACGTATATACAACTACAACAACGGAACGGCCACAAATCGAGTTTCTAAAATGCAACACTGTTCTCTACGCACTTTGAAATGTAACTTTGTAAATATGGACAACAAATCCTTGGCCACGGGATGCTTGGACGATTTACAGCGGTGACACACTTCGATCAGCGTCTGCTTGGAGCTGTTGGATACGGGCAGACACGTTTCGCACTCTTCCAGACAGTTTTGTACCTGTACGACAAAACGGGTGACGACGTTAACATTACACATGATTAATCAATACCGTAAGGAATCTCAATTAGAATTGTTTTTGGCGAAATCGGGCACAAAAGTGTGCAAGACCTGTGCTTCAAGGACATACAGATAAGTGGTTGGTAATACACGGTAAATAAGATCTATATAATATTAGTATTACAGCCCACAGGTAAACTTAACAAAAATTGAAGTATAATCAATCGCAATTCGCGTTTCCGTGGTGACAGTAATGCATAGTAGCAGCAAGTAGGTTCCTATATCGGAACCTGGAACGCGCGACAAAGTTTGTCGGAAAAATAATAAATACACAAGTACCTAGGTAGGAACAGTGGCGTAACAAATGTTTATTTGGGAGGCGATCGGGAACAATCGCAGCTTATGAGATTTTTGTAAATTTTTGAGTCGTGTTCTTACAAAAAAAAAAAAAATTGTTTTCTTGAATTCTTTTTCAATAAAATACCTACCTATACAAAATTTAGTAAGTTTGTAAATCTTAAATTTAAATTTTCAAGTAGGATAAAATACTTGAGCTTAAATTGTTATATATTTATTGTTATTAACACTACTAAATAGAAGAAAAAAAAATTAAAATAGAATAAAAAAATCTCACAATTACTTCATTCGTCATAAAAAAAAAAAAAAATAACATACAATTAATAAGATAATAATTCAAACAGGATAGACAGTGAAATTAAATTTTTTACCACCTATACTAACACGGACGATAATTTACACAAAACTACTTAGGGGTAGGTATCATGTTAAACAAATGATACCTAATTAATAACAGTCCTTGATTTGGGAGGGGGGTATGGAGCTCACATTTTTTTGTAAAAAATATTTTTATAGTATTAAAAATTCCTTTTAATTTGGTACACTTTATGGCTTAGTATAGGCACAACGTAAAGGGCATAGTTAGTTGGACAAGTTATACTTGTAGAGAAAAAGGATATATATATTTATGATTTAGGTGCAATACAAACAACTATTACCTATGTGTTAGTTTGAAAAGATTAGTGAAACCGCGACGAAAAAAAAAAAACGACGATTCTATTTTGCGAGAATAGTGTATTATAGGTGATTCATCGTCTTAGGTATTACTCACACATTTAAATATTATATAGCATATAGGTACCTACGTGGGAATTGGTATGACACTGTCGTATACGCCGATCAAATCGTACGTATAGACATGAACACACAACAAAATACAGTAATTCACTTCAGAAAATATAAGCCTTCAGCAATAGTCGAGTCACACGACTACTGCCTAAGTGCCCCCGTTTATTATTTGTACATCTCTCTTTTATATCCTATCTTATAATATAATATAATATTTATTGCTTACATGCTAAAAGGTGCTCGCGCGTGTCCGAAAAAATGATGACTCTAGACTATTTAGTCTCTATCCGAAAATGCCTACGTAGTATGTGTCCGTGGTTAACACTTCCTGTGCTCCAATTACAAAATGACACAACTACGAATTTAATATTATTGCTTAATACTACAACACACACACAAGGCGAATAAATGTACAAATGGCCCGGATAAATGTATACCTACATAAAAAAAATTATTTTTTATAATTAATTAATTAATTTTAAAAAATAAGGCTCCAAACACAAGGAAAAAACTGTTTTTCGTGGTGATCGGATGCATTTCAGAATTCTAACAAGGAATTGGAGTTTTTTTTTTTTTCATTAATTTGTTTTTATTAAGCCATTTACTGTTGAAGACCCATCTTACACTATATTATATTTCGGCGAAAGAATTTTTACTATGTGTGAGTCATGTATGTTTAAAAAATATACAAATATATATCTAGGTAATGTGAAATAAATAAAAAACTAAACAAACTCATAACTGCAACACGATGTTTAAAAAAATATAAGTAAATAGTATAAGTAGTTGGGTACCCTATTCTTTTTCAATGCACACCATCGGTGATCTCTGACAAATCCACAAACATTTTTACACCTCCATTATAACATTTTGGACCAAACTTGTAATTTCCTGGGGGCCGAATTTTTATTTTCGCATGGACCGATTTTCATTCCCTGACTAAGGTCACGCATTATAGTTACTCCTAACACAGCAGTATACTCTCCTTTTCATTAATATTTGTTAGGTAGGTTGACAAAGAATTGTTTTTTTCTTTGTAAGCAAGTAGGTATTATTAATTATTATTAACGACGAGTTATTTACTACCGAAGACCGAAAATATATAAACTACAGGACATTTGTTATTATAGTTAACAATAACGGTAATTATGTTACTGTAGAAAGTATATTAATACTTAATATTGGAATAGAAACAATTAATACATAGAGATACCTCTATACGTACTTATTAGTACATAAACAACCGCAATAATAAAGGTAGTAATTACGAGTAATGATCGCCATTAATTAGCGAAGTAATATATTATATACACCGATACTTGAAAACTGAAGCTTAATTTGTTTTGTGACAAAATTACACACGTTTCACGTATTGAATCCTACGCGTTGGTTGCGAGTTCTGACTTCTGTATTGCAGTAGCTGTTTACTTGCCATCAAACAGTTAAAAATAGGTAGGTAAGTAAATAAAACTGGAGTCAAGACTAAAGAAACTAGGTATAGTTACAACAAATTTGACCACTTTGAGTTCACATTGAAACTCAAAAACTACGAAAAACTAACACATTTACAAATTAAAAGAACTATTGTGTAAAATGAATTATAATCAGACATGGTTTTTGTAGGGGAAGGTGTCGATTACTACAAGCTGGAATTAAATTTTTCTAGGAGGAAACCAAAACGTCTTGAGTGAGTTTTAAGGCATGCGGCATTGTGGTATAGAATGTGACACGTTCAATGAAAAAATTATTTTTCCCGTAGAAAACATAACAATTTAACACTTTGCAAAATGCATTGAAATTAGATTTTGTTATATTAAAATATTTAAATTATTATTATTGAATTTATTTATGATAAATACAACTGCCTAGTCCTGAGCAAGTAGGTACCTACAACGCCCAACAAATTAAAACCAGTAAATAATAACGTGTCGAAATTGCAGTAATGTAGGCTGTAGAGTACAGTATCATTGTGTCAATATAACAATAATAATATGTTCATTGTTTGCCAAATAATATACGTGACAGAAATACGAAAATGCGACTAAAAACCTTAAAATATAATATAGTATTTAAAATAAATGTAAAAAAATTCTTCGTAAAAACCAAACATTTGGGACTTTTGGGAGTGCTTAAATACTCACCACTCACTAGCTAGATACTATTGCTAAACAACAGCAAATTTTATAATCGACATAGTAAACGAATGGTTTATGTGTAAATATAGATATATTAAAAATTACTTAATTTTTTCGGTCTTACTTTTTTTGTACACATAATTTTAAGACCGTTGTCGTTGTGGTTATAAATATATTGTAACAAAATTATATAAATAACAAATTTGAATTTTTAGTGCATATTTATTACACATTTTTAGTATAGGATTTATCGGCATTTGTTCTTTGCCCTAATGATATTTACTCGACTTAGATTAATAACGTTAAATAATCAGTAAAATGTCTTTATTTAAATTGAATTACTAAAAATTATACATTTGTGCGTTAGTATTGTCATTTCACAAACGATTACGTCTAAATCAAAA
Source organism: Hormaphis cornu (assembly GCA_017140985.1). Lineage (NCBI taxonomy): Eukaryota > Metazoa > Arthropoda > Insecta > Hemiptera > Hormaphididae > Hormaphis > Hormaphis cornu. Next base: position 20,368,836 of record CM029361.1, read on the forward strand.
TCATTAAAATGCTTGCAGCACGCTTGATTAATAATCAATAGTTTAAGTGGATTCAAAACTCCATGATTGGTACCTACCTAATCGATTGAAACTATATTGATCGTCTTATGTCGGGTTTCTGTTTTAAACAAATAAGGCTTAACAAAATGTGGTGTCCTGACCTGAACTCTTGGTTTAATCTAATTAATGTTTATTATATTAAAAAATAAATTATAGCAGCTGGGTTACTCGTTTAAAATGTTAAATTATGTCGTTGTGTTTTCTTTTTAAGCAAATATTGTTAAGAATACTTTAGGAAGAATACTTTGGGAGAAAAAAAATAATAACACGGTACACGCCGTTGTTTTAAATCAAAATTTTATTACCAAAGTGTATAGAGGAAAACACTAGTTAAATATAGTGAAGTAAGTAGTCTTTCGTTATTCACTGCGGGTTCGGACGAGCGCGACTGTGTAAATTAACAATTAAATTCGTTTTTCGTACGCGACCGGACCTCGGTTCGAACAAGTGGGACCAATAAAATTTAAATGACTGCCGAGTTTTATTTATTGATGCATATAAAATTATTGTTCTCTACGCACACACACACGCAAAAACCGTCGGATGCGTATTACAATCAAAGTGGGACACACGGTAAAAATGGCGAAATTTTCCCGAAGCCTCGGGTTTTGTAATCTACGTGAAAACTATGAGTTTGTAAATAAAATATTGTATTGTGTGATTTTGAACGGGGTCACAATATTATACATGGTGAATAGCACCGATACCTCTACGTATTCTACTTACAACATGCGTGTACAATAGTTGAATAATAGAATAACCTACGTGACCGTGTGACGCAAAAACTAGTATTATACTCGTAGTTACCTATTCAAAATTCCAGCAAAAACATAGTATTTAAAAATAAAACCTTTCCCGGCGAATTAGTTACAATTCGACAATAGGTACAATATAGTTGTATACGAGGAAGGCCGAACAAGGCGTGCAAGCGTTCAAATAATGTTGTTCGCACAGTTCGGATAAGCAAGAATATAAAAAATACGCGCTGTGAAATATATTGTGTGAAAATTTAAAACGAGAAAAAAAAAATGAAAATAAAATAGAAAAAAATGAAAATAAAATAGAAAAAAATTACAAGTGCAATGGGCTGAAGTTATACCAACTCAGTCGCAAACACAGGGAAGGTTCAAACCCCTCCAGAAATATAAAGTACTTTCAAATTTGTGTACACATTTCAAAATTAAAATAAACCATATTTGATAATTTTTTAGATTTTTTTCAAAAACCTCCTCCGAAATGTTTTTCTGCGTTCGTCCTTGGTACCGACTCATAATACGCGAACAACGTTTGCAGTTTTTTTTTTTATTATTTTGAAGTATTTAAAAAAATTGGAGTAATAGCACTCACGTAAAAAATATTTAATTGCTACTATATTCATCAAGTATCAACACTGGAGCGTCGTGGGTGGGCGGCTGCTCCTTTGATAAAATAGTCTTTTAATATTTTAACAAAAACAATTAAAAATAATATTTAGATATTATTACCATATCTATCACACATCATGCTTTGTTATTCTACGTAAATTGTTTATTTCAATTAAATAAAATATAGACTTGTACATGTATTATTTATATACGTTAACCTGAATTTTTTTTTTTCAATAATTTATAAGTAACAAAAACGTGGAGTATGAAACGAAAATTGTAGGTACCCGTGAGTATTTGACTGTAATATTAATTATTATTACGTTATAATAATTCCAAAAATCACACCTGCAGTATTTGAGACACAAAAAACATATTTACACGTGCGAGATTAACTGCGTACGCGGTTTTTTTAAATTTTTATTATCGAGTTTTGCGTTTCAACCACGACGGCGATTGCAAAATATAATAATATCGTCCGAGCCTAGAACGGATAAGTGTACACCTGGTGTGTATTTGTCGTTCAAATACGAATATTGTAAAAATACGCGTAGCAACCACGGTGGCAAACAAACACGGAAATGGTAGAAAAAAAACGGAAAACGCTCTTCTATCTTGCCAGGCTGTAGTATATATAGAAACAAAACCGATTGTAACAAAATTTTTTTATAATAATTCGTCTAAGACTGCGGTTAGAAAATCACGAGAAGGTATACAATAATAATAATCCACGCTCGTCGTGGGAACTTGCGCGGATGTCGTCAGTGACAAATGACTTGGTTTTTAAATAAATTTCCGACGAGAAATTCACCGTTTCTTTCATTCGCCCCGCACGATTGCTTAAGAAGAACTAAGAAGAGATCGCGTAATTCGTATTCTTATTGCAGGACCAACTGTCTAGAAACAAGAAACCATCATTGTGTCTATACTGGATAAATTAAGCTTTTTAACGCTTATAAACAGAATAGTTTCGACGTGGCAATACCAGGAGGTCTAGAAAGTCTGATCTTCCACTTCTTTTTTTTTTCAAACAAATTGGATGTTTATTTTTTTATCGTACAAGTTGATACTAGATCTTTAAAATAGACTCTTTGAAAGATACATTTTCTGACATCGATCTAAAAAAATAACTGCGATGAATACTGATACTGGATACTTATAACAATTATTATAATTTTTAATTTGAAAAAAATCTTGATTTTTAATTTTTATTGAACAAATTTTTTTAAAAAACCGGAAATTTTTAGGTCACGTGTAACCGGTAGTTTGACGGAGTAACGACTGTGACTTTGCAGTGGGTCACTATTTTTTAATGTTTAGTAAAGAGTTGTAGATTATATTTGTATATGCAATTCTAAATGTTTTCATTGTTATATTCAAAATAACACAATTTCATCAACACTTTCTTTATATGCTGTCAGAAACTACTGGGCGTATTTTTTTAAAAAAATTGGACCCCTCAGATTGCAAAAATTATGTTGTACGTAAAATATGATTAAATCTTAAATAACAAAATTGTGTTTTCTACGAATTCTTTTTAGAAATAAGTCACAATTATGACAAATTTTCGACAGTTTTCCGAATTTAAACGATTAAAAAAATAAATTGTGATAAACAATTTTTGAAACTATTTAGTAGAAATGTGAATTTATACGTTGGCAACATTGAATTAAATGTTTAAAACTTTTCTGGAAAATAAAATATTTTTTTATCGAACTAAAATTACAAAAAAATTGGAATTTTTGAAAATTTTAAAGTTCGATATTTAGCTACACGAGTTTCGAAATCTCTTGAAATTCATATCAGACCTTACCTAATGTAATACTGTGTGAAAATTATGACTTATTTTTTAATCATTTTGGAAATTATAGTGAAAAAAACTAAATCAATTTTGTCAAAAACACGTTTGCCGTAATTTTTTTTATGTTTTCTCCTTAGGTTTTCCTGAGTTTTATCCTAAAATTTTTACAATTTTAAACCATCAAATCAATGACCCCTTCATAGTAAAAATAACCATGCGACAAAGTAGAGCTACCAGAAACCGGGTAAATAGATATGAGTGTAAACTGTAAAGATTGGAGTTTTTTTGAAGAAGTCGTCGTGGTTTCATAGTTTGATAGTGTCAAAAATAAAAACACGCATAAAGCGTATTACAAATTAAATAAAACATTTTTATACTCCGTAACTGATCTATATGACAACCAAGACGATAAAACGTGCACATAAAACAATAATTTCTGTATTTTTTTTTTTTGTCGTATAGTAGCACGTACTACTGCATTTATATCAAATTTTGCGCCTATATTGCAACATATTTTAGTCTGTATAATTTCTGTCAGTGACGCAGTGTCTTGGCTCGCAGACGATAGTATAAAAATAAAAGTAGGTATAATCGTACTGATACGTTTTAACCAAGGCCGGAATAAGAATCGATACAGCAAAATCAAGGATATAGAGTTTTAAACGGACTTCCGAAAAAAAAAAAATTAGCTCTCATTGATTCGCTATAGCATGGATTACTACAGTCTACTGAAGTACTATTGACTACTACTAAAAATATTTAGAATATCATACAAATAAACGTATTTTTATTTTTCAAATTTACTTGTAATTTATAGTGCGTTTTTTTTTTTTAATTTCCATTCACCAGTTCGTTTTAAGTATCAATAGAAATTCAATAGTTAAAATATTATTTTGAATGGACAAATGGGTCTAAAATAAGCAAGCTTCGCGGAACCACTTGGCTACCCCTTAATGACTTCTTGTGCTCGATTTAAAGCATATTTTACGAATTAGTGAACAAAAAACTGAGGAAAACATTGTGTAATATAATAAGATTCTCTACATAGTGTTAATAATAAGCAAATCGTTACTAGATAAATATAATTAAGTACACAAACTGGGAGTCGTGCGTATAACAATAATATAAAATATATCACGCGACGATTCCATACATAGAATATTCATAACAATTTACTTCGGCACTAGGTAAGTGTAAAATATAAATACATACTATTGGTACATTCAAGTATAAAGTTTAAATACTGTACGGTCTGTACGAACTCTTACTCTTTAAATATTCATCAGCAGCACGAGAGAAGAATTTGCTAACACTCTTTGTGCGGTGAGCGATGATGACGTTTTCCGCAATTTTTTTTTTTATAGAAGAAAAAATCTGCTTTTATTTTATCGCCGAATTAAAAATCGTAATTCGTAAAAGTGTTTAGGCGTATAATATTTTACCCGTCGACTGTGTATTAATGTTTCGCGAGAAGCATATGGATACGATGTATAAATTCGTTTTTCATTTTACGTAAATGTTATTAAACGGTAGGATCGACTAAATATAACCGTACTAATATACTGTCCTCCTAAACTTGCTACACTGCTGACATAACATAAATATCTGAACGTTCCCCGCGTTAGGTACCTACACAAAATATACTAAAACACACAGAGCCGACATTAAACAGAAACAATTCTACAACAACACGAGTGCAATCGTGGCCCGCGTTTTAAATTTCTCGTGAATACACCGCGACCGAGAACGTACGTGCCGTGGGTGTGGTGAATAATTTCTCTGGCGACCTCACTCGAAAATGCCACCGGAACCGTAGAAACTGATTAGAACTAACTGCCTACCGAACACCCGATATTGTCAATAAACAAATTGTACCGATTTTTACTGGCTTTGAAACAGTATATCGGCGCGTGAAAAAAAAATAAACAGAAATTTCACACGAGGCGTTGTAATTTTTATAATAAAAAAAAAGGTTGTACGTTTACATTACCTATAGGTGTTGCGTATGGTATACCTACTACTGCGCGGTATTTATGTATTTATGCACTTGTGCGACTGCGCTCTCGGCCATTCTTAAAATGTGCGAGGACGAAAATTATTTGAGAGACATTTGGGTACGATGTAAAGAATAAAATGTCGAGTGAACGCCAAAACGTTTTCACTTTATACCTACCTAGCTGCATATACCCAAGCAGATTAGTTTCAAAACTATAAAAAGTATAATAATAGGTACAACAGCGTGATGATGACGGGAAATGTATTGTTTGGATAACTGTATACACCAGAGCGATATTTCCCCGGTGGGTAGACGGCGATGATGAAGGTAAAAATGTGTATAGAGAGGTGCAAATCGTTCGGATATGGATACTACCTACGTTCAAGTAGAACACGAATATTTAAGAACAGCGTACAATGACAATTTCACACATCAGTCGTGAGGCGAATAACTGTGTACGCAGTCGAGTTGTAATAGTTTGGGAATGTGTGCGACGTCATTTACGTAATATTATTAAAATTATAATCGTTATTACAATAATGATAGGTAACTAAACACCTACAATATCAGTTATACGCAGTGGTGGCACGGGCAACCCCTAAAATTCGAGACGAATTATACGTCCGTGTACGTGTGCAATATCTCGTGAACTTTCTTGTACCTCTCCACCCGCCGAATAAAGGTTAGGAATGTCTGAAGGGGGACGGCATGAACATTTATTTTCTTCAATTCTTGTAGTGATTTTTCAAAAATTTTACCAAAGATATTAGCGCCTACGTTTAAATGAGAACTATTTCGCCCCCAACCCGTAAGTACGCCACTGATTGGCCCACCCTGCTGTGTGCGTCGCTGGAAAAAAATCGATTTGTTCAAAACCGAATGTTAAGCAAAGATCACTTTTAAACATCTCGTTTAATATGGAATAGATATATCATCACAATATCAATCTAGATTAAAACACGCGCGAGTAAATAATATGACGAAACGAACTTTTTTTTATTTAAACGTGTTCATAAAAACTGCGGTAAAAAAGGCCGTCTGACTCCGGTTTTTTAGTAAACAAACAAAAAAAAGCATTTGCGGTACGTCAGATTTTCATTTTTTTACCATTTACAATACTTTATTATACACTTGCGGAGTTAAAATAATACCTAGTAAAAATTATCGTCCACTGCACGACTCGACATCGGGGGCGGCTCCGGAGATAGGGATATAAGAATTTACTTTAAAAACGTACTGAAACTGAAAATTTTAAAAATAATACCATATTTTTACGCCATCGATCCTTCTATTATTTTATAGTTAAAAAATTAAGTAGGTAATATGGTTATATGGTTACCTAATATAGTTAAAACGTTTACCTCGTACACCTATCTTTACGATATTATGTGGTTTTCGCCCCTGCTTGACACAAGATTAATATAGGTATATTTTGTTTGTACGCCACAATACCGGCAGCTAACCGGATCGTTTCAATACAATATTGTTTCACTTAAAAAGAAATTCACAAATGCGTCTCTATAGACTATCCACTGAGAGGAGCCATTGGATCGGAAGAAAACCGCGAGAGCTTTGGAAAGAGATTGTTGCCGCCCGTCGACTGAGGGGTCGCTAAACTTTCGTTTTTTTGGAAGATGGACTTGAGAAGAAGAAAAAGGAAACCGATGATGATGAATCCTAGACATTCTTCGTTATAAGCGCGAACCTAACAAGTACCGATACAACAGCAATGTTCTTATTATTGCACCTACCTAGATTCGGTTTTACGTCTGAAAAAAAAAAAACATTGTATTATTATATTACCAAACGCGGTCGACGGACGGGCTCCACGGGCTGACGTCGACGGCGGGAAAGACGCGCGCACACACGGCACCAGGTGACGCGACACACTGCGGCGCGCGCGTTCCGTTGACGGGCGTGCACCGCCGTACACGCAGAGGTAACGCTCGGCGACGACGCGGTGCAGCGCTGTCCCCGTTTTTAAACGGACTAGCGGCGAGGGTCGATTTACGGACAACACACTGCACGACGGCGGAACTTCGAGCGTAACCGGTTACCGGACCGTAGCGCGGACACACTATAACGCGGCGAAAATACGCAGAGCACTGAATGTCGGAATACCGAACGCGTTACGCCACGGCGAAGCGAAGAACGGCAGGTGGCGGGCGAGGTGGTGGAAACCCGGCACGGTTCGTGTACCGCTTACGTACGTGGCGGGAGGATGCGCGTGTGTGCGTGCCCGTCCCTACTCGGAAATCGCGCTGTCCGTGTATATTGTAACAACCGCCGCCGCACAGGTAGATTTTACTGGATTCCGACGTGGAGGGCGCGCGCGCGCGCACCTGTAATTTTAGTATCACACGCGGCGGACGGTGAAACACCGCTGACAACCGCTTTTTATAAACACGTCTTTCGTACACGATTCCCCGCATCTTTTAATTCGATTACACACACACTCGATTCCGCTTAGTTTGAAATTCCACGTTGCGCCGTGCCGATGTGGTCGTGTATTCAGGGTATTTTAATTCAATGTGTGGTTAAAATATGTCAACTGGACAAAATTAAAGCCGTTTGTATTTTAACGTACCTATTTTATTGTCATAACCAACAATACGATATAAGAATTCCGTTAAAGCTACGTTTTACAGGACGTGTGGTGAGGAGAGTGTGAGGAGACCAACCATATTATGTCGTGTATGGTTCGGAGTGTTGGGCGGATGAGTGTTGGGCGGATGACAAGGAATAAGGAACGAATAGATAAGAGGTAGTGTTCGCGCGTTGCATCAATAGTGGATAAGACGAATAGACTGAGATGGTTATTGTGATGTGTGATATGGGAAGAGGTAGTATACTGAAGCAGTAAGAGTGGTTATGAAAATGAACGTTGAAGGAAAAGAGATAGGACGATGGACGTGCCCCAAATAGGTAAAAGCGAAGAAGAAGAAGAACCGGCAATACTAAGTTAAAACAATCATTTTATCTACAGATGGATAAAAAAAAAATATATATATAAACCCTGTAGTGTACACGATATTACAATATTTTCGTACACATAAGATGCATTGGGTTGTTAATAACAAAGAACAAATTTTTGCAATTGTTTATGGTTGTTATTCGGGTTTATTCGAAATATTTTTTGCAGCCAGCGATTTAATTTTAATAAATTTTATTCTTAACAAAATGCGAAATACATTTAGAAAGTATCGAGTATGTTCATATGTTTTGATACTGCGTTCTAAAATAATGAAAGCTCATACCGTGTACAACACATGCTATACTGCTGTGTGTAATAAGTATACATAAATGTTTTCTTCTAAGGATTTCGGAGGGCCATAACCCCCCTAGCCGCCACTGAATCAGGAATTTGTATGGTTTTTATTTCCAGTGTACCGTATACAGTGTACCTCTTGATGACGGATGAGGATTCTGTAAATCAATTTAAGTTTTTCAAGACGTTTATACCTACAATTTATCGATTTTCCCACATTATTCGCTTTCTTACCATGTACTTTTTAAACAAAAAATTTAATAAGATACATCGATTATTTATTTATGTATATTTAAATTTTTTTTTTTTAGTTAACAATTTAATTTGTAAAAATTTTGGAGATAAAATAAAAAACCGTTTGAAAGCTTATGTCTTTAAAATTCAAATCAGTTAACCCATATCGCATCGTTAAATTGATCGGTAAGTTGGAAATACCTACTTAACAACCGTTTAAATTACTATATGATTTTGGGCGGCTCACCGTACACCAAATTTGGAAGGAGAATTCGGCGATTTATATTTAACTTGTATAAACGACGAGAAATTATTGCTTCCGAAAATTATAGGAAATATGCAGTGAAGCATAAAACATGTAAATGTATGAAAATTACGAGTTTTATTAAACAGAACGTCTAAAATAATAAAATGCTTTTATTCTATACATTGCTATTCAATTCAGCTCAGACTTACATAACTTGTAACAATCTCAATAAGTTAGAACAATTATTATTTTTGGATGGAATAATGAAAAAAAAAAAAAAAAAATTACGACGTGAAAAAATCATTATAATCTAAATTAACGATTTCTTGAAAGTTTTTCGTATAGAAAATGTTGTTGCGTTTAGATTGTACTAAATTTACATTTTCGATATTCTAAAATGAAAATTAAGTGTGTGAAGAAAAAATATTCGCGAAAATTAACCAGTTTATTAATCGGTTCCGATTTCTATCACAAATGCAATGATTAGATATACTTTTTAACAACGTTTGAAAATATCGACAAAGCGTTTTTGTAAACTTTGGCTCTTTCGTTTACTACTCAAAAAATTAAACAAATTTAAGAAAAAAAATAGCTTAAAATAAAGTACCATCTTGGCCAGTACTTAATTTTAAAGCAATAATATTATGTAAAGATCGGAGAAATTCTACTACATTAAAACGTTTTTACAGAAAAAGAAAAAAAACATTTCAATTTTACTCTATACTAAAAGCAGCGTCTAAAAATGTTGGCATATGTTAAACGGTAAATGGTTAGGTGGACCTCAGGTCTCAAATTTGGCCAGACTCTAGACAGACAATATGATGGGTACACGTATTTAATACTTTCCTATTTTTTCAAAGGGGAGATTTCAGAGGTTGAAAAAATTTGTGCCTACACAGTGGTTTTGGACAGTTATTCATGCAGATCAAGCAAGATAAGCCGCAACGTATTATAGTAATTTTGTACTCGTGTTACACATAATTAATAAAAAATAACTTGTGTCAAGTCGTACCGATTGCTTTTTGAAGCTGCTGTTCTTAAATATAAAAGATTCGCAACTTACCTATACTGTAACAACTAAATTTACAAATTTTATAATAAAATTAAAACAGCATTGAAAATTTGTCTTGGAAAACGTCATTTTACTGTTTTATAATAATCGTTCTAGCAATTATTAATGTCTAATACGGAGATTGGACGACAAAACAACGGTTTTAATAACTATTTTTACTGGAACGACGTTCTCTCTAAAGCAATAAGCGTGTCTTGTACTGTCGTATCGCGCTTGTCTCTCGACGGTATTTCACAAAATTATGTTTGTCTTTCATGTACACTTGTCGCATAACGTATAATACAGAACAAACAACATTTAGTCTAAACCAATATTCGTTATTCGTATTCCGTGCATCGTTAGCCATTCTTAAAGCTAATTATTATTAAGTGGGTGTATGTTAAAGTATTGCGTTCACGGATAACGGAAGTACGGTGATGCCACCGAGCGAAGATTTTTTTCCTGCAATTGACGACGCGACCCGTAAGTTTTTTTCATATTTTTTTCATAGGTATTACACACACGCTCACTTCTGCAGAGTTCAGCGTGTACGTCGCCAGAACTCGTCCGGTTAGAAGATTTCTTTTTGTTTCATTTTTACGTATCGTATACCGGCGACACAACAATACGGCATAACAATGCACCAACAATTCAGCGTCGGCGACCAACGACCTAACGCGCGACGAACATGCACGTGTGTTTGTGTATTGTGTACAAGAAAAATGTACTTTTTAGGTGTACCTATTATTATCTCTTTTATAGTTAATTTTAAAGGTTTAGAACTTGGATATTAAAAAAGGAAAAGTCGATGATTTTTTTCTACGTCTGTCGCACGTAAATTATACAGGAATTTAGACGGTTTATTTATTTCCAGATTGACGCGATAAGAATTCGAACCGATTTGAATTTGTCGCGACGTCTACTTTAGATCGAATTTCCCAAAAATTAAAATTTTTTTATCTCTTACTTCAAAATTTAAAATGTTTATCCCTTTTGAGCGCGGAGAGGAATGTGTTGTTGTTTCCTGCCAACAAATTTTAGTGTATAAGGAATACTCCGATTTTCAGAGTCAGTACCTGTAATGAACTTTCGGTCTATGAACTTTGGTTGAAACTTTTTTTGAAATTTTGCATACTCTTTGAGATATACTTTAAAAATCAAAAAAAAAAACCGAGAATTTCACGGCGAAAAATTTGAAATTTTCAGATTTGTAATGACGTTGTCAGGTAGAAGGAGCGTGCGCCAATCGAATATCACATAAAAGTTAGGATTTCGGCTTTAAACTTTATTCTATTAAAGCATTTTTCGATAATTTGATTATTTTCTGAGTTATGTGCCAAAAGCGATGAAAATGGCGAAATTGCCAAATCCGGCATCAGAACGGCTGTAGGTGCCCATTGAACTATCGTTATAAAACTCTAGAAAATTAAGAGTTTTCTCTAAAATCTAAAAAATTATTCCATGTCGTTTTCAAACTTTTATGTACTAAATTAATGTAATACGTTATAAAAGATTGAAAAAAGTTTTCGCTCGGTATAATACGTACACTATTTCCCCTCCCCCCCCCATGTAGGAATACGTAGTAATCCGCAATCTTTTTTCCATATCGATTTAGTTTTTTTTGGCCATAACATCCAAAATGATCGGAACAAGCTGAAACTTTTACATAAAATTGAAATAGGTAAGATACAAGTTTAGTAAAAGTTTTTAACTGATTTCTAAAATATTCAAACTAAGTATATTGAACTTTGAAATTCTTTAAAAATTTACCAGGACGTATAGTACCTACTCGACAACTGATGCGTTTACACCACAACTTTTAAACTAGTGACCCATCCAAAGCGTAGTCGCTACTTCGTCAAAATACCAATGTAATCTAGAGTGATCCCACCTTTTTTTAATTCGATTTGTAAAAATGTAAGGGACAACATCAAAAATTAGCTGGGAAAATCGATCCAAAACAAATGTCACAACAAATTCAAATCAGTTTTTTGTAGACTACAATTCTGAGCAAACTCAGTGAGTCAAATAGGTGCTAATAAACAATTTGTAAATATTTAAGTTTTATATTTGGCTTAACTTTATTGATGTATAAAACTTATCTATTCTAAAATGTGTGAAAGTTACAAGAAAATAATTCTAAATCACGTTTTTTATTAGTTTTACACTTTTATACCTATCTTCAAGACGCGTGAACGAAAAATTGCCAATTTTCCAACTAAAAACGACTTTAAATAGGTACATTTATTAACTTTGAATTTTTGGTTTTTTCTTCTACAGGTGGAGATTTAAATTTACAGTGCTGTAGTACATTTTAGACTTTATACGGGAAATTAAAAAGCGTATTACCCAACAACCACAATTTTATTTCTAATAATCATTATGATACTACAATACATTGTTTATAAAAGTAATACCCTACTTTGTAGTTTATTTTACTGTTATTTTTTATTCGCTTCATTTTTTACGTGTGGTATTTTACTTGTCGTTTTTTTTTAACATTTTTTTCCTAGATTCGATGTACCTATTCCGATATTTTTAGTGTTTAATAATTAAGAATTTCTAACTAACGACTTAAGCTGTATAAAACGCATCCCAGTATAAGGCGTAGTTAGTCACTATATGTTAGTTCTTGGTACCTATTAATATTAAGAGGTGTCGGGTACCCAGAAACATTTCAAAGGCTATTAACTATTACTTGCATGAAAATTATATCAAAGAAATCAGAATAAACAAAATGACAATATATCTATCATATACCTAGGTATAATAGTTACCACTGGGTAATCTAATAGTATTACAATTGGCGTTTGGATTTCAAACTTCCCCTCTTCTTGAGTAAATCTCTGTTACAAAAAACCTATTAACATTTGACACACAAATACAGTTCACGAAAAAATAATTAAATAAAATAAATTTTAATATTTATTAACGTTAAAAAAAAAAAGGTATATTAATAGATAGGTATGTATTAATATGCATACCTAGGCAAAAATAGTGGTGGTTTAAAGGCACTAAACATCTAAATCATTTTAAAAACAACTACAATTTTAATATTTTTTATTTTTTTTATTTTTATGCGAAAAATCTCATTTTGTTTTTAGTGATTTACCAAAATACAATTTCATTGTAATTCCACCAATATGTTTGTAGAGCTGTTATTATTCAATAAGAGTCTACTGCAGTTACTGTTTACGTCCTTAAAATAAGTATACATAGGTACTTAGCTACTATATAAAGGTACCATAAAGTATTATAGTTTTTTTCCTCGAGCACAAAGTGGGTAAATTTGGTAGAATAAAACAGTATTGGGTCATAGATAGTATCGATTTCCTACTAGTATGTCTATCGTCTCAACGTATATTAAATATTTATACTAAGTAATATTATATAGGTTAGTACTTAGTACGGGAACAATGGGTTTATGTATATACCACCTATATATTATAATATTGTCTTACTTGTAATTCTGTGTTCGAGAATGATAGCTTACCTCTTACAAAAACTTATAAAGTTTTCGTTCAGATATTAAATGTATGATTTATATTGAAGTTTTATATTTATCAATATTTATACGTATTGATATTAATATACAATATAATATATTTATTCATTTTTAATTATTTGTAAAGGAGTTATGTATATTTTACAAAATTAACGGTACTAGGTACAACAAAACTATACAGTCAACTCACTTTAATTAAAGATTCCACTCTTGGATTATCCATTAACGTTTTCAAGAATATTATATCAGTCTCATTGGCTTTTACACGACTATTGATTTCGTCCATATTATCGCGAACGTGTTGAAACGCAGCTGTAAAAAATTAAACAAAAGTAGGAAGTTAAATATTATTATTTAGAATTTAGATGGATTCTAACTACTAGATAACTATATCTAGTGTATTTTTTCCTATTATTGCGTTGTGTTAAATTGTTCTTAACTAGAGTGTTATGAATAATGAATATACTTCAAACTAGCATATTTGATTACACTGTCGGTTAACAAAACTGTACTGCTGAGGTACCAGCTATTAGCTACGCGTTTTACATTATTCAATCAATATTCGACAATCAGTCATTACTGATTAAATAACCATGAGGGTATTATACTTGTTTTTGTCACAGATAAAGGAATAAGGTATTAACAAGTATGATCTATAAACGCACTAGTTAGGTACCTACAAAGCAACCAAACACAGTAAAGTTTATTTTACCTAGTTTTAATAATACAAAAAAATTGGAAATTCTTTTGTGATGAGTCGTAGGTATGCTTCCCTACACGCATCAATGTAACAACGAATGTTATCACTTTAATGGTGCCAAATAATCGGTGAACGCAATTAATCACTAATTACATAAGAAAGATAAAAAACAAACTTTGAATTTGAAATCCACATCATAATATTTTTTAGATTCTAACTACCCATTTTTTAAAATTGTAGCAGTTCATCTTGATATTGTATGACACGTCTCAATATAAATAAATAGGTAGGATAAATAACGAGATGCATGTCACATGATAAAAATAACCTAAATGTTCTTTATTTTTTAGATTTTCGAGTGCATCATCATCAAATCTCTTGTGGTCTAACAACGCTACTATTACCTGTTACTTAATACTTAAACACTGTACAATAAAGATACTCCAAAGTTTTTATTACCCGTTGGCTAGCTTAATTTGTACGGTTTGTTATATTTATAACAATTTGCGTTATAACGATTTTTTTTAGCAAACAAATAACGATAATTATTGTTATTAAACAGGAATTTCACTATAAGATAGAAAAAAAATATTATGAACTTTGTTCATTGTATATATACAATGGCTGGTATCAAAATATAGATATAAAGTTAATACAGTAATTTAAATTTACAAACTAACGTTGAACTACTAAGATTATCTTAAAATCAAGTTATTACACCACGTTTATATGCAGTCGTAAAGCGCATTTCCTTAATACAAATTAGGTTAATTCGGGAGTTTGTTGCATATAAATTATAAACGTGATTTTAATTCGCATTAATAGCAAATGCCTTTACTAATTAATTTGTCGAATAAAATCAAATCTTACTCCGGCATTCAGAAATTGCTTATAAACTCACAGCCAAATGCGCACTAACTCAATTTACATTAAATAAATGCGACTTGTATTCGATGCGTCTATGAAATCAGTACTTTTTTAAGTGCTTTGTATAAAATTTCGGAGAGTTTAAAGGCTTTACAACCTTGAAAATTACCGGTAAAAATCGGTTGACAAACGTAAAAAACGAATGTCACCTATACAATTTGTGAACTTGTATATAAGAACCAACAAAAATCAAATAAGTTTATTTTAAATAGTTTATTTTATTCTTTTTTAGAATCAATGCTACGTATACATTCTTCAATTTTTTTAGCTCTGTCGTTTTCCGCGTCATGCATTTTTTTGTAAACATCTATCAACGGTTGACACGGTTTAGGCACTGACTGCTTGGACGGGTAGAATAATTTCATTTTTACGGGGTTTTCGAGCATTTCGTATCTTTCGTTCCACATGCGTTTTTTGTGATCGATCTATATATTTTCAAATTTGATTTGTTAATTATAACAAATAAAAGTCGGTTAAAATCTGAAAAATTAAACGCGTTCATACCTGGTACTCCTTACGGTTTAAAAAATGAACGTAAAAACTTAAATCCATTACAGTGGCCACACCGAAAATACCCCAAATTAATGCGCCCGACGGATTTTTTCTCAGCAAGCGCCATGAAAGGATTTCATTCAATCGAGATTTACTCGACGCATTTGAAATAGTTCCGCCGCAAGGATTGTTCATATTTTTCGAGAATGATTGTGCGCAAACAGAACATACGTTTTAAACACGTATGTTAAAACAGCTAGAACTACTAGTCAGAATAATAAAATTTTTATAACGACCAAACAAAGTAAACACCTCTCAATATTGTTTGTTGTATTTAAATGACAACTGTTTCATAAAAACTCAATATTAAGAAGATTTAGCCAGTAATTACTTTTTTTTAATTAAATTTACAAACAACTATAACATGATAACACTGTATTGATATACCAAAAACACAATGGAACAATATATAGTTATAATTTGAAAAAAAAATTGATCGAAAAATGCTATTACAATATGTTTGAATTGTGAGCAAGGTATTATTTTCAAAATAACATACGTCGCATAAACGTATCGATGTTTAGTAAAACCATTAACGCGTTAAATAACAAAAACATTTGATATTTTGAACACACAATAATGTTCTACTGTAATTATTTGTAGAAGTCAAATTAAACAACTTATACTAAAATATAGATACAAATTTTTCTTAAAGTATAATTTGGACTATAAAATTATTTAAACCGCCACTTTGTTCTAAATTGTTCTAAACTTTAAAATAAATAAAAATGCCATATAAATTTCCAAGCGTACCTTACTAGGAAGATACAGTAGGATTCCATAGTAATAAAAAAAAACTATTATACAAGTATACAACAATATTTTTGCAAAATTCAACATAAAATTGAATTTTGTTGAACCTATTTTACAATATTTGTTTGCTTGTATAAATATTTGATTTTTTTATAAAATTTGGTTCATAAAGTCGTTGAAGTAAGTAACACATTTTTTATACATAGGTAACATATTCTGGTTAGTGTATACCTATAATAGCAATCTACATTTGTATTTTGTTTTAACAGTGTAGTTTGATGTTTCATATTAAATTTGTAAACTACCGAAAATTAATACTTTTAAAATTATTATTCTGACCGAGCTCAGGGAGAATCAAATGCTTGACAAATTATATATGTTTATGTGTTGTATAAAGCTTAAAAATGGTAGAAATTGTTTTATTACATTTTCAACTATCCATTCTAAGAAAATAAAAATGTAACATTTTTTATTTTGAATAATACGTAAAAGAGTTATTGCCGGAAAAACAAAAAATTAATTAATCAATCGACAAAATTGTTTAACAGTATAGAGATACCTACTGAAGGAAAAAATACGGCTATTTGAAGGTCGGTTGGGCAAAATGTATTTTACGCCCACTCTTAAAATAAAACAATTTCTTTAAAAAATAAATGCAACAGTTACAAAAATATGGTTGTACCTATGACGTCATGGATTCAAGAATCCTTTTTTCGAAGATCTATTCGTGGTCAACAAAATACCGTTTGGTCTACAACGAACACATACACATACACATACTATTAACATATATTACGTTGAACAGAGCAAAGTGAATACCTGGTAGGTTAAAGTGGCCTATTATCAATTTTTTAAATACCAAACGGACAAACAGTGTTATTCTAAAATATTTTTTTTCACCGTTTTTCACCACATAATATATGAATCTGCAAAAACTATTTTTTGAACTTAATTTTCTCAAAAAATACTCGATCGATTTCGAAAAAACAAAAAGGTGCACAATTTCAAATATGTATATATTTTGTTTTCGTTGAAAATTGAAATCTAATCGGTTCAACCGATTTTGCTGTATCGTATTCACCGAGGTGTTCACAAACTTTATCGGTTGTCTATACAAACATACGTTTGTACATAATATATAGGTACCTATAATTAGATTGCCAGT
Source organism: Hormaphis cornu (assembly GCA_017140985.1). Taxonomy (NCBI): domain Eukaryota; kingdom Metazoa; phylum Arthropoda; class Insecta; order Hemiptera; family Hormaphididae; genus Hormaphis; species Hormaphis cornu. Next base: position 20,386,459 of record CM029361.1, read on the forward strand.
TAACCCAAAAATATGTTCTCTACAGACGAGATCGGATTTTACTCTTACGGAAAAAAAATTTCGAGGGGTCTATGACCTTTTTATTTTGATTTTAACCCGTACCTGTGAGCGTTCGAAGTTGTCTATTTAAATAATTTGAAAAAAACAATTTTACACTGTATAAACGTTCTAAATAATTTAATTGAAAAAAGTCGGGACACTTAAATTAATCGAAAAATTTATTATTTGTCGATAAATTATTAAAAAAATATTCTGGGAAAAGAATACTACAGAATTTTTCAATTTCAACTATTTATACTTGAGTAATAGATATTGTTAATATAAATATATTTCAATACAAAGTTATGTTAAGGGTTAGTTTTCATATTTTATGCAATACACTACTATACTATGATATAGACCACTTAATAAAGTTTATATTTACTCGGAGTGATTGAAGCTGTGGTATGAAGCTTGGGTACCGCGGTTTTTTTCTCTGTCCATCCCACACAAACAATAGGAATTTAGAGTATAATTCCCATGCCAAACGATTGATCTAGGAAATAAGAATTCTTCTAACCAATTTGAATTTGCCTCATAGAGTTTTCTATTGAAACGGTTTTCCAACTTAATTGATTTTTTTTTTTTTTCTAAATCAGTTGTCCAGAAATTAAAAATAGAAATTTCTTTTCAAATTTGGTTTGTATAAATAAAGGGAATGAAATCAAAAATGCGGGAAATTCGTTTTCAAGTAGACTTTATACGATGAATCCAAATCAGTTTTCAGAATTCTTACGGCATCATTAGATCAATAAGTCAACATTTGACATTTTGACAAAAAAAAAAAACGACTAAATTTCTATGATTTGTGGGCGATAGACGGAGAAAATGAAGTCCCCCGATTTCCTTAACTTTATAAAAAAAAAATAATTAAAAAATGGCGAGAAAAAAGAAAACGCACTAGGTATACTTGATAGTTAAGAGGCTTCAACATCTCGATTTTCTTTCTCTGTCTGTCGCACGTAAATAATAGGGATTCGGATGGTTTCTAGTTCCAACATACCGATCAATCTATTGATGCAATAAGGAATCTGTAAGCTGATTTGATCTCTTCAAAACGTCTACTTTGGATAGATCGAGCCAGATTTTTTAAATATTTACGAATCAAATTTAAAAAAAACGTAAATAAATTTTTATCGTAATTCAAATCAGTTAACAGATTCTTTACAGATCGATCGGTATGTTGGAACCATCCATATCTCTCTCGTGTTTACGCGCAACAGACAAAGAAAGAAAATCGAGGTGTGGAAGACCCTTAATATAGAAAATAATATTATCGACGGCGATTATCAAGTAAAACAAAGTTCGGAAACCTTATCGATTGACTTTACCCGGAAAACTTTTATAAAACTTAAATCATGGCGGTTTCTCGACGAGTTTTTTTTTCTAATCGGTTTTGAGAACGAGAAACGACACCTCGGGACTGGGCAAAGGCGCGATCCGGAGAGGGCTAGAGCCACCGGGTAAATCTGAAGCCACCTACTTTTTAAAAATATACGTAGAATAAAAAAATCTCAGAGGAGGCGGCTTAACATATTAATTAGCATTCCAAAAATTTTAATTGCAGCTCTTACGAGTTACATCCGTGTTGTCAATACGAATAAAAAAAGTTTATGGTTTATTCGAGTGTTTCACTGTTTACCGTTATCGTGAAACCTGTGCGACGGTATCTGATCCATGCTGGCCAGAAGCTCGCGTCGATCCGACTTGCTCTTGCCAAAAAACACCATGGCGGTGAAACCGCAGAGATCGCGGGCACTCTATATTTGTAATGACTTAAGGTTACGACGATGGCGTAAAAAAAAAAAACCAAAAACACGCGCTAGACGATCAAAATGAGTACACAAATAATTACAAAACGGCGGGACGACCGCGGCCGGTCTCCGTGCGCGGGAGACGGTGCTGAAACGGCGAGTGGTGCACGTGTGCGCGCGCGCGGTCGACTGAAAACGCGACTCGACGAGAACGCGCCGAACGCGACTCGGATCCATACGAACACGACACCACATATTCACACACACACTCGCACGGTGTGACCGTACGCGCATTCGAAATTTCTCGTGTTTCACCGACGACTTTACGGGCCGCACGCGCAGAGGAGGGCCAGAGGACGGCGCGCACAGCCGGTTTGGCGGGATCCAGTCTCGTTTTCTGGACGCCGACCAAGCCTAACGTGCGAGTTTATGAACCATGGCGAGAGAAAGGGTAGAAGAGTGAAGTAAAGCGTGTTTATGGGCCCGTCTGCGGTTCGTTGTGAACGGAGAGACGGAGCGACGGTGAAAAGATAGAGAGAGAGAGAGAGAGAGACGTGTACAGAACTTCCGATCCGATCGTGTCGTCCGCCGTCTTAACGTTTTAATTTTAAATTTTAATTTTCACCTCCCGTTCTCGTTTGTAAACGTGCCCCCCAACACCCTCTAGCACCGCGGACCAGAGAAAAAACAACAGATCGTGTATTGGATACGTGCACAAAATAACTGTTTTATTAAAAAAATCTTATTATTAAAATGCGTATTATTTAGGTGTATACACTTTTATAGAATCGATGAAAGTTAAATTTTCTGTCTTATATACTTAAATACTGTGTTGTAATACTTAATGCCATTTGTTTGGAAAATTGTTCTTCAACACCATTTTCATGAAATGGGCGAAAAAAAAGTTCAAAGTTTGTCCAATGTCCGTGATTACTGGGCAAGTCGCTTTCATGAATTGGGCGATTTCCCAAGAACCGACGGTGTAAAAGTACGTTTTTGTTTTTTAAAACTTTCACGTTTTTCTGAAGATTGAAAACGAACTACGGTTTCCCCCAGACATGTTTCTGGAGCCGCCCCTGTCTCGCACCTATATTTATAGCGGTCGAAAAACTGCAGACACGCGTTGAACGACGATCCGAAACGAATATAATTTTTTTTTTTTTTTTAATTCAACGCTGGGTAACTATAATATTGCTAAAACGTTACTGAAATCAATAACTTTATAACTTATAGATGTTAGCCGTTTTTTTTTTTTTTAACTCGGAAGGCATCATCATAACATTGCGACTTTCAATGTTGGAGCGTTTGCTTTTATATAAAAAAAAAACATTTAATTTAATTTTTTTTGTTCACCCAAATTTATAGTTCTCCTTTTCATCAGCTATTTATAGTATTTTTATTACATTCGTTACATTCTGACGTACTTTTTTTTATCCTAGTTTTAATTTGATTACAATAACTAGGTATTAATTAATCAACACTACATTAAACGTAATTATTCTGAAATAAGTCACACTTCATTCAAGTACAGGTAATAGCGCGTACTAGTAGATAGGTAACTAAAATATTTTTTTGGAATATCGTTATATTTATTTAATATTATTTTATGAAACCGATTTTGAATATTCGTACCTACTATTGAGTTTTAGATGTATACTTTTTAGATATAGTTATTTCTGCAATAAAATTACAATACCACCATGGAATTCCAAGGTTCAAAGCTTGCTATTTGTGAAAGTGTGAAACATCAGTCGTTCCTACTTACCTAGTATAAAGAAATATTTCTCTCGATAGTTATTTTTTGCATAATAATCACGACTGACAAATGACAATATTTTGTAAGCAAACTTTTGTACCTAGTACAAACTGCAGATGACCTTAAGGGTTTTTGTCACTAAAAATATTGTTTTAAAAATGTATTGGGCGTTCTATTGTACAGTACTATGCAGCTATTAATATTATTGACCATAGTATTTATTATAGTTTGTACCGTACACTGTTTACGTTTTAAAATAGCGTGTTGCAGAGATCTTCTCTTGCAATAAATATATATATATATATAATAGAAAATAAAACACAGTGCATATCAAATGAGATATATGTGTAACAACCCGAGTTCGATATTAACGCACAAATCAATGAAATAAGTCAATTAATAATTACCAAACGATGTTAACTGTTATGGAATTTACCGTCAAACAAAATCTATGTCCAATTCTTCTTAAATATTTTGTTTGTACGATCCAATGTTCAGAACACATTATACTACATACAAAAAATATACTGCGTTGGTGGTATACTTATTAGGTTTACAGTACGTATACATAATAAGTATTAGTGTTGCGTGGGTTATTCACGTGTTGGTACTGTGAATATTAAATGTAAATCGATACAACATAGTAAAGAATTTTTTATTAAAAATACATACTATCTGTTGTTGTTAAGTAGTGCATATTTTCTTAGACGGTCAATTTATTGTTAAACACAGCTAAAAATTAAATATTTCTAAGGTGTATGAAAAAGTTTAAATTTAATTTTCTATTATGTAGGTATAAAAAAAGATTTCATAAAAAGTTTAAAACTAGAAAGAAAAAAGCATTACAGCTAAAATGTATTGTGGTTTTACTTTAAATATTATATTGGAAAAATATACATAAATCAGTTACATTACAGTACACCAACTAGTCCATAAGTTTTGAATTATTAACATACATTGATACATTAGTTAAGAAATTATTTAACATGTTTCCATTTGTACTGCATAATCGCGCTAAGTATACAAATTTGAAGTCGTCAAATACTTCAAATTTGTTTTTTCTGAGCATTGTTTACAATGCTATTATAATGATTACAAATTTAGATAAATACTACGAAAATAATAAAAAAGTCTAGTTATTTAGTGAAACATGGATAAGTTTTTTAAATTTAAATTATATAATTATTAAATAATTACAAGTACCTACATACGTATATAATTTATTCTTGGTCTCGTGTTTTAACCATCGTGTAAAATCGTAAAAAAAGAAAAGTACAAAAATGAATACAATAACGAGTTAAATATACTTATTAGAGAAATGTCTTTATATTTGATAGCATTTCTAAACAAGAGATGGTTATGTAATATTATTAATTGCTTTCAAGTCATAATTTTTTTAGAAATTACAATGTTTGCTTACAAAACCTTACACAACCAATAATCATTGTTTTTTTTTTTTTTTATCACGTTTCTACGTACAAGTACTACTGCATGTTACAACAACATATTCGAATAAATAAGAAGGTATCAATTGTAGTTTTAAATTTTTAGAATTGTCTGTAAACTATGACATAATGTAGTAGATACCTAATTAAATGTTATTATTAGGAGGTGTCTATAATTGCCTAATTCAAAGTATTTTATTCATAAACAAAACACTCGATATTTTAGACATAAGATCATGACACAAACGTATTAAAAAACTGTTTTCTTAAATACAAAACAACAAACGTCTATTATTCACAATAAAGTAATTTTTATGATTGTCAACAATATGTATATTGTATATGTTATTCAATCACTCGGCTGAAGTATTATATGCTTATTCATAAATTGTGATTATTCAGCAAAAATTTGAATCCAACGACTTATTTTGAAGTTAACCATTACATTTAATACAAATATAATGTAAGTACCTCGTATTTCAGTGGCGTATCCAGGTTTTTTTTTGGGGGGGAGGGGGTGCGATCTAGAATTTGATTTGTTTGGGGGTGAGAAGAGCTTGATATTTGAATGAAAATAATTTTAAAATATCATGGAATTTCACATCTCAGGGGATCACCTTCGGCCCCTCCTGAATACGTCCCTGACATATTTAATAATGAAAAACAAAAGAGTATTTATTATTTTTAATTAGAATTGTTGTCTATCGCATGACACACGACTCGTTACTCATTTTTATTAGGTACTATTATTTTTTTAAATTCTGAGCGCAACAACGAATGTATTGTTTCGGGTAGAAAGTGTAATGCAATCGTTAAATGTCATATTACAGCATAATTTTGAAGGTGAACGCATACATGGTACTTTGTTTGAACCTTGAAGTTGTAATGAAAGACAGAAAGAAAGAAAGAAAAGGAAATTCTTCTGAAAAAGAAAAGAAAGAAAGAGAGTACACTTTAAGAACAAGAAATGAAAAATAATTTTAGGACGAATAAGATATTGATTGGAGTATAGCGAGTAAGCTTTGGAGTATGTAGAAGGTTGGAGAACACATATTTGAGTGGGCGTGGGCCACTGATTCGGGAGTTGAGGTATAAACGTATCAATTAATACCTAAAAGCAATTATTTGAAGCCATTTTTTGAAATTTAGATTATTTTTTGAGCTATGGCCCAAAAACCGAAACAATTTTTGAAAATTTTTTGAAAACTGCTTGAAACTTTGAAATTTGTAATCACTTTTGTGGGTTGCAAGTGGTTCCGGTCTTATAGTTAAATACTACATAAAAATTTGAATTTTGGTTTTAAAATACATTTTATTTGAAACTTTTTTGGATATTTTGATTATTTTTTGAGTTATGTGCCAAAAACGACAAAAATTGTAAAATCATCAAATTCAGTTATTTGTATTTTTGGGTGGAAGGAGCAATTTGATCAATGCATTTTATACCACAAAAAGTTCATGGAATTCAATTTAAATTATATTATAATTGAAACAATTGTTTTAATTTTACATACTTAGCGAGTTTCGATCCAAAAACACACAAATTTAGAGTAAAAAGCCTGGTAGAGAAGCGAGTATTATTATCATTTTGATTTGATTTTACTTATTTCAAATTTTTAATTACTAATGTTTTTTCCAAAGACGTATTAGATACTACTGAGTTTACTCAGAATCGTTTTTTTAAATGTCATTGTTATCTGTGAAAAATTTAATAAAAAAACACACGTGCCATATTATATAATATTGCTCATAAATAGTTATAAACTACCTATTGATTTAATTTTTATAAATCTCAAAAGATATATCATTATATTAATCAAGTATCAATCAACTTATATCTATAATGAACCTATTATATGCGATGTATACCTATGAATGTTTATTATTTTAAACACGTGAAGGTTATAATAAATAAATAAACGTGAATAACTAAAATAAATATTTATAAAACTAATGTTAATCTGTTACAGAATATTAATGAACATATTTTAATTTTTACTTTTTAGTATAATGGCGTGTTCAGTGTGTGAAAATTTTTGTCGGAAACAATTAAAAAGGGATTTGGTGTACTGGTGTGTAACAAGTCAGCGGAAACGAATTGGTAGTTGTTTTTTTTAAAGGTAGGTTTAAAGTAGGCTTATTCTTTGTATCCATAAATATTATCTATTATAACTGCATTTACGTAATATTATCGTTTTAAATAATAACCACGCGTGATGCATTTATTAAAATGTTTATCATACTATTATAATATTAAAATAATGTAAAAAAATATTTTTGATGCTTTTAAATTAAATTTCTTTTTATCGTCATATTTACCTTTAGTATTGATAAAAGAATGACGAAGAGTCAATGCTAATGCGGTGCACCAATGAAGACTAAAACTTAGTTATATTTCTTGAGTGCAAATGTAAATTTTAAATTTTGAAAAACCCTTTCTTGGTGCTCGTCTTCGTTGTATAAGGAACCTCTGTGTGTGCAAAATTTCAAGTCTCTAGACCCAGTGGTTTGGGCTGTGCGTTGATCGATACATCAATACTTGAACCTTTTCAACCCCTTTAGGGGTTGAATTTAGAAAAACATTTTTTAGGCGTTAGCCTACCTTATATAAGGAACTTCTGTGCTAAATTTCAAATCCTTAGACCCAGCGGTATGGGCTGTGCATTGATCGATGTATGAAATGTTGAACCCCATTTTCACCCCCTTAGAGGTCGAATTTTGAAAAATCATTTCTTAGTGCGCCCCTACATTGCTTAATGAACCACTGTACAAAATTTCAAATCTCTAGACCCCGCGGTTTGGTCTGGGCGTTGATGAGTGAATAAGAGCGGTCTTCTATAATATGTATATAGATAAACATTATTAAATGGTTGTTTGTTATTGTGTACAACCCTCTCTGCGACTATATAACTAGGTATAAATACAGGGCCGGCGCTAAGTTTTGCAAGGTCCTGGGCGAAACATGTTTTTCTAGTCACGCGGTCTTTTCTTGTCAAAATTGTTTTGAATAAACTAACTAAAAATAAATTTTTTCAAATTATAACAAAACAATAAATAACCTAACCATTAACCGCGAGGCGCGAGCAAAAAAAAAAAAAAATAAATCTAAGTATAGTGATGACGACAACGGAGTACGGACAAGTCGTTTCCCCCCATTTTCACTTTTTTTCTACATAACATTTTCTAATAATTGGAATTATTTCAAATCGGCCGCTACATAAGGCGATAACAATAACCGGGTATACTGCATAAATATAAACCTTGGATATACTGTACATCGGTAGTAAATAGCATGAAAAATTCCACGATATTAGTTGCCTTACTATCTTTTAATCTTTTTTCCTTTTAACAAAAACATTATAATTTTAGTTTATATGAATTATTGTTTTCAGAAGTACATTTATTGTTTATAACATTTATCTATTTATAATTAAAGCAATTATTATTATAATAGCCAGAGCCCAAAAATTTGTTTGACACTATGGACGAGAGGGTGAGCCGCGGCCCGTGTGGCTGTGGGCCCTGCTCACCCTACCCTAAATCCGGCCCTGGGTATGTATAACGACTTTAGATTCAATGATCACCTTGTATGATCATACACAGATCTAATTTCTGCACAATTATGTGAACATTTATTTTTAAAAATTAAGTCCATAGATAATAATCATATTCAACAAATGCACTATTAGTACTTACTACTAGTACACACATTTTATAACAACAATATTTTTACGAGTAGTTAACGATGGATCCCTGATTATATAGTGCTTATGCAATTCAACATACTTAAACGCAACTTGTATATCTACATAATTTTTTTGAAAATATAAGAGCTATTTAGCATGGTCAATTCAATATAAAGCGTAGTGTGTACTCTGCAGATAATTGTTGAGGTTGTTTCTTCAAATTAAATACAACTTATATGACGTGTTATATTTGTTTATGTATTTATACGAATAAATATTAACAAAACGTATTCCGTTTTATATTTTTTCTACCTAAATATTTTGTTTCGAATGTTTATTGAACAAAAACATTAAACCTAATTTTTTTATAATACCTACAAATAAACAATAAAACATCAATAACCTTGACACCGCACGTATTCACAACACACAAAATATCACATTATAATAGTGTGAACATAAGTCATGACTATAGTAAACAACAACCCACACGAACATTAATAAACGATTTATATTTTAAAACCATATCGAACTTTAATTTAAAGTGTCATCAGTCGTCTAATATATTACCTAGTTGCTTTTGTGAATTGTGCGTAATGGTGAATGCAAATTCAAAATAATAAGTTTACAAAATCGAATAAAGTCAAAGCCGTATTAGATATCGATTTTGTTTTGTATTGTTAAGATTTTGTTTGTTATTACAAAACTACAAAACATATAATAAAATTCATTGTACATACATAGTGAATATATAGTTGGGTCTTGTCTATCAGTCCATTCCCTAGACACCCACACTTCATCAGTCCGTCGTTGTGTCACGGTTACTGTACTTAAGCTAATGATTCAGGGACTAAAATTGTGTGTAGTACGACCCACTTTGTGTAATACGAAATGTTAAGTGTGTAATACGAGATAAAAAACTGAGTAATAGCCCCTGTGGTACTCATGTACTGTTTTATGTTTCTTTATTTTAATTTTTAATCCGAACGGTTTTACAACGTCTTATTGTAAAAACATTAAAACAATTTGCTCAACGACGATGTGATTTCATATATTTTAATGAATTTTACATTTTACGAAATACTCGTATGTTAGATCATAGATGTTTTAAGTACACACACTAATGCCGTGTTCAGAGCTAATAAAATATGTCAAAAACAATCAACAAAATACCGAAAATCTTAAAATAATAATAATAATACACAGTGTACTCACATAGCGTGGCGTTGGAATTGGACGGCGTTTTCCTCGTGGCGGACAGGGCTTCCGGAAACACCATACCGTCGTGATGAATCGTTTACCGCGGCCGGCCGGGTACTGCACGAAAACAATACGATCAAACTTTGAATGGAGGGTACAGCAATGTCGCTAACGATTTCAAAAAAGTAACAGCTAGACGGCCCACCTGTTTATAGTTATAATAAACGGTTTTAGGAGATAAAAAATTGGATATTTTGTTTCGGAGACGGTCGTACGGATTCCTATATGGTCGCGACCGTGGTATTTAACACAATAACGGTTTACACAGAACAGACGTACAACGAAAAATAACGACTGTCATCGTGTTTTTTCACGCTCGCGACACCCGACACTTTTCGGCGACCGAGCATGTAAGTATCGGTTTCAGTCGCATAATAGGAACGTGCGTGGAACGCTTGTCGGTAAAGATACTATTATAACAAAGCATAACGGCAGTGGCCGTACACATTAAGGGTGGCTAAGGGGCTTAAATACCCCCTGCCCACACATAGACCGTGTCGATACATGTTTTTTTTTTTCAGTCAGCTGAAAATAGGTCGTTTCGTAAAACATAATTTATATGGACGCACATTTTTTACTTTAGAATTAGGAGGTGACTCGCGGAGTCCGGGGCTAGACAACACAAAGCGTATAAGCGAATCAAGCAATAAAACGTGCAAAATTTACTTTACGGGGAGACAGTGTTTTCTCGTAAAGTTTGTTTTTGTTAAACCGAAGGAGTATAATAGGTGATTTCGGTTAAGGTCGGCGGATTTAAAAATCTGTAAAATGTAGTCGCCTTTTACATCTTGACCGTCACGAGATTCTATTTAAAATCTCAATGTGTGTTATTGATATTATAATATTATTTGTCAAACAGTTTTCAAGTTCCGTGTGACAACGGTACCTACCTAGAATCCGAATTCGTTTTTAAAATCCTCCGAATACGTGTGAGATTTTCATTATAGATTTTAAATAGGAAAGCTGACACTGTGAGCCAATTGATAAAAAAAAAAAAAAAGAGGAAATTCGGGAGGCTCGACTCCTCCAAATCTATTAGAGTCTTTCCATTTTGATAAAAAATCCGTCATCTATTCTCCGATATTTTTTACTTTAACCCTCATTCCCAAACTTTTAACCCAATGTTTGTGCCACCAGAAATCACAAATAATTTTTCTTTTCATTCTAGCTGTCTTTGGACGGACGTGTACAGAAAGAAACCTAAAAGACAATACCCTCCCGCAGTCGAGCGGTAAATAAACGTTACGTATAAAATTCAGTATAATAATAATTATAAAATGAATTAAATATGTGAAAATGTTTACGTACAAATCGCTGCGCACATTAAAAAATCCCGAGAACGAAACCGCAGGTTACACAGTAAGTACGATTGCAATTCATTTTTGTATGATTTTACCTGAAAACAGAGGTGGTGAGTGCCGGCGAAAAAACAAACGAGCGAGCGGATACGACCGCGGGAAAACCGCCGCGTTCGACGGTGTAACAGCAACTATATTATGCTCTGGGTAGAACTAACCCAGTGTGATGGTGTTACAGGGTGTCGATCGGTAGGTAGGCGATACAGGTATACTATACAAGTGTTTTTTTTTTACTATTTCGACACGATGACAGACACGAACGTACAGAGTGTTATATTTTATAGTCGTTGCGGAACGAAAGACGCGTGTAGTTTTTTACGGTATGATGTGTACCAGAGCTCGGCCCGACTCGGACATAATTCGCTCTCGCATAACCATTTTTCGGAAATTCCGATCCAAGACGAATACGTCACTCGTTTAGACCACTTTTGTCGAGCCAAGTAGGCGCGAGACTTTACAATATTAACAACTTTTTGAGACGTAGGTACCTATATAGCCGATTGTGTCGTAATTTAAATCGCATATTACCTGTTGGCACCTATGAAACCGATGACCCACCCTGCAAAGCTGTAGGTAGTACTACCTACTCCAAACAAAACGAATGGCTATGCAGTTCACGTCACTACTACGCGTTTGTTTAACTTGCCGTTCATCATTTCAGCTTTCGGTAGAGAGAACAAAAAAAAAAAGAAAAAAAAATTAATTGAAACTAAATCATGGTTAATCAGTATGATAACAAAATAACTAGGTATACATATAATACTATATGTAAAAATGTATGCGCAATCAACATTAGTCGTCCAACGTATCTTACGACTTTTGATTTATCGTGTAGGTACCTACTACTACTCTTGTAACACGTCATACAAAATATAAATTTTACTCGAGTAAAAGATAAAAATCAACTAACCAAATACAGCAAATAGGTACGCGAATGGAGTATCGCTACAACCAACGAAAATTTGTAAAATATACAAGTAGTACGATTGATATTATGTATACTAACTTAATAATAGGTAGGTACCAAGTACTCTCATACAGATGTCGCGCATTTATTAATTATTATTTAAGTTAGGCACTTAACTATCTAAAAAAATTAAAAAAACATTAAAAAATTGTATCATTTTTCAAATCGTATTTGCAGTTTAATGGTTGTTTCTATAAGCTTATATAGTTTAGAATCTCTTAGAATCTAATAAATATTTTATTTCTGGAATTAATCATCTAAACTTTTTACTCGTTTGTAGCCAGCAAGTACCTGTATGTTTTTCTTTTTACCTAACCTAAAAAATGATTTTTTGACTATGAATTTATAAAAAATAATAACAGGTGTATAATTCCAAAAAATCTATTATATATTGTACTACCAAACTTTTTATTACTATTTTTATGAAACGGATTTGTACCTCATATGGCATTGTTTACCTTAACTGTCCAAAAAAATGGCGGGCAGTATGGGAACTGCACTCGGCTATTAATACACCTCGCCAATCAGCACCACTACTTACACTTGCAGGTCGATGTAGGTTCACGAATTAAATGCCCACAAGATAATATTTCACAGATTTAATAATGTATACCTACACTAAATAATTGATGGTGCCGATTTCAATGTTTCCGATCGCGATTGATTTTAAACTTTTTTTTATTAAATTCTATACCTAATCTTTGGGGTAGCGTACTGATTATTATGTATGTAGTCGTTGATTATCAATGGTGTAGTGTACCCTGTATAATATTCAATGCGTTATATGGATGCCGTTGTTTAAACGTACCTATATAATGGGTACCTATGTGTTTTATTCGGCCACTACGATGATAATGTAACATTTCCCGATTTCCGTGTCGAATGGATTTCCAATTTTATATGCCATAATAATAAAAATAATGTAAGTACCATATCACTTAGGTATACTGCATTACCGCGGCGTCAGCAGAGAAGCAAGAAATTTCTGCGACTAATTGTATTATAATATAAAATAAGATACACCTAGGTATAATAGATATATTATTACACGTAGGTACCACTTAACATTATGCTTGACGTTCGGTTTCGGATGTTCCTACTTTTTGTTGTTAATCCGGAAAACGTTTTTTACTCCAATATGTGGTTAGGTACCTAAAAAATGTACCTACTTATCTATATATTATAATATTCCGACGTAGAAAATCAAACCTAAGGCTGTTACTACAAGGCTTATTTATTTATAGAAAATTTAAGCGGGCTAAGCCCAATATATACAAGGAAAAAATTGGAATAACAAAATACTCATACTTATGCGAAACTACTACAAGTTTATATGTCAATCATTTGCTTCTATTGATTTTGTTGTAATAACTTTTTATGAACGTAAACACAATTACGTTGTGGGTAAAAACAATTAGAAACCCAAACAAATAGAATGGTTCCGGTTTCGATCCCATCTCCGCCGGGCTTTTTAATCTAAATTTTTGTGTGTTTTCGGATCAAAACTCGCAAATTATGTAATGTGTATCAAATAAGATCTAATTAAAATAAAATTCTCTAACTTTTTGGTGCCATAATAAAGCGTGTTGATCAGAGATCTTTTTTTCCACTCAAAAACACAATGAATCGCTTTTGTCGATTTTCCGATTTTTGTCGTTTTTGGCGGACACACCCAAACTTAGAAAATAATCAAAATATCAAAAAATATTTTATGTAACATATATTTTATAACCAAAATCTAAACCGATCTGTGGTATCAACGTAAAGATCGGAGTCTCCTGCTACTCGTAAAAAAGATTAGGTATCTAACCAACAAATTTTATTGTTTGACGAAAATGTTCAATAATTATTTTGGTTTTGACCTAAAACTCAAAAACCAAACAAATTTTTAAAAAACCTTCAAGTAAGGTACCATCTAATCCCACTTTCTTAACTTTTTAGTGGCATCACATTTCGCGATTAGACATTCCCTCTGGCCATCAAAGTGTTCGAAGAAAAAAAAATAAACACCATTGTAAAAACAAAAATATAGAAATTAAATATGTTATTAGTAATAATTTAATTTAAATTAAAGCAAAAAAAAAATTGTATCCATCCTATAGACTATAGAGTATAGAGTATAAATTACAGTGTACAAGGAAACTTATAATTTTTTAAGCACTCTGACCCCTGTTAAGTGTTAAAAACAAAATTCTGATCTTAGTTGAGTAGTATACTTGATGTAAATACAATCGCCATTGATTTTATAATTTTCTGTTGTTTAAGGAAATCAATTGTATCACCGAGTACCGACACTTAGTTTTACCTATTGAAATGTGACGCTCTAAAGGAGTTTTGTGTAGGCAATACTGTCGACCTTTGTAGAATAATTTAATAGCTAATAGCTATTTATAATTTTTAATCTGTTTCATATTATATAAATAAACTGCAGTTATGATTTATTAAAAATTTGCTAGAATAAAATGTCAAAAGTTCTGCCCCACTGATCAACAGTTTTATCAATTATAACCAATACACATAACTATAGGTATATTGCAAAAAAGTACATAACTGGTAAATTTTATTATTAACCGATTAATTTTGGTGTATGCTTTTGTTACAAGTCCATACTGATCACTTTTAAGGTAAGATGCGCAGTATAAGTATAAAGTATAAAACTAAGGTCTAATCCCAAATGGTTATTGGTAGTTCGGGGACTTTTACAAACTATAAGTGGAAAATCTTAAAGTATACAAATTGTGCCAGTAAAAGTCCAAAAAGTACTCATACGGAAAGACTAAAATTAGGTAAATTAGGTCTTCAAGTTAAATGAAAATTATGCCATGTTGTACCAATAATTATACAAATCTATATTTTTCAAAAGTTTTTGTACTTTTGTTTTTAACTACCTATTACATTTTATCTTGCGAATGCTGATCTTAATTTGAGTGCAACATGAGTACATTTATATACATATACATTTACAAGTAATAAGTATAACCCTGACCAAAATAATATCCTAAAATCATTATAGTTAGTAGGTTATATGCGTATTAATGAATTAGTTCTCAGAGCAATGGGGATAATTAAAGGCCACCACTTAATCATACATGGATAATTTTTATAACTTTGTCAATTTGTCAAATATTTTATTAAAAAATAAAACACACACAATAGGTACACTAAGAAATAATAGAAAAAATCCAAAACCAATTACATCAAAAACTTTGAAAATTAAAATTGAACGTGTATTTGCTAAATAGGGTTTTAGACGTAGGGGGTTGGAGCCAGAGGGATAAACATAAAGTGCTTTAAATTACAACAGAATACAGACCTGAGATGGTTTCAGTCAACAATAAATATGGGCAACTATAAATGAAGCCTAAGCACATTGTTGAATACAATTTAAATATTTAAGGAATTGGTTGAAGCAACCAAATGTAAAGTGCTTGTCACCAAGAAAAATTATAAGGCGATACTACAAAAAAGTAATTTTCTATTGTCTTGATATTTCTATAATGGAACACATATTTCTTGAATCAAAATCCTTGTTAATAATCAACTTCTGTTTCATTGATTTTTGCAATTTTTGTAGTATCACCTTATAATTTTTCTCGGTGATGAGCAATTAACATTTGTTAACTTAAATCAATTCCTGACATATTATAGTTGTACATATAAATTCAATGGAGGTTTTGTAATCAATATCATATTTTAACTATACAAAAATTATAAGACTAACTAAAATAATTTAGTATAGTCTTACTAAAATAAGTTAGTAATAAGGTTAACATACAAATAACTTGTCATACAGTAACTCTGATACGTTTCTATGTATATTGCACAATGTATACATCTCCGGCCTATGTACACATATGTGGATGGCCTTTACTTACAAAAATTTAGTTTAATGGGTTGTTATAACTTTACAAACTACTTAGCCCACTCAAAAATAAAGTGCTAACTGCATCAATAGTACAAGTATATTGTATCGTTAGAAAAAAAATATGTATGCCATAGCAGTTGTCTTTTTCTTCAAAAGACATTCAATTATCATGCACTGCTGTTCGCATAAGTACTACTTAGACAAAAATCCCATAAAAATTTCACAACAAACAGGGTGATGCTAAAAGGTCAGAAATGAGGTGCCATGTTATAGCAGTGGTCCCAAAGTGTGAATTTGATAGACGTTCCTCGGTATAGTAAAGCATTGCTAGGAAATGAAATAGGAATTTGAGTTTTATCAGTTACATTTTACATGAAACAATGAGCTTACAAGTTAAACATAAAATTAAAACATACATTATTATTAAACACACAGCTTCAAATACTTTCCATTCCCTGAGCCGTAAATTTTTATTTTATTTTTTTCACTGTTTATTTATATTATTTATTTGTGTAATAGTCAATGGGTAATTATTGTTAACACTACAAAATTCTAAAAATCGACAATTTCTATTAACAATTTTGATCTGTATTGGTAACTAAAAAGAATAATTAATAAACTGCTTGTGTATTTTTCATGTCATAATGATTACGTTACTACTATTTTCATTTTTCAATAACTGTGTGGTTTATTTCTCTAAATTATTGGCTAGGTTAAACACTGTTCTTATAATATAAAAAAATTAAAAAAAAACATTGTTATAACTTTCATATAACACTAATTTTGTATTGGTTGAAAATCTACTCCAAGTAACACCCATACTATGACAAAAGATCTGTGGAGGCATTTCATTAATAATTTTCATAAGTAGAGTCTCTAAAAGAAGATGCTTATTTTAATTTTAAGTACTTTATATTTATTTCTGTCATCGGAAATTATTAATGTTCTCATTGAAACTTACAAATCTGATTAAATGACTTTTGTAACATTGTTTACAAATAATAGGCTTATCTCTAAAATAAAATTATTTGATTTAATTAAGTGGTTGAAGTAATAATCGTCACTTTACAAACTGTGTTAATATTTTTGCCAGTAATTTGTTTTATAGCCAATAAAGCAAATATGTTACTTTCTTGTAAATAATAAGATATACAAGGTACAAACTAGTTTGTACTTAAATTTGAAAATTGCAAGTTCGTAATGTTTGATCTAAAACTCAGTAAAAGGGTTACTTAGATAGACCTTAATGTTATCTATGAAAAGCATGTAATTTAAGAACTAGTCTGTATATTGTGTTTCAACTATGTGCTTGCGCCATGGAAACAATCTTTTTACTGTTTAGCGTATAGGCCTTTATTATTCTATGTAAGTAGTCATTTTACTATTAAATAAGTAATTTAATATTTAAAGTTTAATGCACATTACTAAAACATATTGTGTTAGGTATTTCAATAAAATTGAAATTATTAATAATAATACTATAATTAATATAATAATACTGGACAAGGGAAACTCAAAATTAAGTTATAATTTTATTTGTAGTGTTATACTATTAATTGTTTATTAGTTTGATTACATAAAAAGATTTTTTTTTTTTTTAGTTTTACAAAAGAAAAGAGATTAAATATTAATTGTTTAAACTGCTTTATAAAAACAATAATAAAAAAAAAAAAAAAAAAAAATTATTGTTGCATATTATTAATTATTAATTATTTTATTTTATTGTTTGGCTTTAGCCGCTTGTCGACGTTTAACATCCCAGTTGTAAACTCTGGCCATGTTGACTTCAGTTGTTGTAAACTGATCCCTGTAAATTTTTATAGATACATCAATAACACGTGAATACTAAAAACTATAATTCTACAACATAAATTGTTAACAATTGGATTATATATACCGTAAAAAGTCAAGATCATCATCAACTTGGTTCATATTGCTAGTGGCTAATTGTATATTTCTTGAAATAAGTTCTGTGGCATCATCAAGGGTATACTCTAACATGACATTAGCCTGAAAGAAAACAAGCAATGTTGTTGTTATTGTACAGTATTTACTTGCATATTACATAATATTTTATAGTTAATTACTAATAAAAAAAAGTTAAACAAAATGCACTTACGCCAAGCCAAAGATACACATTGTCCGATCCTGGTATGAGTGCTTTTGCATAGACATCATCAGACAATAAGAAATCAGTTTTCAATTGTTGTCCCTTATGCGCTTTCATAGTATTAATCATCTCCAGTGTGTTTTCTAAATCTGGTAATTGTGATTGTAATCTAAACAGATTTAAATGAAATCCACTTCTTAGTATTATGTTTGTAAAAAACTATATAAATCATTAATTATCAAACTGTTGCCATATACGCCAAGCAAATTTGATTAAGATGTACAAAATAATAAATAAAATTTTTTGCAAGTTCTTGAAGAAATGTGCCAACAATCTTACATAACAATGGACTGTGTGGATCAGAGAGCTCATTTTATTCTGTGTGTGCCATAAAAGAATGCATACCTCAAGCACATTCAAATTAATAGTTGCTTCCAAGCTAACGTCACTCTCTAAGACAATTTTACAGTAGCTAACACAATATGCAAACAGCATGCTTGTAGCGGTCGGCGGTCAACACTTACGACAGTGCATTACGGAGTAGGTATTGGGGTACATATCATTTACATAAATCTTATGTGTTTCCTCATAAAGCACAATGCCTATTTACCAATACCTACACCACGTAAATATTTATTACTTAAATAATATTGTAAATCACCAGTAAAAAAACTTTAAAAAACCACAAGAATGTTTAAAATAAATTAAGTATCGATATTCTATAGCAATACATAAATTGTATTTAAGTGTTTATTTGAAATCATATGGTAAACGAAATTTATAAGGCTAACGTCTAAAGCGAAACATTCCCATATTACAAGTAATACAATAGGAAACTTTTTGACGGCGCTCAATAAGCAGAAATGAACAAAAATTGGTCAGCCACTGTATGTGTTCTTTCAAGGTACATAGAAAAAAATTAATAAATGTTTCTTTAGTCATAAACCCATCAGTAGGTACAGGACCAGTTCAAATCCAAAACATACAGCTACCTATCATCACACCAGTGTTTTTTGTTGGTCTACTGTCTAGGCTGATGCAATCGTATACAATTTCTACTTTTTAACTCTGAACGAAATTGCAAGCAAAATTTTAAAGTACCTAGATAAACACAAATCGACGTACGTACCTCGGTGATATTTCAATTTTGTTAGGCGATTCGTTGAAAATTTGATTAAAATTTACCAAGTCTCAGTTCATAGTACTTACCTTTTCCTTTTCGTAATCAAATTATACTCGAAAAACTTGTATTTGCCATGCTGTTCGTCCAATCTCTTCAGCACCACTTCGACGCTTCCGTTTTCCGGCTTTTCCATAAACTTGTCGACATCGTCCTGCGAATAATATTCGGTTACGTTACAGGGTGTCGGCATAGTATGGCTACCCAACAAATGGACGAGGCAGTGACACAAAAACCACAAGGGCAGTGCGCATTCATCGATAGTTTTAGGGCTCCCATTTTCTTTTTAAAGTGCTTTTTCCCGGGGGCCCCGAAAAGTTTAGTAGGCCGAGGTTTTTGAACGTTTTACGAACCACAAAAATTGCCGACGGAATTCGCGGGTTGACGTCCTGTTTGTTTCCGGATTGTTTTTCCATGCCGGATTATTGTCGTTGTCGCGCGCTGAACCCGTATCGGGTAAAGAAAATAAATTCGGGAATCACGACGGTTAGCGTTGCAGAAACCTCATAAAAATTGAAAAGCGTCTGTCACATGAACACATTTATACGAACAAAACAAAACAAACTATGCACTACAGTCTATACGGTAATCAGTATGTTTCGTTCGTATTACTATCACGGTATGTCTACCGCCTTCCACGGTATTAACATTTTCCACGGTATTTAATCTATTCTGTGGTATTAACTCGGCGTTGTGGAAACGTTATCAACCACATGGCTCCAAAGAGATTCGATGTCTCGGTTATCTGTACAATAAGTACTATACAGACGTATAATAACAAGGTGGATATCCACCATGCACAGAATGATGTAACATAATATTATGAAATAACTAAATAAACCAGGAGACACGATCGAATAGCTGCGGCAAACAGCCACCAAATTTTCAGCCGCGCGCGCGTCGTCCGATGCGTCTTTCGCTGCAGTTCGAACGACTTCCCCACTTCAGAGTTTAGACGACATCTTGGATTACACTTACTACAGACGAGTCGCAGCTTGCACTTAAATTCGTTCGTTCGTCGTGACTGTCGCCATATTTGTAGTCGCGTCATCGTTTTTCCTTGCTTATCTCGTTTTATTTTTATTTTATTCCGCGTAATAAAAGTTTTGCTCGCGCGTTTCGGCTGACGTTTTGAACAGCGTTTACGCGCCCGCCGGCCCGCCCCCCTTTCTGTGCGCCCGAACCGCCGAGATTTCGCTCTGCTTTGGAACAATGTAACACCGCCGTTGCCGAACAATCGATCGCGTCGTACGTTTAAAAAAAAACCTATAGCAGGTACGTCATCCAAAACATTTTCAACGCTACATCACCAATTAATGATATCGTTTTTGTTGCAGGCCCTTCACTCACTCGATCTTCGTTTCCCGTGTTCCGGAATCTCCGACTAGTGCGTGAGTATAACTTACCTACGCTGTTTATCATCGCGCCCGAGTGTCCGCCATTTTGCTCGCGTTCTGACCCGAAAAGCCGGCCGTTCCTTCGGGTTTCTGGTACGACCAAGTTTTAGCACAAGGCGTACCGTAATATTAATAATTAACGCGTAACTTTGATTGCCTGTGAACGCAGACGCGATCACTGTACGTAATAATCGAATTTTTTTTTGTAGTAGGTGTACCTATTGTACACGGGTTTTTGACTTAGTCGTCGTTCCCTTCTGACGACAATTGCTGTCGTACACTAATGTATATTAATATTACAGATGACCAATTATTCACATCTTTATTTTTTATTTTCATTTCAAACGCGTCATTTTTTTTTTATTTCTGTAGATATTTGGCAAGTGTCGTTCCAAGCATTATTTATTGTTTTGCGCGCAGACACCCCTAAAGAATCGTAGTACTGACCAACTGCGTTATTTTAATTTAAATAATTTGACTTAAAGTGTAACACAATATTACTAACCTCAATATACCCATACTTTGTTGCAGGCATGTGTCACGTCGCTTGATGATCCCATTCGTATTTGCAAGATAGGCTGATTCATCGATTTCAATCTTTGTTCCTGGAAACTCCTACTCGTGTGACTGTATAAGGTACGTGACACTGTTTTATTACGTTTGAATGTCAAACACTTTGGATCTATGCATTTTTGATCTAAAGTTGCCTGTAAGCAAACTTACATTTTATTTTTATGAGATTCGCTTGTATTGCCCCCAAGTGCAGGTACACCGTAATATAATTTTTTGCACGAGATGTACCGTAATTTTAATTCTTTCCAAACACAAACGAGTTTACCGTGCATAAGTATCAAAATTATCTGTAGGGTAAGTACTAACATGGTTATTGTTTGGTATCAATGGTTTTAGATAACTTCCTACCTATGGTAAACAGAAAAAAAAAAGTCTCAATTATTGGAAAAATATTATAATATTTAGAAATTAATTAAAAAAAAATGAGATAAAAATTGCTACAGACTGTACAAAATTGGCTTAAAATTTAAAATGTAGGAGAATATTTCACATAGGAAATTCTTTACTAGAAAAAATATGGGACAGACTTGTGCGATTCAAAAATTATTAACACTCTATTAGTTGCATCAAATATCTCAGATATATGGCTCATTATTATTGTAAACAGTTCTTAAAATTAATTAGAGATAATTATTGAAAGTCAATTGTGTATCTAACAGATACTAGGCTACTATTAGTATTGTTCTAGTGACGCAACTATAGAGTGTTAAAATATGTATATACCTACTAAAAAAAAGGCTGGAAAATAAGAGTTTTGAAGTTTTTAAAGTCTGTAATACCTGTACAAAAGAGATGTGATTAAATTATAACAATTTTTATTGAATGTATATTATTTTTAAGTTTTGACATTATTCTTCAAACATAAAAATTTTGATCATTTTTTAGCTAAGTAATTCTATAAATAGTAAATTTTTTGAAAAACATTTTAGTTTTACAGGTTTTTTAGGTATAATATGTGCATGTAGTTTTTGTACTAGGTACAATTCAAATCTTAAACAAAGGTGTCGCCACATATTTCCTTTATAATGTTAAACAAATTTTAGTAATTGAATTTTGCATTTTTTTATTTTACATCAAATATATAGATGCTTTTGTTATTATATTGTAATTTTAGTTAAATTTTTGGGCAATAAGAGGGACTCATACCTCCACTTGCCATTTTAGGAAGCGTCTACCAGGTAGAAAGGAAATCTAAATGTATAAAGTACCTATATGGTAACACGTTTAGTGTTGATGTAGTGATTCAATTTTTTTCAACGTTATACAATTTGTTGATTTGTCATTGAATTAATTTCATACTATATTGATGTTTAAAATGTATTTCTTTTATTAAAGTGTAAAAATCACAAGGAGTTATGAGTAATACGTTGGTATAGTAGTTTAATTGTCAATACCCATTCTAACAAAGGTATTGACGATAACACAGTTTTACTTTTTTTTTTTTTGCCCATAATTATAAAATTGTTTCAAATAAAATAAATTTAGAACCAAAATCTTAACTGTTGTGGCATTCAGTGCAAAAATCTGAGCCTTCCTTTTAAACAAAACTTGCCTCTAATTTTTGGTTTTTTGCCCAGAATTCAAGAAGAAATAATTTAAAAAAAAATGTTTTAGATTAAGTACCACTTGGCAAACTTTTTAGTGCTATTACATTTTGTAATTGGACAACCCCTCTGCACATTAAAGTTCACAAAAAAAAACATCTCTGTAAAAACAATACATTCTTCTCTATGCTCAGAATCTATAAGTAGGTGTATTTACTTCAAATTTGAGTGGGTAGAAAAGTTTTGTTTGATATTTTATTTTAAATTTTTAAGTAATAAAATTTATTTTCTAAAAAATTACTATTTAAGGTAAGCTCAGTGGGTCTTAAAATTCAATTAAATTATTTAAATTTTTTAAAATCTGTACCAGGGTTTGTAGCCTTTATTCTATTTGTTTCTCTTTGAAAAATGACAGCAACTATTTGGGTTGTTTAATAATATGTGCTTTAATTAAATAATTTATTGTTAAAGATTTTAAATTCTAAACATAGCTAAAAATTTTGCTATATTAATTGTTTACTGAATGTTTTTTCTTCTATAAACATATGTTAATATTTTGATTTTTTTGTTGTAATTTTTTTTTTTTACAATAAAAATAAATTAAATACAAATAGCATTGGAAAATACTTATGATGGATTTAGAGTTTCACTTTGTGTAGTTGAAATGGCTATATGCAAGACAGTACACATTATCTGTTGGTATATACTATACTAGCTGTCTCAACCCGGCGTTGCTCAGGATTTAGTTGGTCAAAGCTTAGTAAATTAATTCCAAATCTAATTTAAAAAATAAGTACATCAAGTTACACAAAATTGGAAACCCTGTTTTACCACCTTAAGGGAAGAATTTTAAAAAAGCTTTAGGGGTTGAATTTTGAAAAACCCTTTCTTGGTGCTCGTCTTTGTTGTATAAGGAATTCTGCGTGTGCAAAATTGCAAGTCTCTAGACCCAGTGGTTTGGGCTGTGCGTTGATTGATATATCAATACTTAAACCCTTTTAACCCCTTTAGAGCTTTATCTTTATTTGTTTATTGTATATTACATGTCTTGTCACGTACTTGCGCCTATTGTTGGATTGATTTGAAATATCATAAGAGTAGGGGTCATTCATTTGTTATAAGTATTTGATACTGTAGAGTGGAGTATAATGTATGCTGTATATCCTTCAATCGTATTAATTGATTATCAAATTTTTTTTGAAGACACACGAAATCTATGTTACGCCAGTGCCAATGTTGTACCTATTGTGTGTTGCAATCGCAGGTCACCAATTACCTGCGACTGGTTTTATTACCATCAGTTATGTGAATTTCACGTACTATTAGTATTATCAATACACCGATAAACAGCGATTAACAGTCGGAAAAAATACATAGCTATATAAAATGTATACAAATTTTTTAAAAAAAAACCCTTTTACCCCCTTAAAGTTTGAATTTTGAAAAATCCTTTCTTAGTACACCCCTACATTACCTAAGGAATCTCTGTACAAAATTTTAAGTCTCTAGGCCCAGCAGTTTGCTCTGGGCGTTGATGAGTGAATAGGGGCGGTCTCCTATATGTATAGAGATAACTAATGTGCACATTAGCTAATTTTAGACTTATATTGTAGGTGCCTAACTTATATAATATATTTTGCTTAGTCAAATCAATTTCACATACTGGACATTCAACTTGAGCTAAAAAATATGTCTAGATTATTAATTTCTTCAAAATTTCTCATTATTGCTATCTAGTTAATTTTATGGCTATTCAGTGTGTGAAATATATAATTTCGTACACTCAGCTTAGCTATAAGCATGTACACACAATGTTGTTTATTTTGCTTCATTTTTGTATGCACAACTATACATAATAATAACTTGTACTTTTAGGGTTCAAGTCTACAAAATGAAATGAAAAACTTAAAATAAGATTATATTATAACCCAAAGTACAGCTGCAATCTTTGGAGTGGACACACTTGCGCACGAGAGAACAC
This sequence comes from Hormaphis cornu, assembly GCA_017140985.1. NCBI lineage: Eukaryota > Metazoa > Arthropoda > Insecta > Hemiptera > Hormaphididae > Hormaphis > Hormaphis cornu. The sequence goes on from CM029361.1 coordinate 20,411,374, forward strand.
AGTGCTCGTTTTTTTTTTTTATAAATCAAATGTTAGTTGGGGGATGACGCCTTCAGACGTCATTTGATTTGTTTGCATGTACGCATGATTGGCATCATTCCTACATATTATTTTAATTCATTTTGATTTGTGTAGTGTTAGGTTAAATCTTGTTTTTCTTTATCAGCGTTGTTTTTTGTATGCTGCTGTATTTGTGTGTGAAAATCATACCTTAAATTTTCTAGTCTCTGTCTGTTTATAAATAGTAAATACCTAACTCATACTTTTTTCTAAATTTTTCTTTCAGACCATAAATAATATTGTCATGGATTGCATCAAGAGTATTGAAACAGATGATTCAATTACTGTAGCAAAACAAGATGTAAAATCATCTACAAATATTACGGAACAGATGGAAAATAGTACAACTGAAAATGTAGAATCAAATACAAATACAAATATTACGGAACAGATGGAAA